>VWZD01011603.1:373451-400960 GCA_013396695.1 Sakesphorus luctuosus
CCACCCATCATCCCCACTTCCCTCTGCAGAGACCCCCACCCATCATCCCCACATCCCCATCCCTGGACCACCCCCACCCATCACCCTCGTTGTTGAAACTAGAATCCTCTGTTCTTTTTAAAGAAAAGGAAAATCCAAACCGGGACCTCTCTCCAGCTGATCTGGACCAATCAGATCTAACTGCAACAGCAGATCTAACTACAACTCAGCCTTACAGCCCATTTTATCTTAAGTGCTTGCTATAGGAGAAAACAGCCTCTAAAGACAAGAAGAATCCTTTTTAAGTGGAAACAAAAACTAAGTAAAGCTCAGCTTGAATTCAGGGCTACATAGAAGTATCTAATGTAAAATTTGCAGTGACCACAAGAGCTCTGGTTGATCACCAGTGTTTCCAGTTGACAGGTGGGAGCAGCGACCACTAGTGCTGGTGCCTTTCCTGATGGCTTGTATTTGGTCTTTTTCCAGTACGCCACCACGGGCTGCTCCCTGACACTCCACCACACAGAAAAGCCAAAACATGAAGCCATCTGTGAGTACCGTCCCTACTCCTGCCCGTGCCCTGGTACCTCCTGTGACTGGGAGGGGTCCTTGGAAGCCGTGATGTCCCACCTCATGCACGCCCACAAAAGCATTACCACCCTTCAGGGAGAAGACATAATTTTCCTTGCCACAGACATTAACCTGCCAGGGGCAGTGGACTGGGTGATGATGCAGTCATGCTTCAGTCACCACTTCATGCTGGTACTGAAGAAGCAGGAGAAGTGTGAAGGTCACCAGCAGTTTTTTGCCACGGTGCTGCTCATCGGCACCCGCAAGCAGGCCGAGAACTTTCAGTACAGACTGGAGCTGCACGGCAGCTGCCACCGGCTGACGTGGGAGGCGTCCCCCTGCTCCATCCACGACGGCGTGGCCATCGCCATCCGCAGCAGCAACTGCCTCGTGTTCGACACGGCCACCGCGCACCTGTTTGCGGACAACGGGAACCTCGGCATCAACGTCACCATTTCCATGTGCTGTCCGTGACCTCTCGCTCTGAGACAGAGCTGGCTGGGTGCAGTGCTTTACCTTCACCAGGGTTTGCTTTTGGTTCCTGTTTTTTGTGCTGTTCCACTATGTCATCCTGTATGCTAAGGTTCCTGACTAGCCAACAGTTGTAACTTTGGGGAGAAGAGGAACAAGAGTGTCCTGTAAGTCACATGAGTGGGACATGGTCTTCTAAAATTCTTGGGTGCCTTAGGAAGATTGCACACCTTTTATAATTTAATTATATTTTATGTAAAGAGTGCTTCCATTAGACATGTGGCTTAAGAGGCTCCTGTGAAGGTCCTTTCAGCAGCAGTACAGATTCGCTCTCTCACTGGTGAGCTTCAATAACAGGCTTTAGTATCATAGAAGGGTTTGGATTGGAAGAAACTTAAAGTTCATCTATTCCAATCCCCTGCCATGGGCAGGGACACCTTCCACCAGCCCAGGTTGCTCCAAGCCCTGTCCAGCCTGGCCTTGGACACTTCTAGGGATGGATGGGGCAGCCACAGCTTCTCTGGGCATCACCCTCACAGGGAAGAATTTCTTCCCAATATCCCATCTAACCCTGCCCTCTGGCAGTGGGAAGTCATTCCCCCTTGTCCTGTCATTTCAGGCCCTTGTCCAAAGTCCCTCCCCAGCTGTCCTGTAGGATCTATAGACACTGGAAGGGGCACTAAGTTCTCATGATTTGCTCTTAGCATGGCCAGATTGGCTGTCACCAATCACCTCTTTATTGTCCATGTGCCTTACCATAGTTTCCAGGAGGATCTGCTCCATGCTCTTGCTGAGCACCAAGGTGAGACTTACCAGCTTGTAGTTCCCTGGGTCTTATTCTCCTTTTTAAAACAGGGGAGTTATGTTTCACCTTTTTCAGTCTGTGAGAACTTCACTGGACTGCCATGACTTCTCAAGTATGATGGATAGTGGCTGAGCCACTTCCTCTGCCAATTCCCTCTCGACCCATGAGTGCATCTTGTCAGGTCCCATGGACTTGTGCACCTTCAGGTCCCTTAGACCTCCTGGACCCTCATTCTCTCCCACAATGGGCAGTTCTTCCTTCTCCCACTCCCTGCCTTTGCCTCCTGTAACTTGGGTGCTGTGGCTGGAGCACTTGCCATGAAGGCTAAGACAGAAACACCACTGAGTAGCCCAAGCCTCCTCCATGTCCCGGGTAACCAGGTGTCCCATTTCCTTCCAGAGAGTGCCCACATTTTCCCTAGTCTTCCTTTTATCACTGATGTACCTATAGAGGCTTTGCTTGTTGCCCTTGACATCCCTGGCCAGATTTAATTCTCTCAGGCTTTAGCTTTCCTAACGTGATCTGTGGCTGCTCTGACAATCTCTCTGTACTTCTCCAAGGTTGCCTGTCTTTTCTTAGTAGGTGGGAAGGGAAAGAAATGCTTACAGAAGGGGATGGGCAGTGGGTCACCTGCAGTAGCGGCTTTAAAAGGAAAAAGAGGGGCTGAGGTACAGCCCAGCAGGTTTCACACATGGAAGGTCCTCCTGTGTGACTCCTGTCTGAGGTGGGGGGATCTGGCCAGGTACAGGTGTGAGCAGGAGGCACAAGTCTCACAGATCCCAGACAGCAGGAGCCAGTGACGCAGGGACAGACTCAGGCTGTCCATGTGCAGCTGCTCTGGAAGACACACTTGATTATTGATTATTGTAAAAGACTCATAATACAGCAAGAGCTTTATGGCCAGTGTCATGTCATTTGCTGTTTAGGTTTTGTTGCCATATTTACTTTTGTTTTGCAATAAATATTTTGCAAAACCTCCACTGCAGAGTGTGCTAACACACCGGTGCGTGGCAGCTGCTCTGTGGTTCCTCTGTGCTCAGCCATGCTGGATCAGTGGGGATCCCCCAGCACAGGCTGCTCCCCCCGCTGGGTCCCCGATGGCCCCCACCATCCCCTGCCACTGGACGTGGCCACTCAGCAACACGAGCACAGCAATGGAGTGGGGACAGAGCCCCAGAGGCAACTGTGACAGCCTGACCTGTGCAACTCAATCACAGGATGTCACCGCAGCTGGCTCTGCCTGCAGCTCCCCCTCTGCCACCAGAAGGTTCTGCCTGAATCACTGGCAACAAATACCAGCTCCACACATGGCTGTGCCGAATCTCAGGCATGTGCCCACCGCAGGCGGCACAGTCTGCTGAGCAACTGACAGTGGGAAGCCTCACAGCAGTGGAAAACTGCTCCAGGATTGATCCTGTGCCCCGTGAGGGATCCTGTGCCCCAGGGAGGGATCCTGTGCCCCGTGAGGGTTCTGTGCCCCAGAAGGGCTCCTGTGCCCCAGGGAGGGATCCTGTGCCCCAGGGAGCTCCCAGCACGGCTCCAGCTGAGCCACTGATGCCACCGGCCACACCTGAGCAAACTTCTTCGTCTGAAAAACGAGCGAGGCTGACAAGCGTGTTGTGGAACCTGCAGGCGGGTGAGGCACTGCGGGCTCGTACCCACAGCACGGGTGAGGGCGCACACACCTGCGGTCCCCAGGGCAACCCACACCTGCCTGCTGTTTGCACAACACATTTTTCTCTCTTTTGTTCTCCAACTTGTGCGTGCAGATTCCTTGGAGGGGCTCGACAGCGCTCAGTCCCGGGGGACACCGGCCGTGGGTGTGTGTGACACGGTGGCAGGAGCTCCCTGGGCAGGGGCAGGAGCGGCCAGGCCGTGTCCGAGCGGCCCCGAGTGCCCAGCGCAGCTCCCTCTTCGCAGCGGGCGGAGCGACCGGGCCGGGCATGGACTGGCGGGGCTGGGCCGGAGCGGCCGCGCTCGGTCCCGGCGGCCCCCGCGGCCAACGCGTCGCCCCTGGAGACGGCGCCGCACTGGGCAGTGACGGGCAGGGCAGGGACAGGCCGGGCAGGGACGGGCCCCGCGGGGCAGTGCAGGGCATGGACGGGCCTCGCGGGGCAGCAGAGCCCTGCGCAGCGGCGGGCGATGGCCCGGGCGGGACTCCCCGGCCCCGGTGCCCCGAGGCACGGCCGCGGTACCGGGGCCGCCCCGCCCGCCTGCCCGCCCTCCTGGCCTACAGACGAGAGGCCTCCCGAACGCCCGCACACCGCGAGGTCCGTCGGGGCTGGGCCCTCCCTCTGCTCCATTCCCGTGCAGGAACGCGCGATCCTTTGGGGAACACGCGCTCCGTGCGGGGCCGGCCCGGAGCCCCCTCGGGGCAGGGATCCCCCCGCGGCTGCGGGGCCGGCGCGGGGTGTGCCCTCCTGGGCCCCCAGAGGCCGCACAGCCGCTCCCACCACGAGTCCTCCGCTGAGCACTGCCCAGCAGAAGGGTTTGGCCTCTGGCTAAACCATATGGAAAGTGTAGATAAATAGGTACAGGCACCGAATACAAGCAGGCTACAGAGTTCCACATAACCCTTAACACAGCAGAGTCACCAGGGAGTTAATCTGAGGCACGAGATGGGGAGCAAGGGAATTGTATTTCAGGATATCCAGTGCTCATCCTCAAAACACACCCTGCACCCTGGTTTGCATCTGGCCAGGTGTGTCCAGCTCTGTGTCACCTTGGTTCCTGAGAAACTCCCCACAGCTGCAGGCATCAGGAGCTCTGTTTCCAAAGCCTACATGGTGTGTTTGAAAAGCTGAACACATCTGAATCCTCAGCTACAGCGTTCTGGGGATGGAGTAAGGCTCATAAATACCACAGTCAATCCCTTTCTTTGGGGACATTTATTTATTTATTTACCACAGGCCTGCTTTTCTTTTTGGTGGTTTCCTGAACATAATGTTTTAATTATTCCAAGACATCCCAGACACAGATCTGTTGTAGCTGCCCTTGGGTGCTTTTCATATTGTTTTGAGCAGAGCCCTCTTTCCTCAGGCTCACAGGGGGATTTGGGGGCTGGTGCCCCCATCCCTCCTCCCAGCTCTTCCTGCTGTCTCTGCAGGCAGAGGAGGACACTGAGCCGAGGTGTGAGTACTGTGGCAGCCTGCTGAGGCCGTTCCCTTTGCCTGAGGATCTCCCTTTCCCCGAGGACGTCCCTTTCTCCAAGGACCAGGAATACGTAAGTTGGGGGAAGGACCAGCAGGAGTTTGCTCTGGAGCAGCTGCACTGATGGCTCCACTCTCCCACCCTGTAGAGATTCTGCTGCAAGCACTACCAAGACCTGTACGAGTTCATCAGGAAGGAGAGGCAGAGGCTCAGGGGTGGCCACAGCATCCCCAGGGCTGTCACTGCACACGAACACCACAGCTCTGGAACCAACCAGCTGCAGGCAAAGGAGCGACAGAGCCAGAGGTACTGGAGGAACTGGGGATTGGGTCTGTGTAAGGAACAACAGGCAGCTCCAAGGGAAGAGGAGCATTAAGAAACTACAGGGAGAGCGAATGAAAGAAGAAAAACCTTTGTTATAGGCACCTCAAGTTCAGCTTCTCTCTGACCCCCCCTGGCTCCTCTGTCGACAGACTGCACAAGGAGGTGGAAAGGTACGTGCTGAGTGAAGTGTCAATTCCAGTGCTGACAGATGGAATATCTCGAGACAGACAAAAACACAAACACAGCTATGGGAAAGGACAGTATTTGGGTGTAGCTTTTACCTCAGCCACTGAAACAAAGTTGGAGTTTGTATTTGTTTTGTTCTATAAACTGTGGCATGTATTTGGATTCCACATTCCAGAGTCACAAGAACTCTGTGAGTTCTCAGCCCAAAGTTTGTGCAAGTGGCTAAACCTCCAGCACAGTCTCAAGGAAAAGTAAACCAGTACACCTGGAAGTACCCTGCTGGTTTCCTTCTCAGTCTGAGGGTGAGAGTGCAGAGCACACACCAAACCACTGCCACATTGTCAGATTTTTAGGAAGCTACACCATAGTGAAAATATTCCTGGAGATGAGCTGTTTTCTTGATCCTGTGGGCAGCTCTCCTCTTTCACATAAAATCTTGATCCAAACCCCACTAGAGTGTTCAGCTCTCCTGCCAGAAGAGCTGCTGCCACTGCAATGGCAGAGTCTGTTCACTGGAATCTGTGTGGGAGCAATTCTTTTCTGCTGAGGTATGAGTATTTTGATGATACTCCACTGCCTCTATTACTTGCAATTGTGTGAGTGGAGAGGAAAACAGGTTCAAAAAGTTGTGTTCCTAAGGCAGGCATACCCAGTACTTCAGCTTTCCAAACAGGATACATGAAATGTCTAACAGAACACTTCTGTTTTCCAGGCAGCAGGAGAGACACCTGCCCAGAAGGTTGTCTGCCCTGTCTTTAGAGCCAAGTGCCACGGAAGGTGAGTTGGCATTTCCTTATGGAGTTATTTGTTCATTTATCACAACAATGCATTCAGTGGAATTGCTAGTCTCTCACTGAACAGGCGGATTTTATACAGCAACTTGTTTGTTCATTGTCAGGTGTGTAATCCCCTTAAATTAGATACAGATCCAGTCATATCAAATCATCCCTCACAGGAGAACACAAGAGCAGGCACATCCTCCTTGTAGAGAGAGGGTCTCCTTGCCATGATTTTCAGTATTTATATGTGAAGTTTCCAGCTGAGATGCACAGAACCTGACCTGAGAGAAGGACAAGTTGGCAAAGCCAAGCCCCTGGGAGGTAGAACTACGAGAATGAGGGCGATCCACATTTTGCCTGATCAGGTGGATACTCCACCAATTCCTAGCCCAGACTGTGGGTGACTGAGCAGCCTTTGGGTCTGGCTCTAAATCCAGAGCTCTGACTAAGAACAGGTGAACCAGATTTACAATATGGACATGTTGTCACAGAGGATGGCAGGGCCCTGAGGCTTCTGCAGCCCCAGGGATCTCAGAACAGCTCCAGGGATCTCAGATCATCAGCTCCAGCACATGGAGCCAAATGCTATCCCAGAAAGTCACTCTTTACATAGATGTGTGTGTGTATATAAATATATATATATATATATATAACTGAAAACCCAGTATGTTATTATAATCCTGTTCCCTAAAATAGCTGAGCACTTTGGGCTACCCTTGTTAGAAAATCCCTCAAGACAGACTCCCAGGACAGCATTTCAGCCAGGAATTCCCACTCTCCCAGTTAGAGCAGAGGTGTTGGGCAGCCCGCAGTGGGCACTGCCAGCCCTCCCTGCTGCACACAAGCCCTCCCTTTGCTCTCCAGGTTCACAGCAAGCTGGAACCACTTCCCACGGGCTTGCCCAGGAGCCCACATCGCCCAAGGGTAGGACGCTGATGCCTGCTGGAAGCAAAGCTAAGCCCAGGGAGGAGCCTGAGCCTGAGAAGGAGCCTGAGGAGGAGCCTGAGCCCAAGGAGGAGCCCAGGCTTGGTCTGGAGCCCAACTCTGAGGCTGAGCCTGAGAAGGAGCCCAAGCCTGAGCCCAAGCCTGAGCCCAAGGAGAAACTTGGGCCCGAGACCAGGCCTGAGTCTGAGGAGGAGCCCAAGCCTGAGCCCAAGGAGCCTGGGCCTAAGCCTAAGGAGCCCAAGCCCATGGAGGAGCCTGAGCCTGAGCCTGAGCCTGAGAAGGAGCCTGAGCTCAAGGAGGAGCCTGAGAAGGAGCCCAAGCTCAAGGANCTCAAGGAGGAGCCTGAGAAGGAGCCCAAGCTCAAGGAGGAGCCTGAGCCCAAGCACGGGCTTGAGCCTGAGCCTGAGAAGGAGCCTGAGCTCAAGGAGGAGCCTGAGAAGGAGCCCAAGCTCAAGGAAGAGCCTGAGCCTGAGAAGGAGCCGAAGCCCAAGGAGGAGCCTGGGCCTGAGCCTGAGCCTGGGTCTGGGCCTGGGCCTGGGCCTGAGAAGGAGCCTGGGCCCGAGCACAGGCCTGAGTCTGGGCCTGAGCCTGAGCCTTGGCAGGAGCCCAAGCCCGAGCCCAGGGAGCAGCCTATGTCCTGCCATGTCACCAGCCATGGTTTCAGGCCCCTGGGGAAGAAGGCACAGGTACCTGCGGCCGACAGCGACAGGTGCACCTTGAGTGTGTCTGCACTCCGAGCAGCCAGAGCCTGGCACTGCCCATCTTCACAGGGCAGCTGTGCCAGACTGCTCTCATGTTTTATCCTTTTAATCTTAGGTGGGGAAGAGTAAACTGGTGCAAAAGTACTACAAACATGGAAGAAAATTCCTTACCATGCTCCCAGATGGAACCTCACAGTTACTGTATCCTTTACAGGGTTCACTTGCCTGCATTAGTCCAGGGCTATAACTAATTTTAAGTGTGTCCCAGTTCATTTCATCATGAACAACCCAGCTCACCATTCCCACTCGCCCTGAGGAGCAGCAGCAGTGAAACTTGGCACAGCTCCCAGAGCAGGCAGCAGCTCCACTGAGGGATGGGCACTGACATCCAACACACAGCCTGGTGGTCAGACCCACTCCTGAGCTCTGGCCACCCCTGGAAGGGCCCTGCTGACCCTGGGGGCTCCCAAAGTTCTCAGCCCTGTCCTCACCCCAGGGACAGACCAGCAGGGTGCCACTGCCAGAGGGCAATGTGCCTGTCCTGCAGGCAGTGACCCAGGGGAGCACAGCCAGCCTGGCATTACCAGCATGAGTCACTACTGTCTGAAGCAAGAGCACAGGGCACTTTTCACTCAAGGACCTCACAGCCTCTTATTAAAGCCACAACATTTTAAGTGACCCATGTTACTTTCCCTTGATGTGGTTGACTTCTCTCTGACCCAGGAAGGTATGAAGGTGTACCTGAGCTTTGCCACCAAAGCAAAACACTGGCAGTGTCCCAATGACACTGGCAGCACTCCTTTAACACATCAGATTTTATACTCCCGAGCAGTGCCCTGAAGTATTGTCTCTAGCAACAGACCAACCAGCAAAGCAGGGGGTTACCAACTCCTTACCTGTTGGGAGCTATCCATCTGGAAACCTGGCCATCATCATCACACGAGAGGGCAACCAGCTGATCTGCACAGTACTGGAGGATGAGCCCAGGCCCACCAAGGTCCGCGCACTGTTCCAGTCAGACGGCAGGAGCACGTGCTACTACCCCAGCGGAGTCGAGTGGTGCGTTCAGCAGCTGTGCATTTCAAAGGGCACAAAGGGGAGTCTAATAGCATCAAAAAACTAACAGACAAATCCAGCAGCTCATGGGCCCTGCTTTGGGTGCCCTCCAGAGCAGCAAAGCGACCCTGGCTGTGCCTTGAGAGGCAGGGAACAGGCCCCGACCCTGCTGTGCCTCTGTCCTGTCCCTTGGGGGAACAAGGGACACTCTGCCACGGGAGCTGCAGGGTTCACAGTCTCCATGTCCCTCTCTATTAGGATAAACATGAGTATCCAGGGAGGGCAGTATTTAGACCAAGCAGGCAACAGGGTGAGAAGGTGGATGTGGCCGAACACGTCACCAGGACCCCATGTCCCCCTGCACCCCATCTTCATCGTCCTGAACCGGCACGTGGGGGTCCGGATCCTGGCCCAGGAGAAGATCATCGTCTCCTTCCTCGCCTTCGGGCGACAAGCAAAATTCAACGTGGGAACCAAAGTGCAGGTATTTCTTCACACAGAGCCTCTCCCCACATCAGCAGGGTCAGCCAGGGAAGCTGCCCCCCATGGGGTAGCATGCTCATTCCCATGTTGCCCCCCGTTCCTGCCCCTCAAAAAGCAAGCACTGGAGTTGGACCCCTGCCAATCCCATGCGGACAGGGCACCTGCCAGCTCTGGCTCTCTGCAAGGAGTCACAGTGTGGGAACCACTTCCAGCCAAGTCCCTAGTGTCCCTGGCTGTGTCCCCAAAGGTCACCCTGGCTCTGCCACAGGGAGAAGAGCTGTGGTCCATGTGGGCAGGGTCCATGGCAGCTTCCTTCCTGCACAGGCTCCTGCCGCTGGGGCAGGTCTGTCTGCTGGGAGGGGAAGGAAGCGCCATCCAGGCTGCGATGACTCTGCTGACACGTTCCCTCCGCTCCACAGGTTGGCGCTGCCGCGCGGGTGCCTCCCCCAGCCCGGCTGGGCAGGGACGAGCTGCTGCTGCTTGCCTTCCGGGTGAGGATCCTGCAGCTCTTCGACAGGATGCGGGGATTCATCAGCTTCCCTACCAGTGCGCAGTGGGACAAACTGCAGCCTCCCGCGTACCTCCTGACGCAGGCTGAGAAGATCCTGGAGCTCTGCGCTGCCGCTGACATCAGTAATGAGCTGCACAGCTCCATCAGGGCGATAGTAAACGCACAGCAGCTCTGACCAGCATGTGTGGTGTGAGGCAAAACGAGCCAGGGATGCTCCCCAGCGCTGACCCCCACAGCCCCACAGGGGTCTCGCTCAGGGCAGGCAGTGCCAACCCACACTGAGCACATCCTGGCCATGAAGGCACGGGGTGGCTTTGCTCAGGTCACCCACACAGGCACTACTCTGCTGCTCCTGATGAGATGGCACCAGTGGGATGCCCAGGTGTCCCTGGCACCAGCACTCATGGCAGCTCAGCCAGCTGCTGGTACTCAGCAAGGTGGTTCCCTGTGCAGAGGGGGACAAATGTGCACAGAGGACCCAAAGCAGTCACCTACACTTGGCCCCAGGGAGCACCAACTCTGCCCAGAACGAGCTCTGGTTAAAGCACCACAAACACTGAGCCCTCACCGGGCACTCAGAGGCAACCTGGGCCAGCTGGCAGTGGGGGAGCCCCCCAGCCCCTCAGAGCTGCCTGAGACCTGGGCTTCACCTGGCCAGCTTCCCCCAGGGTGGCCACACCTGAGCTGTGGCACTGCCCAAAGAACAAGGCCAAGCCCCACGTGCCTGTCCCAGCACATGGAGGTTCTTGGGGGCTTAGACATGACAGACACAAGCTCAGTGACTTTGGAAAGTTGGCATTTTATGCGGTTCTTCAACTGCAATTCCAAGAATGTCCATCCGTGACAAACAAGGTTCTTCACACAGGAAATGGGAATTCTTTATTTCAGGTAATGTTCTTGGGTTCTATTCAGGACAGCAGGAAGGCCCAGCTCATTTCTCCAAGTCGAGGAAGATCCACTGGAGCTGGCCCACATGATTAAAGAGCAGCTGATCTTAATTTTCACTGAAGTCACCAAATGATGTAACTACTCCGCATGTAATTTTGCTTATATAATTCAATATATAACACACTGTTCTACTCTGCCATAGATTTTGAAAAATATACAAACCTGTTTTAACCACATTAGAGATTTGATAGACAGCTGTCAATTACTCAACAGTTTGGGACAGTATCAGTCACTCCTATAACTTCATTTTAAACTACAAAAAGAACATAAATTCATATAAAATACAACAGATTAAACAAACTTTTCTTTTTCCAAGGAAAAATTAGGTATCAACTCAATCTGCCATTGTGTGAAACATGAATATAAAATAAGTTACCATTAGTAATGCCTGCATTGCTGAGCTATGAACTGGTCAAATGAAGTCTTAAAAAAACTATACAGTATTATTGCACTCGTGGCTGTGCAGTGTGGGACCGGCCAGCACCGAAACAGGGCCCACTGGGTGTTTGTCCACGAGGCACGACGTGGCTGCCAGAGAGGCGTCCAGCCTGCGCCAACAGCGTCTGTCTTCAGCACAGGCCTTCATGGGTCTGCGCCACGCGGCCCAGGAACCACCACCCAGTGCCTGTGGAGAGACACTGTGTTACCGCTGCAACACGCCGTGCCGCACCGGCACAGCTGGGGCACAGCTGGGGCACAGCCAGACTGAGCCGGCACAGCTGGGGGCACAGCTGGACTGAGCCGGCACAGCTGGGACACAGCTGGGGCACAGCCAGACTGAGCCGGCACAGCTGGGGCACAGCTGGGGCACAGCTGGACTGAGCCGGCACAGCTGGGGCACAGCTGGACTGAGCCAGCCCCATGAAGTGCAATCATAAGCTGTGTGTTTTGAAAGCCACACATGATTAAGGGAACATGGAACTGTTTGGCCATAAAATCCCTGCTGTGTGTGACCCCTCTGCTGCCCCAGCTGCAGAGCACTTGCAGAAGGGTAGGGAGGACTGTCCTGCTCTCCAGGGGTGTGCAATTCAATTTGGCTACAAGCCAGGGAAACATAAATCCCTTGCACAAAGGCTGTTCTAAGGCACATAATGCAGCGTGTTTCTGGTCTCTGCATCACACACCTCGCTGAGATGAGCCTCCTGCACTCAGTAATGCACCTTCTGCCTCATGGAATGCCAGCTTCCTGCTCTGAGACAGGCAGAACAAGCCACAACCTAAAACCTCCCACCCAAACCGCCCCTCTGACACCACATGTGGCCATTTAATGTCATGGAAGCCGTTTCTCCAAGAAAACATTGAACTGAACAAAGACACAAGCCTGACCTTCAGTCTCCAACATGCCTGTCCCACCTGGGCAAACACAGCAGTGACTGGAGGAGACTTACGAGGAGTTTCAGTGCTGTTCGATGGGGCTATGATCGATGATGGGGCATTGACTCCATGTGCACATTGAGCTTCATCTCATTATCAAGGATCTGTACAAGCTGCTGCATGGAAGGGAGGTGACCAGACTCCAGCTTGGACCACACCGGGACATCTGGCACAGAACACAGAGAGGTGGAAAGCACTGTTAGCACTGGGAGCGTCAGGAAACACGCAGAGCTGCTGTAAACATGAACTGAGAAGCCCTAGGAAGCTCTCTGAGTTGGAACTGACCTATGTTGAGGAAAACAACTGGATCAACAATCCTTCCAAGCTCTGGCTATGCTAAAGCCCAGCCCAACCAGGCCAGCAGAGTGTCTAATGCTTCCACTCAGAAGTGTATCCTATAAATGAAGAGGTGCAAAAGGTTGACTGAGATTCCTCTCACCTGAACATTCAGTACACCTGTCCACTGGTACAGAAAATCTGGGAAAAGCCATGGATTCCTTAGGATTCCAAGGCTGAAGCGTGCTACAGGACAGGGGAAGCATCTAACTGGAGAGTTCATGTCCCTAGCTGACCATTTCTTATTTAATGCACATCACACACAAAGAAAGAACACATTTACTCCAAGGGAACAAGTGTCCCTCTGAGTTAGTTTTTACAGAGCTATTCTAGAGTATCTGACATCTATATAAACTGTTTTATAAGACTTCTATGATTTTCATCATTTATTGTGATAGATGTGTTTGTGATAGATTGTGATAGATGACATCTGAAGATCCAAATGGATTGTAATGTCCACATGCCACATTTCCTCACACCATCCCTTCTTCCCCTCACCTCACAGCTTTCATGTGTGTACATGTGCAACATGAGATGCCACGAAACAAAGTCTCAGCTCACCATTCAAAGTGATTTCAAAAGCCCCGGTGGACATGCACTGGTTCTCAATCATGTTGCTCAGGAAGAAGACCATCATGCAGGCGTACACCTGGAAAGGAAGAGAGACCCCACACACCACAGCCATGTCAGCCACACCTGCTGCTGTTCACTCTTACTGACCACTGAATATTCAGGTGTGTCTGAACTCCCCGTGTGGAGGGACTGCTCAAGAAATGATCCCCTCCACAGACATCTCCCTTTCCTCCTTTTACACAGACTTCCCCAGACAAGCACCAAACCAGCTCTGACCCCATCCAGCTCACAGCCCTGGGTCCAACCAAGGCACAGGGACATGCTCCTGCTCCACACCTCTGCACCCCTCTGTTGCTGTCACAGCTGGCTGCACGGGGGCTGGCAGGTGACACGGGAACACAACCCTGCCCAAGCACTGCCTGGCACTGTCACAGTGACACTCTGGATCACAGAGCGACAGGCCCAGCACAAATAGCACAGCAAAGCAAAGCACAG
Source organism: Sakesphorus luctuosus (assembly GCA_013396695.1). Lineage (NCBI taxonomy): Eukaryota > Metazoa > Chordata > Aves > Passeriformes > Thamnophilidae > Sakesphorus > Sakesphorus luctuosus. The sequence continues at coordinate 387,138 of VWZD01011603.1, forward strand.
AGTGCACAGGAACCAGCAGCCCTCCAGCACATCTCTGAGCAGTTCATCTGGAATTTTCTCTCTGTGTGTGGGTGACTCAAGAGGAAAGGATAGCACCTTCAGCAGTGCAGCTCCTCCCTCACCACCAGCACCTCTCTAATTTCCTCTCCCTGCTCATGGGCACACTCTCACGGGTCACTGCAACACCACAGAACCTGGCATGGGGACAGTGGCAGTGCAATGCAGCCAGCCTGGCTGGGCATGGCATTGGCTGGAACTATCACAGCTTCTAAGCATTCCAGCTGGCCAGTGAGAGACCAGGGCCCTGGGCAGCTCAGTCTGAGGGTCTGTAACTTGCTTTAGTCTAGTGGAGTAAAGCTGGAAGAAGCTTACTTGAAATCAGAGTAACCCTGAATCTCCTGGCATCATCAGTACTGACTCACAGGGATATTCTCCCACAATGTCACACCAGAGTCTGCTCTGCAAAACACCCACAACATTTCAACTTCATTCTTCTAAACACCATTTAACTGCTGCCTAATCTATCAGAAGTCTGAGGGAAGCACCAACTGCAGAGACAGCAGAGAAGTATTGGCTTGAAATGCTGCTCTTGAGCCCTAAAACCCAGTAAACTCTTCTGTCATCTTTGTCAGCACCGTCACCCTCAGCTGTCCCTCAGCTGTCCCTCTGCAGCAGCAGCAGCTTGGAAGGAGATCACAGAACCACACCTGGCTCTGTCAAAAGCTAAAGCACCACCAGTAAGAACTGTGCTACTGAAATGCTGCAGTATATGAAAGGTAAATCAGCCAGAACTGTGAGGGACTCCCAGAGCACCCTCATGAAGTCACCCTGAAGCTGCTTTTTCAAAGGGAAAGATGTCCCTTACCTTATTTTCTTGGCCCCATTGCCAGATGCTTGGAGCTTGCATGCCAAAGAAAGCAAATGGGTCCTTGCCAACGATGATTAAGCCAATTAATACTAGTTTGAAGACAGATAGGAAGGATGCTATGTGCCTGTTGGGGACAACACACACCAGTGAGTGAAAGGCTCAGTTTCTACTTCACCATACACATCAGTAATTCACTTCAGTAGAGTTCTGACAGTGTGCAATCATATGTTTCAGGGGAAGTACAAAACTTTCCAAGCCTATCTTGCTGTAAAAACCCCCCAACAAAACAAAAAAGCAGCACACATTAACAACTCCCCCAGCAAGGCACTGCTCTTGCACTGCACCTGAGAAAGACACCTCCTTGTACATCACACATGGATTCTTTTGTGACCCAGCACACCTCAAATGGGAATTTGCTTTCAACTTAAACATGTCTGAACTGGGAAACAGATTCAGTTTCTAAAGAAGTTGTTCCATATTACAGAGATACATTCATTTGCCACACTTCCTGCAGAGCATTTCCCAGACCCTCAGAACTCCCCAGAGGCAGAGCCAGCTCCTGCAGGTGCCCTGCAGCCTCCTCCCTGCAGCCCTGACAGAAACTGGGCCAGTCAGCACTCCAGAAGCCACCCCAGTAACTATGGCATCACTCTCCAGCGTGGGCACATTGCTTTAAATAGCAAGAATAACACTATTTTCCCTTTGTCTTTTTCCAAATTTCTTTAGGCTTCCCTCCAAGTGCACTTAAGGCCACCCTGGCAGCCTGTCCTGAGGTGAGCTCTCCATAACTCATATGTCCAAAATGGACTTTTCCCTCCTGTGTCCTTAAACCATTACAAAGATTTGTCACTAAGTGTGTAAAACTGACCAACAAATTGAATTTATGTCTCAGTACAGCATGAAGAAAACCTTGGAAAATTCCCTGTGAAACAAACCCAGTTACATAATTTATATTAGATTGGACACGACAGGCCCCATCACACAGATATGCAGATGGTGACATGTCTGTGAAAAACTAAGGCAACCACCTGAAAGGGAGATAATCACTCAGTTTCCACGCAATCTCAATGGAAACCCCCCGAGTTTCTGTTTCCAGTGTGATTTCAGGATACACGCCCACGCTCACCTGGGCACAGCTGGCAGCCAGCACTGCCGGCACTCCTTACCTATAGATGGGTTGAGGAAGGTAGTTCTCCCCCTCGATGCGGATGTCTGGGTACCGCTGGCTGATGACCCGCATGTACTCCTCAAACACCCGCCTGTAGCCTCAGGAGACACTGCACACAGACAGCACTGTCAGCACGGCCCGAGGGCTGCACGGCCCCGCCCCAGCCGGGCAGGGCTCACCCCACTCGCTGCCCCTTCGGGTTAAACTACAACTTTTACACCACAGAATAAAACCGAACTGCAGTCACGTTATACATCACAAACCCCAGCGTGTGAGCCCTACATGTGACACGGGTTTGCTCCACATCCCAGCACAGGGCTCTGGTAACACCCACTGGGCACCAAATCACTTGCTTTCCGTGGAAAAAACTACTAGCTAGGAAGACAACCTAAGCAGAGCCTTTCTCTGTACCAAAAAACCTCTCCACACAGAGCCGTCGGAATCCCCCGCTGGTCACACGGCAATCCCTCTCTGAGACTGCCCAGACAGGTCATGTCGCTCCCAGCCTGTCCTCTGTCGCACGGCACGGGAACTGCAGGAGTTAAATATTCTGGAGCTGTGCTCTGCCTCGCCTTCCTGCAGCCGCCTCTGTCACAACTGCAGTAAATCACCGCGCATGACCCCAAACCCAGCACTCTGCCCCGAGCGCTTCTCGCGTGTCTCTCAGAGCCGGCGGCCCGGCCCGGGCCGTGCTGCGGTGGGAGCGGGCCCTGCCCTGCCCCGGGCCGGGGATCAGCTGGCGGCCGCTCCGGGGGGCCAGGTGTGAACCCGCTGCCAGGCTCTGTGCGCCGGGGCCGTCCCAGCCCTGCTCGGAGCCGCTCACACCACCGGGACACCCTCGGACTGGCGCAGAGGTGCCCGAGCGCCCCGACAGCAACACGGGCACTGCACCAAAAACACACACAGGCCTGCGCTAAAACATCGATTCCTGCCAAACGCACGCCCGCTCCAGCCCGCGCGTGCCTCTAAAGGGCCCGAAAAGCGCATTTTTGCGGCGGGGCCCGCACTTTAAGGCGGCCACACGGGCAGGGCCCGCGAGCTGGGGCCGCCCCCCACGCCACAGCCGAGCCGGTGCTCCGGCAGCTCTGCCGGGGCGGGGCGTCCCCCAAAGCCCCCGGCACCGGCGGCTGCAGGGCCGGTAAGAGCGAGTGAGGGGGTCGCGGCAGCGCCGAAGGAACGGAAGGGCGGAGGGAGGGGGAGGCGGCGGCCTGGCGGGCGCCGCCATCTTGGCCGGCGCCATCTTGGCGGGCGCCCCTCACCAGATCTGGAACTTGAGCAGCGGCCCGCCCGCGTACGCCATGCGCAGCTTCTTGGCGGGCAGCGCGCCCTGCTCCGCCGCGCCGCCGCCGCCCGGGCCCGTCGCCAGCGCCGCCAGCAGCAGCGGCAGCAGCAGCAGCAGCNAGGGCGGGGGCAGGGCCAAGCGTCTGGGGCGGGTCCTGATGGCAGTACGAGGGGCGGGGCCGTGCCCGGGGGCGGGGGCACGCCCTGGGGGCGGGCCTGGGGCAAACCGCGCGCTCCCCCATTGCCCCCAAACCATCCCTTAGTGCAGAACGAAAACACTGTTTTATTATTAAATGCTCTTTATTTTTATCTACATTCCGTTATTGCATAAAGATCGCATCTCTTTTTAAATATAATAAAGCTATCAAATGTTTTCATCACCTTTCCCCCCTCACACATAACAAGGAAAACCAATTATGTTTTAGGCAATATGCTCCAGAAAAGAAACATATTTCTGGCTGGAACAGCAGCAGAACTGGCTGATGGATATTCATTACTTGTTTACAGTTTCACATGTGCACAAATCTTTAAACTTTTTTAAAGGCAAATGCGCAGCAAACCTCTGGACTTTTGCACCCTTGGTCATTTGCTGAAGCGTTTTACTCAGTTCAAGTTAATAACAAACTCAGTTTTGCATGAACTTTGTGTGAGGAGCTCCAGAAAGTTTTAAACACCCAGTTCTAGATCTTCTAGTTCTTTAAGGAGAGAAGCTTCTTTCTGAATCTTCTCTACCTACAACAAAAAAAGCGTAAGATGTCACAGATGCAACTTATTATAAAATGAACCTTGAATAAACCACACAGATCTTAACCATACCTGATTCTTCTCCAGCTGTTTGCCAGCAGCTGCCTGTTCTTTCAGCTGCTCAATTGCCTTCAGCTTCTGTAAAAAAAAATACAAAAAGCCACTCTAACACAAAATATTGGTGAACCAAGATTAAAAAAAAAACAGTCTTGGAAGTTGTTTCACTTGCAATTCCCTGAGGCACCTGCAGCCAGGTCTCTGTGGAAGGCACATTCCCTTTAAACATCTTCCAATACTCAATACAGAATCTCCCACCTCTAACAAACATTTCTTTCAAGAACAAACCCTAGAGAACAGCAGCACCTCCTCCTCTCTGAAATGAACACCAGGCAGCCTCACTGAAGGGCTGACACAAACTTGGAAATGACCCCACCATTATCCCTCTTCACACATTTTCCTCAGAAAGCCCAGAATGTTTATCCAGAAATGATAAAAACCAGGAGGCCACCAAGGCCACCTGAACTAAACAATTTCTGTTCTGAAATTACTTAACCTAAGAACTCTCAAGACTGGCAGCAAACTTCACACTTGCACCCAAGGCCAACCTGGTTCCCTTGTTGTCTCCAGGACCCAACAACCACAGAGCCCACACAGTTCCTCCCTGAGCACCAACTCCCCTCAGTGAAACCTGCCCCTCAGCCTGGGACTGGCAGCACCTCCCCAGCATTCCTGACTGGAGCCTGGAATGCTGCTCCCTGCACCTGGCAGTGGTTCTGCAGTGCCACCTCTGTCGGGCCCTTGGGGAGCTCTGGCACAGGCTGGGAAAGCAAAGGAAGCAGGGGACAAGTTCAGGATGTTAATACGGATGTAAATGCATCCTCCTGAGCCCAGCTCACCTCACTCTCACACTACATCTTCAAGAAATCTGTTGTGTGTTAGAAAAAGAGCCCCCTCACCTTTTTCAAATTCTTTATCTTCTTGTCCACCTCAGGATCCCCCGTGGTGGTGGCGGGCACAGCATTCCGTGGGGCGTCCTGTGGGGCCTGCCCAGGGCTCTGGGGCACATCAGCTTTGGCCTCCTGCACACACAAACACATCTCTGACTGCAAGGACAGTGAAAATGTCTTTAATCACTTTAAGGGATCCATTTAATATTTCTTCCTTCGACGGTTATTCCAAAATGTGTGCATGGCTTGCTCTGATGTATTGCATTGCCTCTGATCTCTTTCCATGGACAAAGGCTTATCCAGAACAACTCACATGCTCCTTCTTACTGAATTTCTAATCCTCAGGACACCAACCACACACAGCACATGTCAGTAAAAGTGACATTACAAACACATACAAAAATGCTGTATAAAGCAGACTGGGTCACTGTCTTTGAAGTAGAAGAAAGGGCTCAAAACCAGTGCAAGAAATTTTTAAAGTATTACTTAAAGAAATTATTGCTTCAGAGGTTTGTAGAAATTGGAAGGTTAATAACAAAAGCTGACCTTTATCTACCTAGTCAAAGGGTGACACACAGCCTGTCTCTGGTCTGCCCCGCAAATACATCCCAGCCCCCACCACACACCCAGCCCCTCCTGACCTCCCACCCAGCACCAAACACACTCTGCAGAGGGTGGAAAGTCAGAATTCCTTCATCTCCACACTGATTCCAGCTAACATTTGCAGCAACTCCCCAAAGCCATTACTTTACATCATCCTTTTACACCTGCTTTACTGTGGTTAAACTTTGCTGCCCTCCCCACACCACAGCACGCGTGAGATGTGTGGAGGGCTCTCCATGGACAGGTCACTGCTCTGAGACTGACCAGTGCCCTCTGGGAACTCTAACTCATGTCACCCTTCAAAGAACTTCTGCAGTACCTGTTTAGCAGCTTTCTTTGCTTCATGTTTCCTCTGATTCTTGAGAGCTGTTTTAGACAGTGGCTTATCACCACCTCCCAGCTGGGGTTTCATGTTCTGGGGTGGCTCATCCTCATGCTGCAAGGATATGCAAAACGAAGTTAAAAACCTGTATTCCACATTGGCACAGAAAACTTAAAACCTACCTAAGACAGTATCACACACAAAGATGAACCATAAAGGAAGAAGAAGGAAAAACACAGAAAAGAATGGGAGAATGAAAGTATGCATTCCTTGGAATAGCTAAAGACAGTGTGACAAGGGTTTCAAACTCATCCACGTAAGTTTAGATGGGACTACTCTGAGTGTCCTAAAGATTTCACAGATTTCTGATAAAATAACAAAATCATGTTTTCTATCTGGGGGAGAAAATAAAATCCAAGAGGAATAATCCAGCACAAAGTGACTGGAGCTTGGCACTTTGCTGTTACTGACAGCTTTTTAACTCGGAACTCCTGGTGACCAAAGGCTGAGTGCTGGGAAGGGAGAGGGGTGGATTTTGGGGGACAGTGGGGGCTGAGAATCAGGGGTTCCTCAGTGTTTTTAAGATAACACTTAACTGTAGTGCTGTATTGTTTTAATGCACATGACAAGAATTTCTGCCCATATAAATAAACATAATTTTTTTTGAATGTGTCTCCTGCCTGCTCTCTGCTCCTGCATGGTTTGCTGAGCAGCCCTCAGCACAGCTAACACACTGCTCACAGGCAGAGCCTCCCTCAAAGGCACCAGGCTCAGAACCAAAGCCTCCAAGGGTGCAGCTGTTAAATGGAATTAGCTGCTACTCAGCCTACTTTGAAAACTTGAAGAAACCAATTAGACAAGTGGGTCACTGTACTGAAAAGTATTTAAGTCCACCTGACTTTCTAATGATCCAATCTCTTTCTAGCAAATAAACTTACCTTAGGAAAAAACCCAAAAGAGTGGCTGTTGGGAAGCCACAGTCTGGCTGGGTTCAGACTGGTGAGTCAGGTCACCCCCGTCAGAGGCTTTGGCCCTAACCAGAGTGCCCAATTTCACCACAAACCACATACATTGTTTATTGTTCCAGAGCATGTTGCAGAGTATTATTAAAGTCTGCAAATGCTTTGTGAAAGGACAGTATTTCGGCCCCAAACCCCTGAGTGCTCTTGCAAACAGTAAGCAAAGTGCCAAGGAGGATCCCCAAACCCCTCCAAATCCCCCCAGTGCTGCCCTCAGCCTGGTCACTGCCCATGGTCCTCCTCAAACACACACACGTGAGGCCAAGCTCCAGGCAGATAAAGCCATGAGCCACACCAGCTGAGTTCCCACAGGACACTGCCACTCACGAGCTTGGAGCTGGTCACAGGCTTGTTCCTCAGGGCAGGAGGTCTGTACGCCTGCACAGGCTTCGGCTCGGCAGTGGGCACCTCACTGGGCACCGCCTGGTACCGCACGGCCTTCTCCGGGAACACGCCCTCCAGGAAGGGCTGCCAGAGCACCTGCCACATCTCCTGGCTGGGGGGCACCTCGTGGGTGTGCAGCACAGAGCCCGTGTAGTGCCAGATCTTGTACCCGTTGCTGACGCGGAGCCGTGGGGCACACGTGGCCGTCACGATGTGCTCCCCGTCGGGACACCACGCGAAGTACGTGGAGTCTGAGGCCACGGGCTTGGAAACCAGTTTGTAGTTTTTAGTGTCCCACACTTCCATCTGTCCCCTGAGGTTTCCAAACCCTGCCAGCACCAGGATGTGTCCATGGGGGCTGTAGTAGGCAGCGTTGCGAGGCCCAGTGCCAAAATCAAACACGGGGTCACATTTCAGGTTAAAAATGGTGGCTTTGGCAGGCATGAAACCGTAGACAGCACAGAACTCCACAGAGTTGGGGCTCCAGGCAACGTCGTAAATAGGGCCGTTTTTGGCTACAGGAGAAGGAAAAACAGGCAGCTGTTGGGAGATTGCATTTCTGCAGTGCAGGCCAAAACAAAGTCCACAGTGTCTCTTCATGCTTTGCTAAAATGCCATAATCCAATTACTGACAGTGAAAGTTAATTCTGCCAACAACAGAGGAAGAAACAGCCCTTTATCTCCTGACAACTTAAGTTACAGTTCACAACAATAACTGCAGCCATTCCAAATTACCTCTGGAGGGTCAGCATCAGCACTTTTACAGTTAGCATAGCTTGTCGTGTAAAAAAAAAATCCTTTATTTTTTTTCCTCATTACTCAAGTATGACCTCAGGACCTTCTGAAAGTGTCCCACTGGAAACCTGCAAAAACAGGAGTTTTATACCAGCTGGATAATAGTTCTTCTTCTTTTAATCTAAGAAATATTGTGTAGCTCAGCTTTGTAGTGGTACGCAATAGTAACCTACGTTATCTTTGGCCCATGCCCATGCACAGTATTTTATAAACAAAATTTTAACGTGAGTGAGCACACAGAAATAGTTATACACAAAATGATCAGAACTCAGTACTGTTAAAAGCTATTCCAGGGGTTGGAATATTAGGAGATCCTGAAGAATGATGAATTAGTCATGAAAACTTGTGTAAAATATTCAGGGCTAAATACAAACCACGGGCCATTGTACCTTTTCATAATTTGGGTATCTTTTCCCATAGCTCAGACACATGCCAAGTACATTACTGAATCCTTAATCCAGACTTGATCCAAAATCTCAAACTGAGTTAAATGGTACATTCCTGTTGTCACTCTGAAACCTCATTTATCTTTAGAGATGAGGCTGTATAATCACACTGTCTGTGTGTTCCCCTCCAAACCTTTTCAGTGACATTAACCTGATGCAGTTCAGAGACAGAGGTGTGTCATGTGGTGTCAGCAGCAGCTGGAGAGATGAGGGCAGCTCCACGTGGGCTCCACAGCTCAGGCAGAGCCTGCAGCAGCACCACGTCTGAGCTGGAAACCAAAAGCCCTCTGCAAATGCCAGCGTGAAAAAAAGCTTCACAACTGGACCTTCAAAAGCAACCAGAAGTCCAACTCCACAGGGAATGAGGCACCACTCACTCCAAGTGCCCACCCTTGCTTTTGTAGGAAAAGAGGACTTCCAGAAAAGAGACATCAGTCTGGGCTTTTCCTTGAAAACGAATAGCTAAATTAAATGAAAGTTAATGGCAAACTTCCTGTTAAATACAGATGCAGTGGAAATAAAGAAGGCTTTAATAAACATGTAGTTAAATAAGTAGTGTTCTCAAGCCAGGAAGAAAACTGGCCTCTCTATAATCCTAAAAAGGGCAAGTGTTTGCACACCACAGCAACAGCTTGAGAAAAGGAAAAATACCACCATAGGGGAAGTCAACACATGGACTTCAAAGCAGACACTGGAATTAAGCACATCCACCTGCTGCTCCAACATCATTTTTGTGTCTTAGAACACCTTCAGTTTTGCAATACAAAATAAAGGACTTCTACTTTCCAGTGTGCTTCAAAAAATTGCTCTCACTCTGCCCAGGCTCACTAATGGAATCTTGCATGCCCAAAAGTGCAGGTAGGATTACTCTGTTTGGTGACACCTTCCTGGCCATTATGGATTCTCAGACACCAACCTGGCTCCACTGTCCAGGTGTTTGCTTAGCAAACAAGCACAATTCCCTCCCTGAGCACTTGACCATCCTTACAAGCAAATTATTGGCTTGTATTAATTGACAGTGTGTGTTCTCTGCCACTGCCATTTAGATGGCAAGTATATCAAGGGTAAGTTAATTCAGCAACTAAAAAACCCCCCACGAACCCCAACATCTTACTCCAGAGGTAAAAAAAAAAGAGGTGAAGGGTTTTTTGCTAAGAGGAGTGATGTTTTTTCTGTTTAAGCTCCCTGCACTGCAGTGCCAGCCCCCACTGCCCGGGCAGCAGTGCCAGGGTGGTACTCACGCAGCTGCACGACGGCGCTCTCCCCGTGGGCCGCCATGTAGTGCAGGGTCTGCTCCCCGTAGTACGACGCGCCCGTCTTGTCCACCTCGGTGCTGGCGACCACCAGCACGGCCGTGGCTGGGGAGCACACAGAGTTAGTGCAGCACAGCTGCTGAAACCACACACACCAACCACCAGTGCAAACGGTGCAGCGGACAAAGCAAAATCAGTTCATTATGAATTCTAACTGGTTACTCCTGTAACAGCACTGGTGTCATTCTCTTCTGAACTGATTTGTCCTAATGTCAACCCAAATGGACCAAATACTGTTTTTTCTCAGATGGAAAGTATAAGCTCAGTCTACTAATTCACTGTTAGAGCACAAGCCAGTGAACTCTGCAGCCATAAAAAATATTAATCTAAGGTAGAAACCAAACATCGTGATCAGCCCTTGAATAACGTTTCACCAATAGCTGCACATCTGCTGTCCAAAGGAATATGCTCATGTGGGGTTTCCACATGTCTGTAACACCTTCCTTGTATTACAAACTACATGGGGTGAAGAAAACTGTTTTTTACAAAATTATTCTGAAACAGATTGTTGCTAACAAAGAGCAAAGCACAGAGCCCTGTCGGCTCATCCCAGTTATGAGACGTCTCCATACGTACAATTCTACAGATCAGGATTATACCAGAGCATAAACTGTTCTTATAATTACAATCTAAATAGACTATCAGCACAGAATGCAAATTTATATAGGAATTTGCTATTCAACTGCAAAATTTACCAGCACATATAGAATCTTCTCAATTACAACATACAAAATGATGACAGACACAGAAGTGCTGAGCACTCAGGGTGAGCAGAGCTGCACCTGAACACTGCACTGGCATTAATGGCTGTCCTCAGAATTTACCTGCACACACAAGTCAAATGCAAACCCAACACAGGAAACACAAGAACACAATACAAAATGGGCTGGATGTAAAAGTTCCAACACACAGCTGTTGTACCTTTTTTGTTCCATAGCATTGTCACCTTGTCAGCCTTGAAGAAGCTTTTGTTGGCGAGTGCTGACTGTGGCTCCCCAAAGTTGGGGTACTGGTAGAGCCTGACGAAGGAGGGGGCACCTTTGCTTCCTGGGACATACACAGCGACCTGCAACAGCCACCAGAGTTACTGCAGGGAAGGCCTTGGGAGCCAGGCCACAGTTATTACCAGTATGCTGCACTAACATCACAGTCATTTTTAAAGAAAACCAAGAAAAAGATTGGAAATGGGATCAGAAGTACCTTGGTCGGCTGCGCTCCTGGGGACAACACAAAATCACTGACCTTCTGCAAATGCAGCTTATTTGCAATGGTACCTGCCAAGGAAAAGGCCACAGGTGTGTGATGTTAATGACAAACACGTTACCTGGATGCCCTGACCACACCCTTCTATGGGGCTATATCGTGGATAACACAGACCAGTAAGGATAATCATAAAGGATTTTTTTTTACTAGGCAAACAATTACTGTCCCATTTCATCACACTGTGTTATTTACGAAACCAACTGGAACCAAGCTGAGGTTCTGAAGTCCAGTATTTGGTATTTGGAAGCTCAAACAGCAAAGGAAGCCAGTGAATCTCAGGTGAATACTTGTGTGTTAAGCAGGTGTTCTCCCCTTATCTGCACTGGCTTCAGTCAGGTAACACATGCCACACACAGAGCCAGGGGCTCTGCCCTTACACCCTCACAGGATGACTCTTCCCGATAGGAAGCACTCAGGGGCCTGTTCTGGGCTGGACATGGTCCCTTCCCACAGACAGCTGACAGAACAGCAGCACCCCCAGCCTCATTGCAGCCAGGAACGTGCACTGCCAGCACAGCTCCTGCTCAGGCTGACACTCCGTGTGTCCCACAGCACCCTGAACACCAGCAGGGTTAATTTCCTGGAAACTCTCTCTCTCTCACAGCCACAGATCCTGCATCAGCTTTACATTTAAAACAAAGATCAGAAAACCAAAGCCACACACTGCTGTTCTCCCCTCAGTTTTCTTTAGTTCTTTACATTTTTGTTCTAATTAGTTTTTATCTCCCTGCATTTTTCTTCCCCATTCTCTTCCCAAATTCTATTGACTCCAAACATTCTACCACCAGTAGTAAATATCCTTGGTAAAATTTTTCAAGCTTCACTACTTCATATATGGCATTAATACCAAAATTTTAATGAGCCATTTTTAACAGTCTATTGACAGTACACACACAACCCAAATAAATAATCACAGATCACATTCTCTGACAATTTCCTGGAGTTCATTAAATGAGAAACAATACAGAATCAGGCCTCTTTACTTGAAAATCAGATGCATTCCATACCACATAAATCAGTGAAAAGATAAGTAAGTGAGAACACACTTCATTAAAGCATTATGATTCTGAATTCCAAACTCAAATAGAATGTAGGCAATATTTAAAATAAAAAGCAACCAAAAGAAGAAACAAGGAAAAATCTGAAAAAGAAAACTACCCCCCAAAAGAAGCAGCATTTATAGAATGAATGAAATGTAGAGAAATATTTGCATACTGAAGTCGTTGCTTTCAAAGAAGTGCACCTCATTGTTCACATTCCTGGCACAAATGCTTTCATCATCTGCCCAGCAAGGACACCTGCAATGCAAAGGAAAAGTCAGAAACACCAAATGGATGCTCATCTTTAGCATCCCGGGATTGCCTGTCCCCTCCACTTTTAAAGCCCAGTAGGTTCAAACATGATACATTTCATACGGACAATGAACACAAGTGGGCTTAGTTACTGTTGCTCAGCTTCCTCTGTGGTGCAAAAGGAGCCAATTAACAACGAACTTCATGCCACACTCACAGGCACAGACTGGCCCTCAGCCTCAGCAGGCACCGCTTTGAGAGCCGTGACCACACCAACAGCTCCATTTACCTCCATCAGGTTTTGGAAACCGCATTTCTTTGCAAACAATTACCATCTGCAAGGGTTATTTACCAGTTCTGCATTTTTTTCTGGATGAAAGACTTCAGGCATTTCCCTGTTCTCAGGTCATGGAGCTGCAGGTTGGGCACCCCAGCTGTGCCATCCTTACCAGCTGCAAGAAAACACAGTGGGCTTTGCGGATGAAATCTGCTTCACCACAACATCCCACCTTGTGGCCCTGCAAACATGCACAACCTTCTTACGAGCAGCATCCTGTCCCTGAGGGGCCAAACCCATGGCTGCTCATTCTGCACCTCAGTCTGTCCCACTGCAGAAAGAACTCCTGTTTGGAGGTGTAGGGTTTCCAGTCCCCATTGCAAGGCTGGGACCACCAATACCTGCACAGCTTTTTAATGTTTGTTTTTTAACCAAAATCAAAAATCATCCTGATGGCAAACAATGGAGGCATGTTCTCTACTCCTACATTTTGCCTATCCCATGTCAGTCACAGCTCCCTCTGCAAGCCAGGCAAAATGGTTCTGCTGCTTTAAACTCTGTACCCTCCTCCTTACCCGAGATACCACAGCCTGCCTATGGCTGTCAGTGGTCCAGGACAGACCCTGAACAGCTCTCAGCTTGGGCTGCCTTCTCTCCTCCTGCAACCACTCCCAGGCCACTTCCCAAGGCCCAGCTCCTCCTGCCTGAGGCAGCATTTGCACTGTCTGCTTCAGACACACAGCTCAGACAGGACTGGGCTCTCCCAGCCGGGACCCCAAACTCCTGCAGAGGCAGCAGAGGGAACACGGCCCTGGAGAGGGAGAGCACTGCAGGCAGTGCCCAGGGAGGGACAGAACTGCTCCTGCTGTCCCTGTGTGCACAGGGCACAACCTGCCTGCAGGGACTGTGCCCAGGGCAGGACAGGACTGCTCCTGCTGTCCCCTGTGTGCACAGGGCACAACCTGCCTGCAGGGACTGTGCCCAGGGGGGACAGGACTGCTCCTGCTGTCCCTGTGTGCACAGGACACAACCTGCCTGCAGGGACTGTGCCCAGGGGGGACAGGACTGCTCCTGCTGTCCCTGTGTGCACAGGGCACAACC
>VWZD01011603.1:402404-431398 GCA_013396695.1 Sakesphorus luctuosus
CACAACCTGCCTGCAGGGACTGTGCCCAGGGGGGACAGGACTGCTCCTGCTGTCCCTGTGTGCACAGGGCACAACCTGCCTGCAGGGACTGTGCCCAGGGGGGACAGGACTGCTCCTGCTGTCCCTGTGTGCACAGGACACAACCTGCCTGCAGGGACTGTGCCCAGGGGGGACAGGACTGCTCCTGCTGTCCCTGTGTGCACAGGGCACAACCGGCCTGCAGGGACTGTGCCCAGGGGGGACAGGACTGCTCCTGCTGTCCCTGTGTGCACAGGGCACAACCTGCCCACACACTGCACCACAGCCCGTTCCAGTGCTGAGAACATGCCTTTTACTCAGAGTGACTTCAGCACGTGCCCTCTGACCTGGTGTCTGTAAGGATGCCATTCCTCCCTCTCCACTGTGCCCCTGAGCACCCACAAAACCTTCTGTACACTTTCTGCACTGCTCATTGAGCCAGTGAATGTGCTACAGGGACCAGCCAGGTGCTGGAAAGGCTACCAGCCCAGTCCCAGGTAAGACGTGCTCACAGCCCAGGTGTTTGCCCAGCTGGTACCACACTCACCTGCATAGGCCTGCCAGGTGGCCAGGACATTGTTCTTTGGTGAGAATTCAAGGCAAACTGCCTTTGGGAGATCAAAGGAACGCAGCAACTCAGCTCTTGTGACACTGACAACATTCACTCTGCAACCAAAAGATGCTGCTTCAATAAAACATGCTTACAATAGTTAATTAATTGCCAAGGAAACTGTTCATGTATTTGACTCTTCCAGATCTGTCCCACATTTAGACAATGTAACAAAATTAGAAGAGCTTTTTTCACCCTAACACACATTTTTATCTGCAACATGTGAGCTCTGAATGAGCGAGTGAACACTGTAAGGCACCTGGTCTATAAAAAAGGAACCCTGTGATGCTGGTACATGAGGGGCACAGACTCCTTATTTCCTGTGCACTTCACTGGTGGGTTAATGGCACAAACCAGGTACTGGGAGCTCTGAACAAAAAACAACCAACAAATAGAGCATATCCAGATTGCACAGGAACAGGTGCATAATACACAGAACAGCAAATATTCCATCTGAGACCCAGGAACCAAAGCCACTACTGTGAATGATGCAAAAGGAAGCTGCATTTAAAATGTGCATGCACATACAAGCAGTCACAGCAACGGCTCTTACACAGACAAGAGTAAATGGGGCAAAACTGGGCCAGTTTATTTCAGAGACAAACTAAAGATTAAGATGATAAAATGCACCCACTTTTCTCCATTGCACCAGGCAAAGAGGGAGCCATCCTTGCTGAAAGCAACAGCTTTGCAATTTTTTCCAGACTCCCTAAAGAAATAAGAAATGCACATGAGTGTTCAATAGTGCCCAATGGAAGGTTTTTTAACAAAACCAAAAAGCAAGACAAGTTTCCTGTGTGCCCCTGAGGACCCTGTATGGCAGGGCAGGCCCTGCTGGGCCTGCCACCTCGGACTGACACCCTAGGCAGACACAAATCCTTCCAAACCAGCAGTTTTCTGCACTAGTGACAGGAAGAAATAATTAATTTATATTTACACATTCTCCAATTCCAGAATCTACCTTTCCTTTTTACAAAACTGTTTCTCTGTGCAAAAGATGAGACCTGGTGACAGCAGTACCTCTGGAAGGCCGAGCTCTCTGTGAAACTGGGGGGCCCATTCACCATGTACAGCCCTTCGGAGCCTCTCACTGCAAATGGAGACAGAGAACTCATTTCAAAGGCAGGAAATCACCAAAAGCACAAGCTTTTCTCATTTGTGACCCCTAAGACACACACACACTTTCCCCTGCTTGCTACAAAGGAAATCGAGGGTGTAACATGTGCCTGGAGCTCCCAGCCCAGCCCTGCTGTGGGGCTGTGCCCCCAGGATGGGGCAGCAGAACAGCCCAGCCCTGCTGTGGGGCTGCACCCGCGGGGGTCGGGGTGAACAGCGGCACCCCAGGAGAGGCCCCGGGAGCGGCACCGCCAAGGGCGCCAGAGCCGTGCTCGGCCACGCCGCGGCAGCGCTCCCCGGTGAGGGCATGGGGGCAGGTGCTGGAGGGCCCCGGAGGGCCCCGGGCCGCCACAGCCCGACCCCGCGCCCCGCTCCCGCGCCCCGTCCCGGTGTCGCCGCCGCCGCCCGGGCCCGACGCACCCGCGAGCAGCGGCGTGGGAGGCGCCATCTTGGCGCGGCCGGCGTGGCGGCGGTTCCGGTTCCGGGGCGGTGGCGGNNNNGCGGCGGGGCCGCGCTGACCCAGGTGCTGTGCCCGCAGAGAACGGCCCCGGAGGAGAAGGCGTCGGTCGGGCCCTGGCTGCTGGCGCTGTTCATCTTCGTGGTGTGCGGATCAGGTGAGCGCCCGGCCCGCTGGCGCCCCGGGCCCCCCGATCGCTGCTCCCCTCGGGCCCCCCGATCGCTGCTCCCCTCGGGCCCCCCAGCGCTGCCCCCCGAGCGCTGCCCCCCCAGCGCTGCCCTCTCGCTCTTTGCCTTCCAGCGATCTTCCAGATCATCCAGAGCATCCGGATGGGCATGTGAGGCCGGGCCTGGCACTGCCGAGCGGCCGCTCCGGCCCTGGCGCATTCCACGTCCCTTCACGAGTCATTCCGATTTTCTAGCCCGTGCCACAGTGCCTTGAACAGCACCACATGTATAAAGCAATAAAAATCTGTTGTGTTGATCTACAATCGTGGACCCACTTATTCGCTGAAGATCCAGCCTGGTCTCTCGTTCGTGGAGCTGGAACGCGACGTAGGTCCGTCCGCAGGAACTGCGACATGTCGTGAGCAGCGGCCCAGCCCGGTGTGAGCCCCGGACCGGCTCCGTGTGCCCCGGGGGCCCCGCTCCGTGTGACCCACGCGCGATGTGGTTCGTGCCCGCAGGGTCTCCGCGGCCCCCCCGGCCCGGCCCCCGCTCCCCTCAGCACCCACGGACTGCGGAGCGCCGGCGCCTCTGCCGGCCCGGCCCGCGCTGTAAATACTCCCTGGACGACTTTCAGCAAGTGGTGATAGTTTTCAGTTTGCCCATGTTGTGTGGGAACGTTCGGGGCAGTGGGGCCACCCTCTACCCCTGCCCACAGTTCTGCTTCTCTGTGCAGCCCCTGCGGAGTGTGGTGTGTCTTGCAATATGTATTTAATCCTATTTAAGGTAAAACCTGCTTTCAACTCGATTTCTTCTAACGGTGGATCCAGTACTTAACTGCTTCCCTATGGATGATCACAGTTCCTTCTTCTGTAGACAACTGTAACTTGAGATCACATGGAAAATGCTGCTATTGATGATCTTTCCCTGCTGATGGCCCTGCCTCCTGCTGGCCCGTTGCTGCCTGTGTGGGGACAGAGCTGGTGGGAATCTCTGCTGGTGCACGCAGGTGCTAAAGGAAGATTTCTTTTTCGTGGTCTTTCTTAGCAGAAGACAAATTCAAAGTCTGATTACAGTAGAAGTAATAGAAAACAAATCTGTTGAGGTTAATGAAATGCTTGTTAGTGGTGACAGAACAGACCTTTTGTATGCCTTGTATTCCACCTGGAATCCTGGGGACCGGTGTGAGCCACGTGGCCACGGGCACGTCCAGCCCGGGCCACCGGGGCCCCTGAGCTGGGCCGTGTGTGCTGGGAGCGGTGGCAGGGGAAGTCTGTATAATTGTTGATTTTAAATAAAGTTCTTTTCAAATTCAAGTTGTGTTCTCTTGAGGCTGTGCTGCTGTTGAAACTTGGCTGCTTCACACCAAGCACAGGGGAATTGGCTTTTCCCCGAGGGGAGCCCTGGGGCACCCCAGAGGCTCTGCTGGCCAGGCACGGGGCCAGGCTGGGGCCCCCGGGGCTCTGGGCACACCTGGTGCTGCTCCCTTCCCTTGGGCACCAGCCATGCCACCCGCTGGCTCTGCAGTCCCTGGGAATGCCATAGAGGGCTGGGGGTCTGACAGGCTCCTGCTGCTGCTGCGGGAGCCGTGCGGGGGGGACCTGCCGCGGGGACTGGGATGTCCGGGGTGGTGAAGGTGTGTGCGGGGCTGTGCCCGGCAGGGACAGGGGTGTGTGCGGGGCTGTGCCCGGCAGGGACAGGGAGCGTGTGCGGGGCTGTGGGGACTGGGATGTTCGGGGTGATGAAGGTGTCTCTGCGGAACAGGGGTGTGTGCGGGGCTGTGCCCGGCGGGGCAGGGGGTGTGTGCGGGGCTGTGCCCGGCGGGGCAAGGGCTGGGCCCGGGGTCTCTGGAGGGGCTCCCGGCTCCAGCTGTGCTCTGGCTCCACATACCCAAGTACAAATACTGCACAGCACCACGCTTGTTTTTTCTCAGGAACCTGCGAGAGCAGCACCTGGGTTTGTTCCCCCTCCTCGAGATGCTGTTCTTGTTCCCGGCTCGGACAGTGACTGTTTCGGGCTCGGACAGTGAGTGTTCCACGCGTGCCCGCTGGAGATGCGGGGCAGGGTCTGCAGCGCGGGCGGGCCTTGGGCGGAGCTGGGATCGCTGCGGTGATGGCATCACCCACCTGCGGCTCGCTGTTCTCTCTAACCGTGTCTCCGTCCCCTGCGAGGCCGCTCCGGTGTCCCGGCGGGGCTGGCGCTGTTCGCTGCCGACCGAGGGGTGCCCGAGCCCCACCCTGTGCCGGGCCGGGGGCGCGGCCGGGACCGGGGCTGCTCCACCGCGGCACGGGGGGCACATCGGGCTCTTTGTACAGCCTGCGGTGACAGAGCGGCCCGGGGGCGACACGGCCCCTGAGCGGCACCGGGAGCTCGGACAGAGCCCCACAGCCCCACAGCGCTACAGCCCCACAAATGTCAGCCCCACAGTGTCAGCCCCACAGCGCCGCCCCGTGGCTGGCAGGGTGCAGAGCGAAGCAAACAAAGGTTTTCTAACAGCGTAATTAATTCAATCTGTTTCATCACCTTTTCAAGAGATTTACTGAAGGGTTTTTCTTTCGGAGGGCGCGCCTGTGGCTCTGGGCACAGCCCCTCGTAGGCTCAGTGCCCTCCGCTCCCACAGCTCACTCAGTGCCCCTCCGCTCAGTCAGTGCCCTCTGCTCCCAACACAGCTCAGTCAGTGCCCTCTGCTCCCAGCACAGCTCACTCAGTGCCCTCTGGTGCCACAGCTCAGTCAGTGCCCTCTGCTCCCAGCACAGCCCAGTCAGTGCCCTCTGGTGCCACAGCTCAGTCAATGCCCCTCTCTCTGCTCCCAGCACAGCTCACTCAGTGCCCTCTGCTCCCAGCACAGCTCACTCAGTGCCCTCTGGTGCCACAGCTCAGTCAATGCCCCTCTCTCTGCTCCCAGCACAGCTCAAACCACCTCAGGCATGGTTCAAATGTTCTGTTTCACTCAAAAATGGGCAGGCACAGTGTTCCCTCCATAAAAGTTTCAATCAGCTACTTACCCAAGGGACTCCTGTCCCCAGGAGTCCCCAAATCGTCTTTTCTAACAGCACCATCCTCCCTGCACAGGCACAGCTTCCCCGACTGTGCCTGAGGAACACCCAGGGCCGCCGCAGCACTTTGGTTTGTCTCTGAGTGCGAGGCCTTTGCTGCACTGGGGACTCCCCATAGCAGGTACAGAGCACCCACTCACACCTGCTGGGGACACCACCTGGGTGTTACCTCGGCAGGAACGTTTCAATACACACATGGCTTGTCGAGCTCTGCTCAGCTGATCCTCACTGGGAAGGGGAGACACCTCTCAGGTTCCAGGACATGGACACTTCTTTGAGATCTGAAGGCACCAAAAGTTGCAGCTTCCAGCAATGCTTCTGGTTTCCCTGAGACATAAACCTGAGCAGTTAGACAGACACAAGGCTCAGGTTCCGAAGCAAACAGTGCCAGCAGTGCCACAGCAGCCCCAGATGTTAATTCACAGCTATCAGTGCAAACCCAAACCCCAGAGGGTCACTGACAGCAGCAGATGATGCTTCCCCGAGGAGGCACCAGCCTGTGGCAAAAGCAGCAGTGCTAACCCTGGCACTGGTCTGTTACTGCCTCTCTGACATTGCCTTTCTCCATTTTCTTCAGGAAAAAGTGCTACTGAATTTAGTTACATTGCAACAACATCTACAGCCAAAAACTTCAACAAAACTGCAGTTTAATTTCAGAAAATGTGTTAAAATATATATGTATTTGTACATCAGATTGACACTCTGCGTTAGTTTACACAAATGGTCTTTCCTGAAACTGTATTTATGAAATGTACATTTTAATTTAAATACTCAGTATACACTGCACTTAATCTGCATGTTGCATTTATTAAATACATTAAAATCTGCAATGTAACAAAACGTTTTCTGCATACGAAATTCAAAACACCATTTTAAATGAACAAAAGATGGCTCACTTCATTTATTTGTTTTAACAACTAGTGCCTAGCACACTAGCTCAGCTCCACCAACACCAGCTGTTCTTTCTCTTTATTGACATTGTTCACAGACTAGTACATATTACACTAAGAGTGCTGGATAAAAACATGAGGTACGAAAGTGGTTCAAAGATTACAGGTCATGCAGATCATGCGAGACAGCAAAGAAAGTCGTGAATGAGAAAACACTAAATAAAAATACATAGAGAATGTGCATTATAAAATAAAAATTAAAAATAAAAACCCCAAACCTAAATTACACAGCTTTGCTTCTTTGGTTACAAAGTAGGTTGAACAATTTCACAGCTTTTTATTCCCACCCAAAAAACAAACCAAAAACGAAATGTCAAAAAGCAGAGGAATCGTGGCCTTCTCTCTCTATTAGAAAGTAGAAACAGAAATGAGCAAAGTTTTCTTCATCAAAATAGCCCATCACTTACTTATTATATCACGAGGACTGGTGACTACCTGTACAGATGCACTATGGTCTTCATACTTACACTCTATACAAAATTTACATTCAAGCTGGATCTCTACTACCGTAAATAAATACCAAAGGTCAATTGCCATTAGTGTTAGAAATATGCCAGGGTTCTTTGTTCAATTATTGCCTAGACGTTGCATCTATTAACACAATCCCATCTATCATTTACCCATACAGACATTTATTAAAAAAAAAATTAAAAAGTTCTGTGACATTGTTCATGTACATTATGAAAATAGCAGCCCTGTAATAAATAAAACAAATAAATGAAACTAACGTAGGCAAATGTTACTTATATGAAAAGAACAGTGGCTCTGAAGAGGAATTGTTGCTCCTTACCAGACAGCAAGGCTGAAAGCAACGTGGGGTGACGGGACCTGGGAGAGCCGGCAGAGCTCTGACAGCCCCCCCTCCCTTCCCTCCTTCCCTCCTCCCTCGTCCCTCCCTCCCGCAGCCCGGGCAGGGGGTCCGGCCCGGGGGCCGCCCCGCTGGGCACCGCCCGGAGGGTGATTGTCTAATACTGCAAAGGCCAAACACGGAGCGCTCACGCCGAGGACACGTTGGGCTGCGGGGGCTGCGGGGGCTGCGCGGGGGCGGCGCTGCCGCTGCCGCTGCCGGGGGGGCCCTGCTGGCTGGAGAGCTGCGACAGCTGCTCCGTGTTGGACAGCGACTTCAACAGCGCGTTCTCGCGTTCAAGTAAAGAGTTTCTTTCTACTAATTCTTTTATTTGTTCCTTCAGGACTTCCACTTCTTCTCTCACTGCATACATCAAATGGCTTTTCACCAGATCCTGCAGAGAACAAGCAGACAGTTACCCTAAGGGCAAGAACAGCTTCCTCCACCCCAGCCCCAGGAGTCACTGCTCTCACTGCAGTGAGCCCGCAAAACCAGAGCACTCATCACTAAAAATATATCAATACATCAGCCTTCAAACACAAATAACCCAGCCCTTTTGTTCCCTTTTGTTCCCTTGAAGTGGCCCTGACATCAAAAGCTTTGTCTCCAGCACTCCAGTCACCTCAGTTACATGGAACACAAGGATCAGAATCACATCCCAGCTCCTTAGAAAGAAAGCACCAGCTCTGCCCTGGGTGTCAGGGTCTGTAGTACACAGGCCCACACACGGAGGTGTATGAGAACCAAGACATAAGAAAGCTTTTACATCAGCAGTGGCAAAAATCCAACAGCTGTAAGGGAAGCTGGGCAGTACGTTAATGATGGCACATTTTTCCCTTCAGAAAAACTAGTGACAAACCTGGCTGAAGTAACAGACTGAAAGGCACTATTTATTCTCAGCACCCCTTAAAGTTTAATCAGCTTCCTCACATCAATTTGTAAGAAAATTCACTGAACAACATTTCTGGGCCAACAGTGAAGACAATCATGGTTTGTGATCACTCATGGATATAGATACAGAAAATCAAACGATGGTCTCAGTCTGACTCACCCGAAGGGATGTCACAGCACACAGAAACAAAATACAGCTGGAAACTTAGGCTGAGTGATGAACCACATTAATCCTATTAGAAACAACAACTTCTGTTTTACTTACCATTGCCTGTTCTATTTTGTTGTCAATGGCAACAACACTCGCACCAGACGCACTGTAAATACAAGGAGAAAACTGTGAGATTTACTGTATCACTCAGGTAAACCCACACCCCCACAGCACTCCTGGAAGATGCTGCTCCTGGGAGGCTGAAGCTCAGTCAAGAACTGGGTGCACAGTCCCAGGGCTGTCCCATGGCCACCCCTCAGCTGCCCAGCACAGCTGCAGCTCCTTCAGGCTGTACGTCCTCAGACTGTGCTCAGGACACCTACAACCACAAAAATGCATTAGAGTAAACACTGAATCAACTGCTTTGATTCCTGGCCTCATTTTCCAGCTTTCCCCACTGGGGAAAATGGAGATTCACAGATTTCCATAGCATCTTTACCTCTAGTGTTATTCCTGACAAACTCTTTCTATAAAGCCCAAAGAAACCTGTTACAATGTTTGTTCTCTGGTTTCACTTAAGTCCACCTTCCAGGTAAGAAGCTCCGTGCAGCAGAAGGGTGAGACATGGCTGGACCCCTGACCCTGCCAGCACTTCCTCGTTTCCAGGGCACTCTCCCTGGATCCTGTCTAAGAGCTGACACACACACAGGGCACGGTGAGGGCCAGGCCTGTCCCAGAGACATGCTAGTGCAGAACATCCAACAGCACATCTCACGCTGTCAGGATGTGCATCTGCTGTGCCAAACAGGATCCTGAACTGCACCTCTCAGTCCCAGGTGGCAGCAACCCAGGCCTCAAGCTCTGGGGTCTGTATCCACGTCACCCATACAGGAGCCAGTCCCCCACCTGCAGCCTGGGCTCGGGGTGTTGGTGGCCAGGGGTGTCTCTGCCCTCCTGCACACTCAGATCTGTCTGGAGAGGAGCTCTGGCTCCCTCCAGGGCAGGCAGGGCTGCTCACCCTCCATGTCCCCCTCTCGTCCACGTTCCCAGGGGTCTCGTTTCTCCCCTAGCTCTGCCCTGACAGAGTCTGTTCCTGCACTGACAGTCCTGGCAGTGAGAGCTGCTGATAAGGGTCCCAGCCAGGGCCGTGGCTATCAGCAGCACACAGCCACGTCTGAAAGAGTTCCCGTGGGGAAAATCAAGGGCTGCAGTCCTGCTGGGAAACCCACCTCTGGAATCACACAACGCTCACCAAACCCCACTGTTCATTAAAAAAACACTCAAGGTTTTTTACAATGAATATAGCCCAAACTGCAGAGAACATTGCCACAGACTTGGAACAGGCTCAGTTCTGAAGAACAACACTGGTCAGGGAAATTCACTTGAACGTGTCCCACAGCACAGTCAGTACCAGCACCAAGCACATACGAGCAGAGGGGATCAGCTTTGCAAACTGGGGGAGTAACAGCCTCTACTTCTGTGCTGAACCAAGCTTGTAACCCACACCAGAAGTCCTGAACACCCATTTCACAAGAAAATTTTTCCAGTCTCTTACTGTCTTCTAAGCCTGTTTTAAGCCCTATCTTTGATAAACCTCCTCAAAATAGGAAGTATTTATAACTCATGCCACTTTAAATTAACATACTTCAGACTCATCTAGCACTGTTTGAAGTGTCCATGTCCTCGAGCCACAAAACTCCAACAGCCCTGCTGGGCACCACTCTCCGGGTCAGGCAAAGCAGCTCTGAAGAGGGGAGGACAGAAGGAGGAAAATTAAAGCGAACACCACACGTGGCAGTGGGATCAGCTTCTCCTTCACAGCACTATCACACAACTTTGTCAATGCCTCTCCAGTTAAACTTGAGTCTGGGACTTTGTTCTTCGTCCGTTTCAAACACTTTGCAGTGTGATTATTTAACAAATGAAGCCCACTGCACCCTCCAAGTTAAGGCACTTGAGCAGTTTTGTGAGAAGGACAGGCAGCCTTCCCTTGCCCCCTGGAACACCCACCCTGCAGAGCACCTTTCCTGGGCTGTGCCTGTGCTCCCAGTCCCCTCTGCCCGCTGGGTGGGTGCAGTGCTCACCATGTGGGTGTCAGAACTGTCCCTCCCTGGGAACCCACTGCCTTTCCACCCACACTGCACACTTAGTGTGACACCAGCAGTGCTGAGAGCCCCAAGCAGCTCATACACCATCCTTACTCACGTCCGTGTTCCTGCTGCCCTCAGTCCCGGAGAATGTGCACCGGGATTGGAGCTCTGAGTCCAGACCCCACCCTGGCCCTGCTCCCACCCTGACTCCAGCAGGCACAAATGCCTGGCCACCCACGCAGGAGAAGCTCCATCTGACACAGCAGTGCCCAGCTCACCATCAGGATAAAAACACCTGATGTACTCCAGGTCACTTCCTAAAAGCAGATGAGAATTAGATTTTAGGGTAGCATGTTTCCTGCCCCATTCTGTCCTTTATTCACCTTACAGTGTTCCCCACTCACTCAGCTCCTGGGAGATGCTGAGGAGCAGAGCTGTCCAGAGCCAGCTGCTCTCACAGGACACTCCAAACATGCTGCCAAATCTTAAGATTTTGTACTTTTCTCAAATCCTGGGCTCCTAATATCAAATCTCCATCTGAATAAAAATATTTTATCCCACAGCTTCAAAATGGAATTTATAGATACCATCTAGTCCTTATGGAAAGGCAACTTAAAAAACAAAGTATTCGTTAAATAAGACTTTTTGGATGAGCAACTGGAGAAAGTCTGACATGGTCTGTGAATGCATCACTTACCATAGAGCCAATGCTCTGATTTGCAGACCCTGCAGTTACAAGTGGAAAGACCCCATTGAGCTCTTATAAAAAAACTATTACTGATTGCTCCAGGAGCTACAGAAGTCTGATAATTATGGTCAAAGCTGAAAAACATCCACATCAAGTAACACAGAGCAGATGAAGAGGTACATTAGGCACGTAATAGTTTTTTTGTAACTGCAAAACCCCCAGCCCATGCTGAGCTTCTAAGGCCAAGCAGGAATCAAACAGACACACTGGAATTCCAGGGAGCAGCTCAGCTTGACTTGGGCCTCTGAGTTAAGATCACGTCCATGAGGGCTCTGCCCAGAAAGACATTATATTGGTAAACCAAGCTCATGCTGAAGCCCACCAGGTACAAGATGAGATTTACAGTCAGCAATAACATCCAAGACCCCCAAGTACAGTTTGTCATTCCCAAAGATGGATGGTAACCCAGTACTTTTCTAACTTACACACCAGGGAGCTGAAACCCTATTTAGTCTGAGAAATTATCATTCTGATGGTTTAAAAAAAATATTAGTGGCTTTTGCTTTATCTATTAAATTGTTTTTACCTCAACCCTAAGTTCTCTCCCTTTTCCTGTTCAGGGGGCAGGTTGAGTGAGCAGCTTTGAGGCTCAGATGCTGGGGTTAAACAACAGCACTTACTGGCACCCAGTGTGGGGCTGGAAGGGTTCAGGATAAGGACAGATTTGACTGGCATGTGCTAGATGGATTGGACAGCTGTTCCTGCTGCGCAGCTCCTGCCTGGCAGCTGCCATGACCACCACGGGCTCTCCTGTCTGACTCTGTATTAGAGGCCATTCCCCAGTAGTGGCCACTTCCTGCTCTTGCTGCTGCCACATTGCTCTTATCCCCTCCCTGCCGTGCCTGGAACACCTGATAACAGCCACAGGCACAGGCACAGCCACGTGGCTGCACTGGCAGGTGCCCAGGGCAGCAGGTGCCCAGGGCAGCACTGCCACACCGGGCACACTGGAGATCCAGTGAGCTCCAGCCAAAGGACCGTCACCTGTGATGAGACCACAGGGGAGCAGGGAGGAGCCCCCCACTGCCAGAGCAGGTGGGTGCCCAAAGGAGGCCGGGCCCCCATGGGAAGACCAGGTTGGAACAGGCTCCTAACAGGACCTTTGGTCCCTGGAGAGAGGAGTCCAGGCTGGAGCAGGTTTGCTGGTAGGACCTGAGAGCCCACAGAGCCTGCACTGAACGAGGCTGCTCCCAAAGGACTGACCCTGTGGAAGGGCCCCACGCTGGAGGGGCTTGCCAAGAGCTGCAGCCCACGAGAGGGACTCACATGGCAGGAGATCAGGACTGACTGTGTCCCTGGTGGGATGCCATGCTGCAGTCAGGGCAGGGTGTGAGATTCCCTGGGGCCTGTGAAGACCATGGTGAGGGGAGGGTGCAGGACCCAGCCTGAGCTGGCTCTGGTGCCCCACAGCACCTCTCCTGTCCTGGGAGACCACGATGGCAGAGCCCAAAATCATGGACTAAAATTCCCAAAAGACATTTGTGGGCAGTTTATGGACATTTTGCAAGGGTGGTCCATAGACTGCAGGAGTGACACCTGTGCATTGTATCAAACAATGGCAAGGAGTGGTGGTGGTTACAAGGCTGTACTGGAAAGTGTTGAACCTCAGCATGACACAAATGGGACGGAAAGAATGGTAGAAAATGTCCTGGTTTGCACTGGGGTACGGGTAATTTTTTCCACAGTAGGTGGTACAGGGCTGTGCTCTGGACTTCCACTGAAAGTAGTGTAGATAATCTAGAGATGTTTTTGTTATTGCTGACCAGCACTTGCACAGCAGCAAGGCCTTTTCTGCTCCTCATACAAAAAAGGTTAATGTTTTAATGTTAACTTCTTAATGGCCACAAGAAAATTTACCCTTCAGCATCACTTCACCTTCATGGGCACCAAGATCCACCTCAATGGCGAATCCAGGAAGCACTGTGTGCTCAGCTTGCTCCTTTCACCATTAATACCTCAGATACAACCACCATCCTGCCAAGACATGCGTTCAGAGCTTCAAAATTCACTTCAAAGTCTGGGTAAAAAGACTAAGAATCAAACTTCAAAGACATTTGCAGCTCATTTCACTCTGTATGCTTTAAAAAAGCAGAGTGGTTCATTTTTAGACACTCCATAGACCTCAGTAACGTGTGTATTTTACACCAACGCTGGATGCATTAAGAACAAGAGTTATTCAAAGCCCTACTTTGGCACAGTCAGGCACCAGACTAGCTAACAGCATTTCACATTTAAATGAGACTGAAATCCTACAGACTGGATGATGTAAACTAATTCTGAAGCTTTTCAGTCAAAAACAAAAACCATACTCTGTATTCAGCTGTATTAATGATTATCTGCATACCACTGTCCCAAGGAATTTCTTAGCACCAAGTCACTCCCAAAGGGCTCACAATGCAGGAGCTTTCTTGCTTTCTAGATACAGAAAACCTGTCCCATCTCCCAGCTGATCCTGCAGAGCAGAGCACAGAGGGGACACTGATGCCTCTGTAAGACACTGCTCCTCAGGGCACCAACTGTGCTTTGGTTCAGGTCAGAGTGGCAAAGGTGTTCACACCAGGGTCTGACGGGCACCACCAAGCCCAGGAACTGCTCCCAGCTCTCCTCCCTTTCACTGTTTCTGCTTTAAATCATTTCCATAAGCAATGATAAGGTACCTCAAAAAGTTCCCACTCATTTTGCTTGCAAGGGAGTTACAAACTAAAGTCAAGTGTTCATTTTCTCTTTCCCCTCTTTGTGTACTCATTTATGAGCTGCTGCAGACACTGAACCAGACACTCTTCATGTCTTACCACTGATTGAGAGAAATCTCTTCTATTCTCGAAACAGTTAAGGCACATTTAATTAGCTGCCATCCCATTAAGAGATTCTACAGTGCCAGCACCCAGTGCAATCACATACCCAGCCTGGAAAGAGTCTGTGTGAGCATTGTAGATTTTCATTATTTTTCTTTGTCAAAGCCCTGTGAGAACGTGCAAGAGTCTGAGGCAGGGAATTCCCCACCTCAGGAGTCCCCACACACATTTTATGAGTTAACTTCTACTGTGAAGGTTTGATGCTTCACACATAAATGCAATGGAAACATAAATCCTAATGTTTTAAATTCAAGTTTACCAAAAATGCCTGTTTTAGGCAGACCCACCTGAAACTGCTATGGCACTATTACAGTGCAAAGACCACCCAGGCCCAGAGGAGTTATCCAGACTCATGACAAGATGCCAAGCAGCCACTATTCCCCTTCCTAAATCACATCACTTGAGAAGATCAGCCCACGAGACTTGAGCCCTCAGCAAGCCCTGTATGAGCACTGTGCAGGAAAACATTCCTGCTGATGTGTCAGGAACAACCAGTATGTCCCTAGCACTGGTTTGAGTGGCACCAGAATCTTCCTGCCACGGTGTGTTGGTGAGAAACAAACAGGTCTCCATTCACTGGAGCAGTTCAGCAACCTCTGGCAGCAACACAGGGTGGCTCTGCTGACTTCAGCTGGTCCCCAGAGACGGCTGCTCCCAGGAGAATAATCCATAGTTGTTAGGAGAAAACACTGGAATTACACAGGAGGACGTTCAGTTTACACGAAGTCTCCCAACTCAAGCCCCTGAGGTTCACAAACTGCTTCTGCAGGAGCTGCAAAACGCCACCCGAACGCAGTGCTGGCCCCCTGTGCTGTGCCCTGTGGTGGGCAGTGTGCCAGCCCCTCACTGTGTGCTGCACACAGGCATTAGGTGCAAACTGCACAATCTTACTGTGCTCACCGCACAGACTCCTCTTCCCCAAACCAGCCCCCGCCCACCTTACTGTCACCCAGCCACCAGAGTGACCACAGCCCCACCATGCCCAGGCTGGCCAAGCTCAGCCCCTGAAGGGCCACCCTGAGCCCCCCTGGGCCTGCGAGGGCCCCAGAGCCACCTGCATTGCCCACCAGGGCCCCAAGAGCCACCTGCACTGCCCTCCAGGGCCCCAAGAGCCACCTGCACTGCCCCTCATGGCCCCACAGCCACCTGCACTGCCCACCAGGGCCCCAGAGCCACCTGCACTGCCCACCAGGGTCCCAGAGCCACCTGCACTGCCCACCAGGGCCCCAAGAGCCACCTGCACTGCCCACCAGGGCCCCACAGCCACCTGCACTGCCCACCAGGGCCCCACAGCCACCTGCACTGCCCTCCAGGGCCCCAGAGCCACCTGCACTGCCCCTCATGGTCCCACAGCCACCTGCACTGCCCACCAGGGCCCCAGAGCCACCTGCACTGCCCTCCAGGGCCATCAGCACTCCCTCCATGAGCTTGGACAGAAAGTTTACAGTTGAAAACTTCAGTTTCAGTCCTCCAGGGGAGCAAAGCTGCCCAACGTGACCTCAAAATCCAGTCACTGCAGTATAAATGCAAAACCTGCTAAACCTTGTCAAGGATGTTGGAATTTGAATGGATTATAAGTTTAAAACTTGCATTAGTCCTGACGAATTTGATTCTATGTTCTCACAAATATTTTTTACCACAAAATGTCCCCCAGCAAAGATGAAAGGCTATTTTAAAGGCAGCCATGTACATTCTTCCACCCGAATTTGATGGTTTTTCTACATCCCATGCTTCCAGCACTTGCTTCAGGCATCATACACAAACCTCACGTTTGTGAAGACTCAATCTTATTCATTATTTGACTTTAGGATTTTTTGAATCAGCTTCCTCATCTTAAGACTTATTTTGAGATCTGAAAATAGGGAAAAAGCTGAAAGCTAGACCACAAACTGAGCTTTTGGTCTACAAACCAAACGTGTATTCTAAGCCCTGAAGTTTGTTTCAGTGAAATAACAAAGTCTTTGAAACCTAAATACCAGCTCTGTCCCATAAATACAGGAAAGTGGCATCATCCAGAGCTTAAAGCAAAAACATAAATTTGTCCAAGTTTCTGCTGGAAAAGGAAGACATGCCTTGAAACTGAGCTTAATGCCAGCACCCCAGAAACTTCAAGTAATTTTAAGAAGAGGACACGTTAGCATTACTGACAACCTTCAGCATTGTCTAGTACACAAACTGTTGCCAAGCAAACTATTAAAGGATTCAGTTAAGCTGTGCAAGTTGAGAAGTCTCTCCAGTCAAACACAGCCAGGACAGTGATGGAATAGCCATCAATACTTAACAGCCAAACAGAAGTTACATTCTACGCCGCTTGTTAAGCAGAAGTTCATGACAAGCCAGAGCATCACAAGGCATGAAGCCACATAATCACTAGGGCTTCAACTTAATGCGGACAAAAAACCTTTGAAATCATTAAAGTGCAGGAAAGAAACAGTTTGCAGCTACTGATGAGTTAGCAAAGCACCTCTGCAAGTCCCATCCGTGCCAGGTAAGACTCTGTTGCACCTCACTGCAGTTTCTCACCATGAGCTCAATGCTAACCTGGGAAATCTACTTCATCCTGGTAGGTTCACCTGTCCCCCATCCAGCTGTACTTCAGCAGAATGGAAGCAAGCCAGAAAGCTTCCTTTCCTGGTTTTTAGACAGAAATATCTTAGTTTTGATAAAATTGTGTTTAAATGTAATATCTTCTCAACTTGTTTTCTGATTCAGGACTCAATGCCAAAATGTTTCCTTTCTTGGGAAAAGCAGCTGTAAATCTTTTGGTGAGGGTCAGCCAGCAGCTGACCAGCAGTAAACTCTGAGCTTACACATCATGTGTGATATATGCACAATGGGAGGGGGGAGAAAAAAGTCACGCCATATTATTTTGTTGCATGTTTCAGAACAAATACTTCACTGCCATAACTGCTTTCACCACTTCAAGCTGCAGGAGACCAACATGAAGTTCTGAACACAAGCAGCAGCTGTGTGCAAACAAAACTGATGAGGAACTTGCATAGAGCAAAGCAGTTCATGCACTCCTGAGCATGTGTGCAGTCCATACTCAAGCATCCATACCTATCCCAGGAGGCCTTTGACTCGTGTAACTTGTTGAAATGGAACGCTTGGTAGAATGCAGCTGACGGATTCCTATGAGATCCAAGAATCAGACAGACAGATTGAAAATGGGAATATAATAAAAACACCTACTGTCCTAATTCAACCTGCATTACAAAGTGAATTATCCGTCCACACAGGTTAAACTAATGCCCGAAAGGCCCTGCTGTTTCTATGGGTTTGCATTAAGGACACGTGGATCCAAAACAAAACACTAATTTCTCCAGCCCTATGGATTTCCAGGCTACTTCAGTGACTGTAAATCCATTAATGAAATGCTCCTGTCCTGCTGGCAATCCTGTACAGGTAAGCTGTGCACCACCCTAACACCAAACACACCCAAACCCAAAACCCTTCACACTTCTGGTCTGTCCCAAACTGCCTCTGCACACAGTTCCCAGTGTTCCCACCCAGCTTTACACCCAGAACAGACCAGTCCTGCCAGGGGACCCGGAGTCAGAGCTCAATATGCCACATTCAGCCAGGACAGACCAAGTCACAACTGACAACCAGATCAGCTTAGAAATGACAAGTGGGATGTAAATTGTCACTGACTCTGCAGGGAGCGTCAGTCACTCCCCACTGCCCCTGCCTGAGGCTGAGGGAGGCCTTGGCCAAGCACCCACTGGGAGCTCTCACAGGAGCCGGAGCACAGCCCCAGGAATCCTGTTGGGCACTGGACACGGACACTGCAGCCCTGCTGGGCACGGACACTGCGGCCCTGCTGGACACGGACACAGACACTGTGGCCACCTCTGTCCCCAAGGCCCTGGGGCAGCCCAGCCCTTGGGGCTCAGCCACACCCACCCCACGATGGCAACTACACCGAGTGTTACCCGAAAACCTTCGTGCTCCCAAGTCTCACCTGCACACCTGTCACAAACAAGGCACTGGATGAAGCAGTCCCAGCTCTGCTGCCCGTGGCTGCAGCAGAGCGTTATCCTCAAGCTCAGGAATTCCTTTCCTCAAACTGTCCATGCTCACACAGGCACAGCTATGCCAGCCATAGATAAGAATGCAACAGCCTTGCTAAAAAATCTTCAGAAAAGCAAGTACGAGCTCAGATTCCTTTTAGAGCCAGTTTTTAAACCAGAAATTTATACCAACACTGGCAGCACAGGTACCCATTCCTTCCCTAAGTTTATGGCAAGAATACTTAAAACAACTGTCTCCAAGTTATTTGTTTCAATTTAAGTACAGCTACTGTATAGTTAAAATCACAGAACAAAATTTAAAAAAATCACAGAAGCAGCACCATAACAAAACACTATCAGAAGTAATTTGATTCCCATGGCAGGTGTACACGAAAAACCTTGCAAGGATAATGGTATTTGTGCATCAGCAATGATCAGGAACTGTCTGAGTTATAAGTGTCTGTCACTCTTTTTCCCACCTTTACCACTGTACTCTTACAAAAAAATCCATGTGAGCCTGGAATTTAACATAAAAGATGTTACAGAAGTTGCTTGATCCAAGCTGGTAACTGCCATGCTCTCACATTTTCCCAAGCAGCACAGCACACTGGAGTGACAACTGAGTACAACTAACTATGGAAGAGCAACACAATAGCTGAAGGACATTTATGAGATGAAGGACTCAACACATGAACAGCAATTGGCATCTGCAGATCAAGAGAACATTCCTCTGCTGAAGGGACAGACCAGGCCCAGGCTCTTGTTTCTGATGCAGCTGTCAGAAGTGTGCAAAGTCTATTCCTCAGAAAGGGACTGTAAATAGAAAGCCCTCTAACTCCCAAGACAAGTTTACTTGCAGCACATAAAGCCCTGCTGCTATTGTTGGGTCCAAGAAGGGGTTTATAGCCACACAGCATGGATTCCATATGGTCTATTTTTACACTGATACCCTGTATGCTCTGTATTTTTGTACTATTCTAAAGCAAGCATCTGAAACGTATGGAAAAGTTTTCCTTGCTAGATTCTCATTTGTATCCCCTGCTGCTGGAATTGCTTTTGCATTACTTCAGACAATTAAGACGAATAGTAATATTGTTGTTCATGAACAAGGTCCATCTTCAAGCTACTGACCAACCTCAGCAACTGAGGACAACAGGAGGAGCAACACATGGAAAACATCACTTTTATTTCCCCCCCAGGGTGGCAAAACTAAAAAATCATACTGGACCACCTCAGACAGTTCTCTCTCAACATCACTGACTCATTTTTATTAGGTTTGAGAACAGGAATGATCCAGAAGATCCAAAAGGCCTAAGCACCTGTCTTTGAAGAACATGAAAACAACAGGTTGGACAATCTGTGCTCAATATCTCTGAGGAAAATCAAAGCAAAAGCACCTACTTATTATTAAAAACACACAGGGATGGCCTTCAAAAGCTCACACCAACCAGAAATTCCTTCTGAGAACAACTGACAGAAGATGCAATCATGTTATAAACTGACTAGAGCTCTTGATGCCTGACATTTCTGAAGGTAAGAGCACGGCTCATACAGAGGGGATGCAACACTGGGAACTCCTCTGTGCATGTGGCTCTCCAAGGGTTCAGTGGAGGGACCACCAGAGCCCTCCTGAGGTCTCCTCTGTGTTATGGGACACTTCAATCCAGGACTGGGGCACAGCACAGGCCATCTCTGTACCTGCAGATGCTCTGCAAGCACTCTGGACAGCAGGAACAGAGTTCAGGAAGATCCTGCCTGCCTGGAGCAATGGTCTGAAATAAAAAGGACGCAATTCAACAGGATAAGACGGAAGCTGGATGCTCTGGCAGTAATAACCACTCACAGGTACAAAACATGGAATGAGCAGCTGGCTGCAATCTCACAGAGAAGAACGTAAACAGAATTTAAAAAATAAATGTCTTGCAAAGGTGTCAAACCTGCAATGTTCCTCTTGAAATGAGATGGCTTGAGTACTCATCCTAAAATAAAACAGACCTAAAATGAGATTTCCACCCCCCNCTCCTGTTTTTTGACAACCAAGTATTTCAGTATCTGTGGGGGGAAAATGAGTGGATAAAACAGATCCAAGCAGACTCAACACAAATCCCCCCTGCCCTACTCAAGTAACAATGGTCAGAATGCATCTATGAGCAAATGTTTGAAATTACATACTCAGCTTTAAAAAAAGACATCAGAGCCTAGGCCATGTATGGCATGGTTTATTCCAGAGTATACTATAAATCTGTCTTCCTTCCCACATGATCTGCAAGGTCTGACCACTCAAGTTTCAGGCCAGCTTGCATGGTCACTGAGCACTCACTGCTTGCCTTACAGAAACAGTATTCTTAAAAAGGCATTTGTAGCATTGGTCAAGGTATTTCTGGGCCTTGCACCCACTGAAGGTTCTACATAGGGGACATTCCCAGGAGTTCTCACCTACAGCCCTACAGAAACAGCTGAAGTAACTCAACAAAGAAGCGAGCAGGGGTTTTAATGCTCATTTCTGACCCATCTTCCAACAAACCAGACAAGTTAAACTTGCTTGAGATGCCTACGAAAGCTTCAGACGCTTCACCAAAACCAGTGTCTCCTTTCTTATCCGACCTACACCTCTCCCCTGCAGCTGCACACACAGGCTCACCCCCTCCCAGACACAGAGGGGTCAGGACTGCCCCCACTGCCGAGGGGTGAGCAGCGTCCTGGGCTGCAGAAGGCAAAGTCCAGCAGGTTGAGGGAGGGGATCTCTCCCCTCTGCTGAGGCCTTACCTGTAGGGCTGGGCCCAGAGCCTTGTTCCAGGCTGTAACCTTTAATGAGGAGCAGGCAAACCCACCAGCTGTCAGTGTGACACTCAGGTGATACACCTCTCCATGGCACTAATTAGTATTTCCACCTTCTCTCTGCACTGACAAAAACACTCCACAAACCACCACAGTAAATGCATCCCTCCCAGCTTCCAGCAGAGAACAGACATGCACAGAAAACCTCTGGGAATAACTGTATTTTGCATGACAAAAAGAATTTAGACAAGCATCCAACTGTACTTCACAGGGCCAAGTAACTCACCTGCCCTGCCTGAGTGAAAATGGATTATGCCACAGGGCAAAGATTTATTGGTACTCAATACCCATTTGTATTTATGAAGCGTGAGGTTTAAATGTGGAAGGATTTTCAAGAAGAGGAATGAAGATACAACCTTACACTGCACTTCAAGTGACCTCATGTCTGGAGAACCTTCTCACAAGACAGTGGCTTTAGCAGTTACTATAAATACTTCTATCTTTACACTTTGTCAAATATAGGAACAAAAGCAGACACCTGTGCCTGACAATCTGGATTTACTGACCAGAACCAGCCCAGCTCTACTTTAGCAGGAGTCTCACACAACTTTTTTACAGAGTCTCTGCTGACAAACAGCACAAACAAGGCTTCCACTTTTCCTGAGCAACAGAAACTGCTTATCCCCAGCCTTAAAACCGAAAAACTAATACATAGCCTCAACATGCAAGACACTGGTACTCAAATGTCCAGTACAGTAACAGGGAACAACTCCTCTTTACTACAGTGCCACCTGGAGTCATAAAGGTTCTTAGTGCTTTCAGTAAAAATGCAGCCTCAGAGAACTTCCAGCCCTTCAAAGTTCAAGAACAGTTGAGTCCTGCCTGCTCCAAACACCCAAATACTTGAAAATTCAGCTTTTAACAAGTTCAAAATAGCTTCCATCAAACACATGCTGTTATTTCTGGCATACATATTCAGCATTCAGAAATCAGCTATGGAATATCTGTACTTTTCTACAGAGAAGCAGGAAAAAAGAAGCAGCTGAGCAGAACAGCCAGGAGGACTCCAAGGTACAGGGAACCATTGGTGTCAGGGCTGGTCACCAGCGTCTTTAAAACAAACTGAACAGTCTCCCCATTTCCTCCTTTCAATAACTCTCTCATCTTAAACACTTGTGTCTCCTGAAATCTTCCTAAGATCATACAGACTCCTCCTTAACAAAGGCATTTGAATGTTTAAACTGGGCAACAGCACTGCCAAATGAGCAACGACAGTTTTGTTTAAGTATCTTGTACCACTCCAAAACTGACTGCACAGCAGGAGAGGCTTTCCATCACCCAGAGACTGGTGTGGTGCTGCAGTTATTTTGGTAATTTTTCTTACAGAAAGCACAGCAAGAAGTGAACTCAGCTAACTGGAGTCTTTTTGCATTAACCATAATTTGCTGCCAGCAACTGCCAAGTCCCAGTTTCCAAACTGAGCTGCAGCCCTGGCTGTCAAACCAAGGCACTCCTGGCTCTGGAGCAGAGTGTCTGTCCTGGTTTCACTCTCACCTGCTCCTACACACACCTGCCAACACAGGCTCCAGAGGGGAGCTGGGAGCAGGCCTGCAGCTGGAGGGGAGCTGAGAACTGAGAGCTGAGGATGAGTCTGCAGCTGGAGGGGAGCTGAGAACTGAGAGCTGAGGATGAGTCTGCAGCTGGAGGGGAGCTCACACCTCTACTGAATGCAACACCAGTCAATACTAATGCAATTTAAGTATCGTGTACTGGTGTGTATTTGCAGAATACTTTCTTTTTTCTTTAGGAGCACGATAAAATACGCACCTAGAGCAATGCCTTAGCAATCCCCTGCCCAGTTTTGTCCTTCTATGATGAATATGGTCCAGAGGCTGCAGCGCCACTGGCAGCCAGTGCTCCAGACAAAAAGGTGATTTAGCTGAGCTGGGAGGCAGCCCTGCACAACTGGGCTCTGCACAGCTCAGCTGCTGCAGTTGACAGTTCACAATTGCAGCCATTCATCAGCGTTCCTGGAATGCAGCCGGAACAGCTCAAGCCAGTCAGTTATCTCTGGAAAATGATCTATACTCTGCTCCTTTTCCAACAGCCCTAGTAATATTTTGCCCCAAAAGTCTGCCAAACATGTAGGAGGTTTGAACAAGCTCTCTCAGTAACATTCTTTTAACAGAGGCAACATATTCTTTTTCCCCCAAGAGCCAAAATAAAGTTATTAAGCCAGCTGAAATATTCTGCTTGTCAACTACAAATTTGTGTACACATGGGCATAAAGATCAGTAGAGAACCTGACACACACTGATCTCAAAATCCTCTCAGGTGTTCCAACTGCCCCCACTCCAAAATAATTAGTCCAGCTGCTCAAGTCCAGTAAATGAAGAGTCAGGGCAATTTTGAGATCCAGTTCTACTGGTGTTTTTACAGTGTTTTTCTGGCTCCTGTTCCAAGTGGGCTGCAATACCCACATCTGCCTCAATAACAGTACTACTATCCCTGTCCTTGAACAGTGCTGCAGTTTATACACTTGCATCCACATTTAGAGAAAAAGAAAGTAAAATTATGTTATGCTGTAGATACTTCATAACTGCCACAGAACAAATTTCTCTTTGTAAGAGCTTTGCAATTTGGACACACCAACTGAAACACCAGCTTTGCTTTTCAAGGAAGGTGTGACATGTCAAAGGCTTTTTTCTCTTTCTTTTTTTTTTTTAATCTTCTGGATCACCTACCCACCCTCCCTTCCCTTCCAGACAGGATTTCTTGATTAAGTGGTTCTTGGTTATTCATCAGGTCAATGCAAAAAAGCAGTTTTGTCTAAATTGCTGTCAAAGTGTACTGGACTGTGGAAATAGGAAATTAAAAAGTCTTCAGGCAATGGCTTGGAAGAAAGTCACTTCCACATCTCTAAACACACAGTTCTATCTATCTGGCCACACAACCTTACACCTCCACCACTAACTACCCTAGGCAGTTTGATTTAAAACAACAGCCCATAAGACAGGAATAATACAAAAGACCTTTTTCAGAAATATGTGAAGGGACCAGCTTTTCACATCAGCCCTGTCTCATGCTGACTGTATTCCTGACTAGTAGCTGCTTTCAAAGAATTTCCATCCTAACTATGTTACCTTTATAACACTTCTTCATATTCAGAATGGTGAATGACTTCCTAGATAAATTCAGGATACCATGCTATTCCTTGATGAGTCACTGTTTAGAAGATGACTGTAGGAGAATGATCTATACAGGTCTGTCAAATCTCAAGTACATACAAATATTTAAACATAATTGAAGGTGTCAGAAGAAATGTAGATACCTGCCCACACACTGAGCCCCCTTCCTGGGGATGCTACACATTAATAGTAAGAGAAAAGAAAAAATGCTTTCCACATCTTTCTGGCTCCCATGAGCACCAAGCAACTCTCCGAGCGTTACTTCCTGGCCCTGCCGGCACAAACCATGACTCACAATGTATCAGCTCCCTCTTCGCCCTATGGGCTTTATCAGTGCCAACCCCCAGCCTATTAATGACACTTGAAGGTCTTCATTAACTATTTCACCACTGATTGCAGCAGACACAGTAGCTGGGCATAGCTCACGGGAGCAGTGGCACAATTTAAGTAGCTGCAAAGAGGAAAATACAGGAACAAGAAGAGCAGATAAGCAGGAGACAGTTTTACAGTAACGCCTTCTCAGAGCATGTAAAAACCAAGCAGTAAAACAGTCTTAATAAGCTCCTAGGCTTTTATTCTCACCTTTCTCTGTCTGAAACCAGTGGAAGTCAGACTACTGCTCAAGGGAGCATAGAATACACTTGAACCTACTGGCTCTGTCCAACGTTGTATGAGGTCTGGGCCTGTCTGAGGCGAGCTGTCCTGGATTGCTGCAGAGGAAACCATTCCCAGCTGGGACAGACTCTCACCAGAGCTGTGCTCCTGCCTGCCTGAGCACCCACCACACGGCAGCTTTATCACCCAGTGCAGGAGGTGACAAATGAGACGTGCACTCTCCTCCCCTGATAACCACAAGCTCATTTCTCTGCTGAACGCCACAGCCTGTCGGAAGAGCGAGCTGCCTTCAGAGTCCATCTCCATTTCTTATTTGTGGTTCTCGTGGCAAAGGGTCTGAAAGAGTTTCTTTAGAAACGATCAGCACGTGAGGAACTGCTGCAAGGTGGCAAGTTCAAAGACCACTCCAGGAAAATAGCTTTAAAAATCACTGTTCTGGGTAAGAGTACCAAGAACTGCCTCACTAGAGTGCAACACAAAGTTCGCAGCCCCCAGTCTGAGTAAGTAGGACAAGTTTTCCCCTATTGTTATATAAAAGTGATTCACTTGTCACAGATAATCACGTTCGCTACTACAAGTTATATTAAGTATTAGAATCTATGCAAAACAAATGCAAAATGCATTCCTTTCTTTCTGACTCCTTAATCAAGAGGATGATTAAGCACCAGACAAATCATTTCTGATAAAACACTGAGCTATGAAAGGAACCCACCAGCATGAAATCTAACCTTATTTGCACAAGGCAGTCTGTCAGCCAGGTCACCAATCCTCTTAAGGTAGGCAAATTGTGAGGAAACTTTAACTGTTTCACTGTTACTTCTCAGTCCTTTACTGCTTTAATCAGAACAAGCAGAGCCGTCCAAACCATGGCTTTTCATTGCAGAAAGGCATCAGCAGTGACTCCTGGACACAGCAGCAGCCACAGCTCCAGTGAGCACAGGCCTGCATTGAATTTGCAGCCCAAACTCTCCCAACACTCACTCTGAGGCGCCCTCTGCAGCCACTGCCCCCCAGCCCCACAGACACAGCTGCTGTACTACCATGTGCTCCGAGGAACACCGACTGAGTTACCTCGGAGTCTGCTGCTGGCCCCAGATGAGGGAAAGCTTACAGGGATTCACCACAAGAACTGCTCATAAAGGCCTAACTCCCATCTTTAAAAATACAAACCCACACGTATTCCCTTCCTCCAAACTGCAGCCATCCCAACAGTAAATGTTAATGACATTCATTCAGTGCTCAAACACTGCTGCCCCTCAGAGCAGTCAATTAAGCAGTTCTGGCCATGACCCTTTAGAGCAGTGACACATCTCTGGAACAGCAGCCACACAGCCCATCCCTCTCAGGCCTTCTGAGGACTCTGCTCACACCACACACCTCTGGTACAACCCAGTTCCAAATTACTTTCCAATAAAGAAAACCCACTGTAAGGTTGTACTTCCCACCACGTCCACATCTTCGCCCAAGTGGTGTCTGTTTGCTCAATACAAAGGGCCATCCTCTGGAGAGCTTTCCCTGTGTGAGAATCTGCACACAAATTCATATCCCAGCACAAGTATTTGCTTTACTGATGCTACAAAGAGCCAACTCCACAGCAGGACAAAAATCAAGAATGTGTGTTAAAAGCCCTGTTTCCTAAGATGCCTCACCTGATGGCCCTTAAATAGCACAGATCTAACAGCACTGCAATACTGTGGTGTTGAAAAACCCACTTTAACCCAGCTGTCACTGGAGTGTTTTATGATGCGTTCAGGAGAGAGGAGAGAACAGTTCTCCTCACACCCTGAGCCTCTGGCTGCAGAAAGACAGCTTTCAGCCTTCTGAAGAGGTCACAGTATTGGTGCAGTAAGCAGCTTTCAGGCTACTTTCTGCCCCATTTTGTGAAAAAAGTTAATTGCACTCACACCCTGAGAAGAACAAGTACAGTTCACCACTTGCTTAAATACTTTGCTATGGTTTGTGCTCTTAAAACTTCAGCATGACTTTCTGAAAATATGAATTTACAAACAGCAGTTGGCAATAACTTGAAAGTTGTTTCCCTCCCTAGAAGCCCAGTTATTTTTTATGGTATTTCAAAATAATTCATACCTGTCTTCATCACCATCAACAGGAATGGATATGCCAAACACAGAGCTAGCAAGACTGTTCATAGGAGTACTTGCAGGTAACTGAAGAGGATTTGCTAGAGTGTCTGGAATGGGAGGCTTCACAAGAGGTTTATTTTCAGCTATAAGAGAAGGTGGTGGCTGAGGTAGGGGTTCCGATTTTCTTCTAGTATCATCAATCTGGCCTGCTAAGGACTGGGCCTGGCTCTGAAACTGTCCAAGGTTTGCCTGAGGCAGACTGGCGGGAGCGCTGGGCGTGCTCTGCATCATCGGGTGTCCCACATGCTGGGGCTGGACCGCGCCGGAGCTCCTGCTGGCAGAGGGGTGGCTTGTCAGCTGGGACTGCCCCAGTGTCACAGGGACGTTTGGCATTGTGACAGAAGCAGTGGTGGACGCACTAGGCACACTTGTACCGGGCACAACCGCAGGCACACTCTGAACTCCAGGGACCACAGCGTGGGGAGCACCAGGCATTCCAGACACTTGACTGCTTCCCCCCACTGGATGCTGAGTCACAGATTTCTGTTGCACAACCCCTGGCTGTCCAAGGCCTGGCTGCACCACACCTCCTGGCTGCGGGACGGCAGGCTGACTACCCTGTGTCTGGCCACTCTGCAGCAGCCCCGAGCCCTGTCCAACCGCTTCGCTGGGCTGTGCCGACACCCCCATCGCCGGGGCTCCCACAGGCAAGGGGTTTTGGCCTGTCACCTGCCCCACAGGAAGGCTGGAGGCCGCACTACTTGGAGCAGAACCCGTCGTAGCCTGCTGAACAGCTCCTTGAGACTGCATAATTGTCATGTGCTGCATGTATTCGGCCTGCCCAGGAGGCTGCGTCGGCAGGAGATGCACTGGTGGAATCTGGGACTGAGAATAAGCAAATTGTTGAGGCTGAGTCACTGGTATGCTTGCCTGCTGCACCTGCTGCTGGGCCACAGGAATGCTCGGCTGCCCTGCTGTCACATTTGGAGCTGCCATGCCTTTCCCATTGGGTCCAGCCTGAGCAACACCCTGTGGATTTACCTGTGGCTGTGGCTGCTGCGGCACCATCATCTGCTGACTTGTCCCCGAAGCCCCAGAAAACACGGGCGGAGCAGCACTCTGAGGGACGGCCCCACCTACGGGCTGCTGCGGCTGCTGCTGTTGCCCAATGACAAAACTAGGTTGCTGTAGAGAGGACTGGTTCATTTTCTCTGTCTGAAGCAGTTGTGACACAGCAGCCAGAGAACTGTCAGCTATAGAATCGGGGCCATGGGCTGATGCTGACACGGCTGAGACCACAACAGAACCCCCTGTGGCACCAAGGCCACTGTCCCTCTCTTGAGCAGCCTGCTCAAAGGTGCTGCTGTGCCTAATGCAATCTCCAGTCCTGCCCAGGACACCACCACCATCGGAGTCCCGGTCATAGTACTCCATACACGTCCATCGGCCTCGCCTGTAGGGCTCCCCAGTACCGTGGTCCAGCTTGATTACCCTGAAGCGGGAGCTGCAGGTGGCAGCCGCCGTCTGAGACATGGCCCCAGGGGGCTGAGACACGGCCCCAGGGGTAGAAGGCCCTGTGGAGGCACTGCTGCCTCCCCCCAAGGCAGCGCCAGGGGCAGCAGCTGGCAGGGGCACAGCAGAGCTCTTGGGCACAGCCCCCCCGTTGGTGGCTGCAGCCACTCCAGAAGCAGCCACAGCCAGCTGCCCATCCAACAGGAGGTTGGGAGAGACGCTGCTGGGAGTTTCAGCCTCGCCCACGTTGTTGAGAGTCTCTTCGGAGGAGCTCCGCTCACAGACGTCCTCGGGGCCGTAGTCGGTGGCTCGGGAAACATCAAAGATTTCAGAGGACACGTCCTCGGTGCGCGACTCGTCCGGGTCGTCCAGGCTCTCGGTGTCCTCGGTGATGCTGCTGGCCACCTGCGCCGTGGTCACGCTAGTGATCTGGAAGCAGCTCTTCTTCTTGGCCGGCATCTTGGACATGTTTCCTCCTCGCGGAGGGGTTAGGCGGCCGGGGCGAGGCGAGCGCGGCGCCGGGGTGGGCTGTCACGGCGAGCCGGACGGGCCTCCGGCGCTACCGCACATCCTCCGGCGGCTTCCTGCGGCAGGCGGGGGGCGGCGGCGCTCCTCCTCTTCCTCCCCGTCCGCAGCCCTCTTCCCGCGGCCGGGCCTCCTCCTCCTCTCCGCCGCCGCTCCGAGCGCCCCGCGGCTTCCTGCGGACCGCACAGCAGCCCCGCGGCCCGGCCCGCCCCGCGCGAGGGGCCCCGCGCCGACCGGGCGAGGCCCAGGCGGCCCCGTCCCCCCGTCCGCTGTGTCCGCGCTCTACCTGGAGACCAGCGCCAGGCGCATCCTGCTCGCAACCGGCC
>VWZD01011603.1:431438-496075 GCA_013396695.1 Sakesphorus luctuosus
CGCGCGGCCCCGCCGGAGCGTGGGTTAGCGCCCCCTTGCGGCAGGGCCGCCATCCCGGCCGGGCCGCGACAGTGACAGCGATAGCGACCGCGACAGTGACCGCGACCGCGACCGCCGTAGCGACCGCGACCGCCGTAGCGACCGCGACCGCCGTAGCGACCGCGACCGCGACAGCGACCGCGACAGCGGTGATCCCGAAGCGACACCGGCACAGGCGCGGGATCGCTGGGACTGCGAAACACCTCCGGCGCCATCGTGTCCAACCACCCATCCCCACCTTGTCCCCAGCCCAGAGCTCTGAGTGCCACGGCCAGTCCTGCCTTGGGCACCTCCGGCACGGAGCCCCCCCAGCTCCCTCAGCCGCTCCTGCTGCTCCAGCCCCTCCCCAGCTCCGCTCCAGCCCTGCACACACTCAGCCCCTCCGTCTCTCTGCTGAACAGGGGGGCTCAGAGCCCCTGAGGGGCCTCGGCAGGGCCAGCACAGGGACCCCCGGGCCCCTGTCACACCCTCGGCAGTGCCAGCACTGGGACAGCCCCCGGGACCCTGTCACACCCTCGGCAGGGCCAGCACAGGAACAGCCCCCGGGCCTGCTGTCACACCATTCCTGGGACATCCAGTGTGGTCCAGCAAAGGGAAAACGGAAATCAATCAAAGGTAAAATAGGGAAAGAATGAGGAACAAGAATGAACAAGGTGAACTGGTGCACTAACAAGCCAGAGAGGTTTCCAAAAAGTCAAGTATAATAATTGCTCCAGCCCGTGGCCAGGTTAGCCAAGATCCACACACTAATCCACACAATAGGCTTGGCAACCTTACACTGATAATATTTTTGCAAGGTTGAATTAGTGCTGAACAATATTCTAGTATGCTGGGCACAAACA
Source organism: Sakesphorus luctuosus (assembly GCA_013396695.1). Lineage (NCBI taxonomy): Eukaryota > Metazoa > Chordata > Aves > Passeriformes > Thamnophilidae > Sakesphorus > Sakesphorus luctuosus. The sequence goes on from VWZD01011603.1 coordinate 432,320, forward strand.
TACTGATATTTTTATTAAGTGTCAAGCATGTATATATTCCTTTTTTCCTTCAAGAAAAGTATTTGCCTCTGTTAGTTAACAGACATGTTAGTAAACGTGCCTCCTGTTTGTGTGTGTGTGTGCTGGGACCCTGCTGGTGTCTGTGCCTGTGCCCAGGTGTGACATCTGGCAGGGTGGGCAGGGCAGGCTCTGCACTGTGCTGCTGGATTGCCTGACAGAGTTTGGGTAATTCTCCCCCACTCTCTCCATCACCTTCACCGTGACACACTTCACTAAGAGTATCCCCTTACATCCCTCAGTGGCAGTGGGGGCCCACACTTCTGGTTCTCCTGTATGGGGACTGCAGGTGGATTTGCGTGTTTTGGCATTTAAAGATCATGCACTGCTCATGTGACACACGTGCAACTTCCACACCACCCCTCAGCCTCAGAGACTGAGGGCAGAAATGCTCCCACAGGGGATGGAAGACTGAAAAAAAAGCTCCTCTGCAGTGTAAGCTACGAATCCTCAAGCTCTGACCCCATGTCTGTGTCCAGTGAAAATGGCTCTAGAATGTTCTGTTTGTTTGTTTCTATGACTTTAAATGGTCCAAAGGCGGTGCTTGCACCTGATGGGGGCTGAAACCTGTGTGGGGACAAGAGCTGTGCACCAGCCCCCCCAGTGCTTGTGGAGTGTACACAGCTACACACGTGTTCACAGCTACACACGTGTTCACACCCAGGGGTGAGTGCATGGGAGTACAGACATGTATTAATAGTTGTATGTGTGCATTTAACATTTTGAAAATCTCTAATGTTAACATTAAAAATACACTATTTTTTTAGAGAGCTGTAGGAATATCAAAGGGAATCAGTGTATTGGTATCTGGCATGCAGGGGTTCCCATATCTCAGCCTTTAATAACATCAGGTGATTAACGTTGAAGACTAAAAGCCAGCCCAGGGACGCCATAAGATCCAATGGGGGGGTGTCTCTGCAAGTGTCAGGAGTCCAGACTGAAACTCTTTGTGGGGAAGGCAGTAGGAAAAGTTCAAGGGATTTGGTTTTTACCTTCAGTCTCACCCCTCACTTGATATTTATCTGCAGTGTGGCCATGTACAAATTATTTTTCCTTCTTTGAACTTCTATTTTTTTTCCTCTCTCATCTATCACCTGCCTTATCTGCAAAAACAGAGAACTTTTGGGGGCTCTGCCTGCATTTTTTGTGTGTTGAGTACTGAGACCTACATTTTTGACCAGGCCATGTCTGTCTTAGCAATAGTAACATACTAATGGACAAGCAATAAGCTGTTCATTTATCAGTAGGGTTTTTTCAAATTTGAACAGAAATTCAGGAGGTATTGACCACTGGGTATTTTAAGAGTTCACTCCCTTTAAGATGACTCCTGTACAAAATCCTGTGTTAGCACCTTAAATTTTAAAATAAACAGTAATATCAGAAATTCCTTCACTGTAAACTGTACAATTCTGATTTTATGAAACTCCAAGTGCTAAACAGTAAGAGGTTTACCGGAATTATTCTTGTTTTTACAACTCCTATAAATTACCCCAAATGTTCTCAAACTGGACTGAGATGTAATGGTAAATTGAATTTCAAGTCCTTTTGAATTTCAAGCTGTAAGACTGACTCCAAGACCTGAAAGACAAATTCCAGGTTACAGACTGCTGGAGAGAAGAAGGGCACAGAAAAGGGCAAATGAGTTATTTGAATGTCTGAGTGGGATTTTTGCATTTATAAAGGCCACTAACTATCCAGAGAACCACAAATAGTAGCTGCAGTATTTGGCTTCAGGCTCTTCTTAAAGTCTCATGTGACAAAGAGCGCAGAAATTTCCTCTCTCCTGACCCTAATGGAATTATTCTTTTTGTCTTTGCAGTGTTCATTGTCTGCTATATGGAAAATAATAGGCATTAAATCTCAAAACTAATGAAAAAAAATTTATATGACCAACAATTGAGAGCGAATGGAAACGGTTACACACATCAAAACACATGGAAAGTGCAAGTAGACATGAATAAATGTTATGAAATATCACCAGTTGTTTGTGACCTGATCCTGACCCTTTCAAGTCAATGGCAAAGCCCATCAAAGGTCAGTAGGAGTTGTGTTTCATTTCACTGAGAGATGTTAAAGTCTGGGATGTGTATTTGTACTGATCAGTGGACTGGTCTTTGGCATATTGTGCTCTTCTTCATGATGGGCACCTTTATTTTTCCCACAGGTCTTGTGCTGTACCTGGTTGTGTGTTTAAATGGGAGTTCCCCTTGTCAGAATAATGTGTCATTGTGCAGACCCAAAGGAGTCTGTAAATAACTGAGGGAATGAGAACAGTCTGTGGAAATGGGCACTTGTGTTTCACCAGGAGGGTCTGAGATGGTCTGTTGATAGATGAACTATTGTCAGTCCCTTCTGGGCTCTGGAAGCCCCTTTGTGGTTTTCCTCTGACTTTGCTGTTCTTTTTTCCCCAGGTGTTCTCAGCTTTGCTGTCTGCTGTGTTTGGAACCGTTTGTGATGTAGAGACAGAGAGAAGAGAGGTATGAGCAAGATCTGAGCAGCAGGTCCAGTTTGGGTTTGTGTATGTTCTTGATGCTGAAAGAGAAGTATGGATTTGAAAGTCATACCAAGGCAAGCACCCTGCTTTGGCAGTAGAGATGAATTCCTGCTGCAGGAACAACACTCTTAGGGAAGGCACTGAGCAGACCTGCCTTTGGGCCATAGTCTGAAAGCCAGGAAATCGATCCTGGGTTTGGGATAAAAGAGTCAGATTGGTCTGTCTTTGCTTGCTCAGTCTGAACATGAAACAGTTTGTAAACTGTCACTATTTAGCTAATACACTGGAATGCAGTGAAATTTAAAGACATGCAACATTTCTTCAATTGGATGTATAAATAGATTACAGCATTTTCAGCATTCCAGTCTTATGATCAAGTGGAATCCAGATCAGGTTTCATTTAACCTAGTTAAGAGAGCAATGTGAATGGTTTCAGATAGCTCATGTGGAGTTCAGCAGCATATTCTCTCATATATTTCAAGCTCATACTGAGTAAATAGTGCATAAAATCCACATCTCTCATAGACTTTGTGTGTCTGGAATCTTTCTATTTGGCATGGGTGTATTTTAATGGACATTTCAATAGTTCATTGCTGGGTTTTCTGGAATCTGGGTTGCTCATTTACTTGAATAACTCTTCTTTAAACAGTAAGTAATCACTTTATTTCATATATAAACCACTACTCAGACCTTTTACTAGCTATATCAATTGTCTCTCAGTGTTAAAAGCAGGAACAATGGCAGGGCATTTGTTTTTAATATGTTGTCTAAGCAAAAAGGGAATGTACACAAATTTCGGAGGGCTTGTCAGATACTTTAAATAACCAGTGGCACAACCTCATCTGTAGTTACAGATTGGTTTGCAGGACTGAGTTCTGAAGTGTAGGGTCTTATGCAATACTTGTGGCACAGGAGTAAGGGAAGCAGAGGGTGGAAGGATGGTCTGCTTTTAAGAAGAGAGAGCAGCTACGGAGTAGACATTAAAACCATCACAACTCCATAATGATATTTAGATGCCTATTTAAATAGACTTTTCAGAGAGTCCTGATTGTCTGATCATGGTTCATACATGAAATAACAGATTCTGCGTGAGGAGTTTGATCAGTGGAATTGTCCTGTAGGTGTTAAATAGTGGGGGAACTCTTCAGAAATGCATTGCAGAGCAGTGATTTACTCAACATTGTCATTTGGAGGAGGACTTTTTTCCTCTGTTGCACTATAAATAAGTAATTCTGTATGGATAAAAATTGTAAATTCTGCAAGTTAAGACCATAGGCATTTTCTCTTCGGAGGCTTGTATTCCACTGAGGCATCTGAAAGTCTTTAAAAGCTCTCAACATGGAGTGGTCTCCAAGAAGAGAAGCTGTGATCTCTGTGGGGACTACTCAGAATGTAGTGACTCCCTCTGGAAGAAGGTAAAGGGGGCTGTTGGGTGTTTTTCCAACCACAGCCCCTCTCTCACAAAGCATTGAATGAATCTGACAGCATGTGAAGGGAGCTGATGGCTGGGCTGTGCAGCTTTAGCCTTGCTCTGCAGCAAACATGGCATGGCACCAGCCAGGTCGGGGGGAGGAGTGCTGTGCAGTGCACACAAACTACACACAGAACAGGGAAGCTGGTCTTTGGCTTTATCCCGGGAGAAATCTTGTGGTAGTGTCAGCACGGGGGGCACTGGCCTGTGCAGTGCCCATCTGGTCCCCCAGACTGAGACCTGTGTCCCTGTCCCAGTGCTGCAGCTGAGCACATGTCCCTGTGACACCAGCAGAGAGGCCTGCGAGGACAGGTGGGGCACAGGTGGGGCACAGGTGGGCAGTGGCACCAGAGGAGGGAGGTGGGTGTGCCTGTGCTGGCTCTGGCACAAGGGGTGCACTGCCTGGGCAGCATCAAGGCTTCTGGAGCACCTGGGGCCAGGTAGGTTGTACCTGGGGGCCAGGAGGAGTCTGCCTCTTTGTGACACACCTGCCCTGCTGTTACTGCTACTCTGATCTTCCTTTGTTTGTGATGCAGAAAAACCCTATTTTTGTCAGCTCTTGCCATTCCTGCAAAAGTAGTAGTGGATCTCAAGAGCTGGGTTGGAAGGTGCAGGGGAGAGCTCATAACAGGCTTTCATCAGGAGCTCAGTCAAAGGGCAGGCACCTAATGTCTGGCACATCATTGTCACACAGTATGCCACAGAAACCCAGGATTTCACTTTTATGCTACCAGAACTGGACCCTAAGTTAGTTCTCTCTCAGTTCTCCCACTCATTCCCCCTTACAGGTGTTCTAAAACAGATTTATATTTTAAGTCCTAGTTGGAGAAGTGGTAACTGGCTTTCTTTTGTAGCTGGTGTCACAAGACAGGAACATGTGAATCCGTTTGACACTGGCTTTTGTGATCATCAGCAAATACATTACACAAGAGAATGGAGAAAATATTTGTCAGAAAGAAGTACCTGTTCCTCACTCATGACATCATCCCAGTAAGAAAAATATGGAGTCACTTTTGGAGCTCATTAGTGTCAGACCAAGCTGTTTCAGGGCACAAAGACAGACATCTTCTTGCACTTGACTCTAACAAGCAACTCTTGTTTCCCCTTTGGCTTGGCAAGGTTTTATTTAATCATGCAGTGAGTCTCAGGTACAGCTGCTAATTCTATATCCTATTTATATCAACAGAATTTACCTTATATTAATGGCTGAAAAAAGTAAATAGCAATGTGCTGAGAACATGGAAAAAACCCAGAGTTTCTGCCTTGCCAAACCTGCATCACTGAGCATATTTTTCCTTAGTGGTTGCCATGCTGTAGTAAACAAAGTTTAGGGCTAGGCCATTTTATTAGTAACAATTCTGTATTGATGCATACCACAATTAATTGCTGTCCTTCCTTTTCCAGAGAGGAAGTTGCTATTTTGCTGTAGCATGACATACAAAGCCATAAAAAGGAAACAAGTTTTGGTTAGAAAAAAATTTATTGATACTACAAAAAAAGTAGTTCTTGAGCACCAGAAAGTGCAGCTCTTACGTGGTTCTTTGGTTAGTGATACAATTAGAAGCACACTGTGACTTCTTTATTTGTGGATAAATTTACTGAACAGGGCAAGTATCGTGTGGAAATAACAGCTGATGTTGTGTTGCTCTCTCCTAAAAATGTATAAAGTTTAGAAACTGAAATGAGTACTGGCAGGCACACAGGGATGCAGGAATCAGTCTTGAAATCCTTGTTTAAGCAGAATTCCCATCAAAATCCAGTTGGGAAAGAAGTGTCAGCACTTCCCAAGTGTGAGTGATGTGTGTTGCCATGAGGAAGCTGTTTGCACTCCGTGATGCACAGGTTCATGAGTTTTCTTTCATTAGAAAGCCAGTCCAGTGCAGGCATTGCCCATGATTTAACTTCAACCTGGACTGGGAACAAAGGCTGTAGAATTCTAAGGCAGTTTCTAATTGGATCTGAAGTTAAGATGGACAAACAACCAGAGCATTCAAACATCACATGTGTGGTGACCTGCTGGAGCTGCAGTGGGATCATGGATTCTTACCCCATTCCCATGCTGGGGCACTGTGGTGTGGTTTGGTTCTGCAGGGGATGGCACAGGGATCAAATACCACTGATCTGCCTGAAGCTGCAGGCATCAGGTTGGTGGGACTGGTTCTTTTAGTACTCAGCCAGGTACTAGGCAAATGTGCCAGGTGCATTTATATTAAAATCAAACATGGCTTGGAAAAAGAGGAGAAAATCCAGAGGTGAATCAGTCTCAAATTGCAGCAAACCACAAGAATTCCTGTAATGTCTACACTGTGGTCACAAACCTGTGAAGAAAATCTGCATTTGTTTGAAACTGGGCCACTCTGACAAAATGAGATATTTGGTAATTATTATAGAGTATCTTATCCAATATCTCCAAGGAGATTTGTTCTGTGAAAGTATATGGACTATTTTGCTCTGCATTAGTAAATCTTATATTTGCCTATTCACCTCTTTTTGTTCACCTTTTCTCCCTTGTTCTCTAGAGACAATTTCAACTCACAAAAACAAGCATGGGTCCCCTGGGAATGGCTCTAAAATGCTTTTGGCGTTGTTTTACCTCCTGAATAACTCTGTTCCAGGTCAGCACAAATTTGACCTCTATTTTTCATTTGTTTTCTTTTCAATTTTTATCTATTGTTTGAAAATAGAAAAAAAATCATTGCTCCACTGGAGTGTTAGTCAGCCAAGGTTTGGTTATTGAACACCACGAGTGGTGTGGGTTTCCCTTCACAGACAGTTGTGTTTGTCCTGGCTGGTGCTCGTGCTGCAGAAAACTCCCTCCAGCAGCACAAGCAGTGAACATTATGACTAATTCAGCTTGTAAGCAGTTTTATTGTGGTCTCTCCAGTACAGGAGGTTTTGGCGTTTATTCAGTATTAAGTCATACACAATTTTTAGATGATGCAGTCATACAAAGAGAAGATCAGTTGAAGAATAGAAAAGGGTTTTTTTCTGATTTTCCTGGTCTTTCAGCTTTAGCCCTGCCAGTTGCATTACTGTGCCCATAAAACACCACTTAGAGTTTCTCACCTTTTCCCCTCAGCGAGGCACGTAGAACTTTACAGATCTGACTATGAATCCACCACTGTCTAGATCAAAGATCCTATGGGGTGTTTAAGTTTCAGGACATTTTTCTACCTGATTATCTCAGAGCTGATTTTTTTCCTTCTCATGTGGTGCTGGTAACAAAGGGCAGAGCTTACAGGTGACCTCAGAATTGACCTCTTCCCGAGTGGCATGTGGCACAGTGTTGTACAGGAGGTGGAACACAGTTCTAGAAGGTCTGCAGAGGTCCCCCAGTCTCAGACTCTGTGGTGGGTGTGTTTGCCTGCCAGGGGTGTGGCCCTTCCCTGGTATCACTCTTAGAGATGCTGGTTGAGTGCTGGCATGTGTCACCCAGTGCAGAACCAGCTGGGGACACAGTGTGAGCTGGGAGGGCATGTCTGCTGAAGGAAAGGATGCAGGCTCTGAGAAAATGTCAGACGGGAAATAAGGTCCTGTTCTGCATGTCTAAGAGGTGATGCAGAGCAGAAACTTGGAAAGTTGGAGCTGAAATTGTGCAAGGGGAAGAGAGATGCTTTCAGTTCCCTCCCACACTTTCTGTTTATATCTTGTCTGTTGCATTTGCTTTCTCGTTCCTGCTTCCCCCTCTGTGTGTGTGGCCCCAGGGGGGAGCGTGCTGGGTTCCCAGGGTGAGGTTCTCCATGGATGGTCAGTGCTGCTGCCTGCCACGGAGCTGCAGTGGCCTTGCAGGGCTGCTGCTCCCCAAAGCTCTCAGGGACAGCACCTGGAGGACTGCAAGCCAAAGGCTGCTCTCTGCCACACAGTGCCGGGGTTTGACACCAGGGCGCGTGTTTGGGTCACATCAGCATCACCAAAACCAGTGGGTAGATCTGGAATTTTGGTTTGACCAGTGCTCCCAAAGACAAACTGTGGGGTGGAACAGGAACCTGGCAGGGACCTGCATTCTGTAGAACTGAGAAGTCCATATGGCTTTTCCCTGTAGAATGTGGACCGTGAATTGCTTCCTTCCATGGCTCATGTGTGCAGGCAGGAACCCTGTAACCCTGTTTGCTCTTTGTAAATCATTAGACTTAATACTTTTCAGCCTCATCTTGCTGAAAAACTAAAATTAAACCTGCACCCTGCCAGTGCCTGCTGGCCCTCATTCCACCTGGGCACACTCCTCTGTAGGGGCTGCTGGAAATGGCTTCCTCATCTGTAAAAGGAAAAGCTTTATGACAGGGTGCTTGTGGTCAGATCATGGCTGCAGGACAATCCTTCCTCTATTTGGAGGTTACATTTATAGGGAAGAGCTCATGGCAAATTAAGACATTCAGGGATCTACAAACCCAGAGCAGACAAAGCTGGGTACTGTATAGCACAGTGATGTTCTGCTCTGTCAGGAGTATCTCTAGACAGCATGCTGGGTCACATACTAACAAAAGCTTTCAATGATTAAAGTGATCATAATCTGATCCATAGCAATGTCACTGCAGGCCTTAACACTTGGGAGGACTCAGGGTTCTTTGAGAAGACAGTGAGGGGATGGAGAGGCTGACCTGTGAGGGGAACTACATGGTGAAGAGTGCACTGTGAGGGCTCTTTCCTGCAGCTGCTGAAGCCTCTTTTCTCCCATAACAGAATTTCTTTTAAAAAGGACCTGTGAAAGGTGAAGGAGATTTAATGCCTAGTCCTTCAGTGGCCAGGTCTGTTGAAGCACAGGGCATGGCCACAGCAGGTGGGTTTAGTATTCGTGTGCAGTGGGTTACACCAGGAATGAGGAAATACCTCTAATCCTTGTATGGACACTAATTAGTTCAATGGTATCAAGCGAGTTTCCTCATCTCATTACATCACAGTTACTCCATTTCTGAAATCAGGTTGATGACTGTCCAGCATTGTTCATTGTCTGGGATCTGCAGTTACAGAACAGCAGCACAGGCAGGGTCAGGATGACAGTGCCCCCCACTCAGGGTCCAAGGTCTGTGCATGGGCTCTCCAACACCCACAGCCGGTGCTGAGTACTGGAGATCATGAAACAACCAATACTCCGAATTAAAAACCGTGGAAAGATTTCTCAAGTTCACCATAAAACCTCTCTCAAGACTTCCTTTACTCCTTGTTTGGGGAACATTTTAAAATCATCACCATCATCATTATTTTTATGTTGTTAATTCCCAGAGCCCTATTCAAACTTTACGCATTGGAAAGAATAATTGTGTTATCCAAGTAGGTCTTCAGAAATGGCCTTCTTTGTTACTCAATAGCTGAAGTAATTTGTGGGTGTTTGGGTCTGGTCATCAATACCAAAAACATGTAGTTACAGTGAGCAAAGATGTGCAAGATGGAATCTGATCCTTTGGATATTGCCAAATAAATAACATTTAAATGTATGTTTTGCCCATACCAATTTGGAGCAATTCCGCCCTTAACAGAAACCTCTGTATGGTACAACATGTGTTTCCTTAACCCGGGACATACCTTTGTAACCATAACTGTGTTTTGCACACAGTTATGTATGCCTTTAAAATTGTCTTGTTCTCTCTGACAAACATATGAAACCGTTCAGAATGATATTCATTTTGGTGACATTTATTTATACCTTGGTCCAGCCTAAATTTGTAAGCCTTAGGGGTATAAGCTGTAGCTGTCATCCAAAGCTTGGTTTTATTTTCAGTTCTGTTGATGAATTTACTGTACTGATTTCATAGTCACAGAGCATGTTAGCTGGGTAGGTAAAATCTCTACAGAAAGGGGATTGTGTATTTGTAAGGATAGCAGTAATATTGAGAATGACATCATTAAGGATTATAAAAATAATTAAAAGTGTTGAATTTAAGGATTTATACGTGACCACACAGAATAACAAGTGAGGAGAGGGAAAATGCAATTCCTCTGTTAGGCTGTTCTCTCCCTCACTGACCATCAGGGCTGGACACCATGTCAGATCCACCACTTTGAAGCAAAAAAGCTCTGCTGGTCCCGAGCTGGGCAGACCCCAAATGAGGTTGGGCACTGAGATCTTGCAGTCCCTCACAAACATGGTCTGGTTTCCCTTGGGAACACCTACGTGGTTTTGGCTCACATACTGTGAACTTGGCTGCTTCATGCTGTGGGAAAACCAGTGTGCCTGCTCTCCTCTGCATCTTACCTGGAGATTGTGCCTGTTTGTTCGCTCCAGTCTGTTCTCCCAGACAAGCCCTCAGCCCCATCCTCCCAGGGCAGGAATGACGTGTCGTCACGCCTTGTGGTGACTCTGTAATGTGGAGGAGCTGGCATGGGGATAAGATCATGCTTGTTCTGTTCTCTGACCTGAAGGAATGCAAACCCACTGACCTCATGTATCTGCAGACATTGCCAGACCCTCTTACTCACACCCCTTTGTAATTTAGCATTGTGCTTATCCCATGCACTGCATTGTGCTGTGCAGAAACCAACAGCAAATGGTCTCAGGAGATGTCACCATTCCATGAAGAATAAAAGCAAATTCCTCAGGTCGGCTGGCCCTTATATGAGAGAGCCCCTCATTCCCTGGGCAGGCCCATGGGAAGGGACTGGGCCACTGCCTTAGTTTCTGCAGACAGTGCCTCACACAATACAGTGTGATGGGCAGTGGAGTCTCTAGAGCCCATCACCTGAACCCAGGTGAGCTGTGGGAAAATCCTCTGGACTCTGAGACACGAGTTCCCTGCCTCCATAGCTGCCTCCTTGCAGGCCTGGGAGCCCACACGGAAAGCCCACATTATTTCCCTTTGGAATGTATTCCTTACTGCTGTGACTTCCACATGGAAGGCTGCAGTCAACAGCCTCACCAGTGTGCAAACTGCATGTACTCCCTTACCTGAAACCAGCCTGCTCTGGACCTTGTTGCAGCTCAGGTTGGCCTGAGACAACTCTAAACATGTAAATCAAACAAAACTTTCTAAATATGCCTCAAAGAGTTGAGCACTGCATCTGCATCACGTGCATTCCAAAGGGTTCATCGATGTGCTACAAAGAGTAAATTTGTATGTACGTCAAAATTTAAAAATAGATCATAGTTACATGCAAAACTAACAGTTCTCCTGCAAGAATGCCTGGCTGAGGGCTCCATGTCCCCAGGAGCAGTTACCAGCTCTGGGGAGGAGACCTGTGGGAGCAGAGGGACATGAATTCAGGTCCTATTATTGTTTGCTTATTCTAGCACAGAACCTCCTTAGAAAAGTGAGAAAAAAGCTCTTTATTCCTGCAAAACTTGTGGCATTATCCCCTGTAACCATCACAAGGGTGGGGAGCCAATGCCAGAACCTTTGCCCAGCTGCTGTCGAGGAGTTGGCACAAAACCCTGACACTGCTCAATCCAGAACCAAGTTACCCCCCAGGGCCCCCTCCAAAAGGCAAAAGGTTATTGCTGCAGGAATAAATCCTGTTTCTTAGAAAGAGAGCCACAGAATTTAGGGGGGAAATTGAAAGGTTTGGTCATGTTCCTGCTGCAGCTGCTTGAAATGCATAAGGGTGAATTACCTCGGGAGCACGACAAAGGTCTGACAAAACCTGGCAGTTTTTATTAATGGCCTCCATTCAGCTGCCAGAATCCAGTGGTTCTGCTGACAAGATGGAGCAATGACAGATCAGTCTCCACTGACATCCTGTGTAGTTGCCTTTCAGGCAGTAAAATATGTGTTTAAAAACATATATTTTGTCACGTGCATGAATTTTGAAGTCTTTCACAGGTGCCCAGATTTGTATCTCACAGATTTCCTTGAGCAAGACATGCAATTTAAATCCCTAAAAAAAATCAAATCTGACACAAAAATGATTAATTATTGAACAAAAAGGCATCATCTTCTGCAGATAAAAAGAAGGGGGGAGTTTTACCATTACAAAAAAAAAAAAATCACATTTGTAAGGTCTAAAGCATGTTTGCTGTTTTTTTAATTAGCCAGAGGAATAGTGGATTTTGGAATCACTACAATGGCTTAACATGGCTTTGTGTGCTGTTGTTTTGGTTTGCAGTGGCAGAGACTTCCACAGGAGAAAAATGTGGAATCCCAGCCGAAAGTCTCCCATAACCTCCTACTGGAGAGGTCATGTCTCCATCCTCACAGGGAGCCAGGTGTGGGCTGGCTGGGGACGCGCCTGGAACGCAGCTGGCAGTGGGAGCTGCCTGGCCCCTTTCCCTGCAGGTGCCAGCAGGGATTGGTGCCGGCGCTCCCAGGGCGAGGTCAGCTGCCCAGAGATCCCTGTGGTCAGAAACCACAGTGTTCCTGTGAGCCACATGCTTGGGAGGTACAGGAGAGCAATTGTGTGTGGCCAGACCAAGCCGCACAGCGTTCTCCTTGTCCCAGAGCTTGAGGGTGAGTCTCCCTGGGCACGGTCCTGGGCATGGTCCTGTCTGTGGTGCCCCGAGAGCCAGCACGGTGTCCTCAGTGCAGCTGCCTCCTCGCTTTGGAGGAGGATCCTGTTCAGGGAAGGTCCTCTGAAAGATCTTTTCCTTGTAGGAGAAAAGGTGCTCAGGGCACCCCAAGGATCCCTCATTACAGGAGAGGCCTTGGAGCCTTTGGGAAACAGCCACTCTGTGGAAGGAAGTTCTGGTGTGTTCCTGAGGGCGTGTGAGAGATGTGTACTGACCCTGCCTGGGGTGATAGCAGAGAGCACTGCCAGCTTGCAGGAGGTCAGGGCAGCTCGGGGGGCTGAGAGCAGGGAGCTGAGCATCCCCTGCTGCAGGGCAGGTCTGGTCTGGCACAGGCACTGGGGCCATGCGTGCCCTGCACCAGGGCTGAGTGCACAGCCAGGGCCAGGCACACTCCTGGCAGCAAAGAGAAAACAGAAAAGTGAACAGCAACAGAAATAGGCCTTCGGCTCCTCAGTCTCCTTATCATCCCTGGGGGTGAATTCATATGCCCTCAGCTGATCCATTTTTGAGATCCATGGAGTAAACCAGGTTTCCCTGTGCACACACCTGCCCTGCATGACAGGGCCTGTGGCAAAAAAGAGATGGGTCTGGTTTCCCTAGTCATCATGTTCAGGATTACACATGCCATGATGATGAAGCACTGAAAGTCATGAGTCTGCTCCCATTCACTGATAAACCAGTCATGCAAAAGGCTCTTTGGAATAGGAATTCAGCAAAAGGCATTTCACATCTGTCAGAAATAATTCAAGGGTGTGGAGTGACTCATTGGGAACTGCATGAATAATCAAGACTTAATTTTCATCAAGACAAAGCCATGAACTCTTGTCTGGCACATCAGTGGGGAACATGTTCCCTTTGTTAAAGCCTGTGTTCTCAGAAGTGATGCTAGCAAAAAATATCAGAAGGAGGGATTTTTGTGATGGCTACAGACAGACAGCTTTTAAAGTGCAGGATTGTGTATGGTAGGATAGAACGGGTGTAAAACTGCAGAGCTCAGAGCAGAAAATGAAACTGAGACAGAGGGGAAGCCTTACACTGGTGTGTGGTCAGAAGAGTTTCTGCTGCAGTCAGGAGCAGTATCACCTCTCAGGATGTGTCAGTCTCCTAAATCAAAGCAGCATTGCAGGGACCCACCTAAAGCAATTCACACCCTCAAATCAGGTGTGGGTTGGGATCAGTTCCAGAGAAAAGCCCCTTCCCACCACCAGGCCATCCTCCCCTCAGGAAAGCCCTGACCTGCGTATCTTCACACTGACAACAACGGGATCTTCTCTGCCCAAACAGCCTCTGACTCCTGTGTGTTTCCATCCCTCTTCCTAGGCAGGTCTCCTAAATGAAGCTTTTGTACATCACCCGAAGTGTAGCTGTCTTATTTACCATGAACAAGTTCTCTTTCTGTGCACCAACCTGCATGTGCAGAAAGGGGACTGAAGGAAACTGAAGGTAATCCATGAGACATCTTTCCCACCCAGAGCCTGAGAATACCTTCTCTATTATCCAAATCCATAAACCCTTCTTGAGGTATCACTTCTTAGATTTTTTTCCAGACCACAATACCATTTGAATTATTATCAGGTAACATGTCAGGTAAACACCTCTTAAGTTTAGTTAATGGACAGTGTTATTTGAGAAGCAGATGATGCTATGTAAACCTTAAAAATAAAGGATTAGACTAAAAATCAAGACATAAAATTTGAGACTAGAATAAAAAAATGGGAAATGAAAGCAGCCTAACCTGAGTGTTTTAATATTAAGCAAGGACTCAAATCTTTCCCTTGCCCTGGTAAGAGGCAAAGATTTTGTGATAGATTAACTAATTCCTTTGTCCTTGGCCAAGGCTAGGAAGTTGTCAACCACTGCTGGTTCCCACTTATCATTTGGAAATGAGTAGCTGGATTTTTTTTCCCTAGACTGTAGAGCAAGGAACAACAGGAGTTGTACCAGTCTGAGGTTTCCATTTGCTGTGCCATGTAAGAACTGTGACAAGAAGTGGGGAAGGTGGGATCATTTTCCCTCTGGCCTGTGCCAAGTCCAGAGTCCAGGCATGGCCCAGGGTCAGGTGCTGGGACCCTCAGCTTGTTCTGTCACAGCTCTCAGGTACTGCATCCCTGCAGACAGAGCTGTCTCTGTCCCTGAGGGTTGGAAATACCGGCGGCACTCAGAGATTGGAGACTTGGCAAATGTGAGAGGTGGCAGGAAAAAGCTTTATAAACTGAGCAGAGGCTGGGAGAAACCTTATGAACTCCAGTTACAGGTCAGAGAACAGATTAAAATGCATCAAGTGATGGACAGCGCTGGGGTTCTGTGTGTACCGAGGTCCAGAAGTTGTCACTACACATTGGGTATTTCCAGCAGTTTTTTTCTTTATGCAAGTTGTAAAAAACTTCCCAAAAGTATGGTTAGGTGACAGATAATCTGCCCTGAATTTGTTCTTGCAAGGACAGGGCTAAATCTGTCATGCCCACAACTTGCCAGCACTTCACACAACTCCTTGATCCCGTGTGAGTCAGACAGTGAGTGTGAGAGCTGAGTCCATGAAGAGGACACGTCTTGGAGCAGGGCAAGGAATGCAGAGGTGTGTGCTGGAAGGTGTGGTAGGTATGTGTGAGCTGAGAATGACTGTGCTGAAGACATCCTGGTAATGCAGAGGTGAAGGAGTCCAAGAGCTGTAGGAGTCCCCAGCACATGCAGTGGGATCAGCTGTTGGACTGATCAGTGGCCACAGCAGCTGGTGCAGGTTCCCAGCATGGAAATGCTGTTCAGCAGCAGCGATTCTGAGCCTCCCATGGCAGCAGCAGATATGGGCCTGCCTTGGTATTAATTTCAAAGACCTTATAATGCTTTGCACAGCCATCCTGCCCTTCATTTGAGGCTTCACTGGACAGGGCTCAAAGATAATATAAAAAATGTGTTCAGTACTGGAAACAATCCAAGTTCTGTGTCTCCTAAGTGGGTGTCTGACCACGAGACTTCCCATCTTCATCTAACTAAAGATGCTTGCTCACCATTCTTGTAAAATATGCTGCTCTCATCTCTTTTGCTCACAAAGCAGACTTAGCTTTGTGATGTGGGAATGAAGCAAATCAACAATTCCATGTATTTCAATGAAGTCCTAAGTGAATTTAGTGTTGCAGCTAATGTTCTAGAATAACAATTCCTTGGTGAGATCTAGTATATAAGGATTATACTGCCTGGTTTAAAATTGGCTACTTGGCCTCACCAAAGCTTTATCCACTGCAGAGATCACAAAGATTTTTATCACAGAGGATTAAGTCATTGATTTACATCTGACAGTAAATTAAACTGAGATGAGTGATGCTGTAACCACCTTGATCCCTGTCTCAGCTCTCTGGGACATTGCTAACCCTGGAGGGGAGATGCTGCACATGGTTCCAGCAGCTGCTGACCCAGCACAGCTTCCAGCCCAGCACAGTGGCCATCACTAGTACAGACTTCAGTGTACTGCAGTAGTAAGAGCTGACTGTGAGGGAATGCACAAGCCCTGAGCAAAGGTGAGAGCAGGGCAGTGCCATAGCAAACCGTATTTAATGTCTAGAACTGAACAGTTATAGATGATGCAGTATGGTCTGTTATACTGTGCACCAAAGGGCAGCTGTTTGGAGGCCACTGTGTCTCCCACCTGTCTGCTCTTGTTTTGGGCCAGCAGCTCCAAGGCAGGGATGTGGAAGGCAGCCTGTGGTCACCAGAGCTTTGGGTATGCAGTTCAGTCCACACCTGCACACAACTCATCACTCAACTGTACCGTAACAGATTTCCTGGAGCACTGAACGCTGTCCCTCACGAGCTGCTGGGAACAGCCCTGCCCCTGCTGCACCTCTTCAGCTCAGGGAGTGGCCAGCAGCAATCCTGTATCCCAGTTACTGGCTGCAGCCTCTGTAATCACAGAGAAGCCTGGGAAGAAATAAGAGACTGATTGCCAGCAGGGACCCAGGGAAGATCAGACAGCAAAACATGTCTCTGCTTTGGGTTCAAAGTGTGCACAAACAGGGAAGAAGCATGTTAGAGAGATCCAGCTCTTTCCCACCTCTACAGTTGTTCCCCTAAGACCCACCCTGTAAGTGCACAGCCATTGGAGCATATCCAGTCTCCAGGCCTTCTGTCTGCAGGAACGTAGCTCGGACTGTATTACTGTTAAGAGCATGACAAAGCTGTGAGCCACAGCTGGAGGTTCAGGTAGTCTGGGGCCCTTCCACCTGGCTGGCTTTTTTCTAATTTTGCTTGCTGCACCTTTATGATAATTGTCACTCATTGCTGACAGTCTGGACAAGTGTTCCAAAACACTTCTGTGAGGGAGGGATGTGGTGTTGGCTGTGGATATTTAGAGCTGCTGCTCTGAGGGATCCTGGATGCCCATGGATGTGAGTGCCTGTGTAAACAGGCACAAGGCAGATCCGTGCCATGTGCTGACTCTGGCCACGGGGCTCTGGGCTTGGGAACAGCATTGGGACAGTCCTGCTGATCAGTGTCCTTGTTTGGGCAGTGACTGAGCATGGGGGGCTTCTGCCTGCACTTCCAGCAGTGTCCCTGTCTTGGGGTGTCCTGCACTTCCAGCAGTGTCAGTGTCGGGGTACCCTGCGTGCCTCAGCTCTGTCTAACACAGGGGTCTCTGATGTGACAGTACCCCCGGGACTGCCCTCTCTGTACACAGGGCTCTGTCCTGAACAGGGCAGTGCCAGGAGCCCCTCACCTGCCCAGAGGATTTGCAGTGGAGGTAGCAATTCCCCATCAGTGTCTTCTGCACTGCCAGCAGGAACAGGCACCCTGAGTGCTCACCTCCTCCTGTGGCCATGCATGAGGAGTGCTGAAAGCAATCCATGAGCAAAAGGAGGAAGAAATGTGACTGATCACCATGTATATTAAGACATCTTTTCTTGCTGTTCAGAGAATCACCAGCTTAATACAGAAAGGCACAGAGTTTATTTCTGCCCCATTTCCATGTCATAAGATATAGTAAATCTGTGCAGTTAAGTTGTGCTGAAGCCAGACATGGTTCATGGTGGGGTGAGGAGCTGGGCACTGCTGCAGGAGGAGGGGGCTGGCAGAGCAGGGAGGGCCAGGGGCACATCGCCAGGCCCAGCCCTGTCTCAGCTGTCACCCTGAACTCTCCAACTCTCATGCTGAAGGGCTCAATATGCTCAATGCTTCACATTTGTCCTCTGTGTTACAGACTTTCTCTTTTAAAAGTTCTGCCTGCCCAGGGCGACAGCCAGGCTGGCAGCCCCCCATGCGCCGGGAGCGCCGGGCTGGCAGTGCTGGCACAGGTGGGACCAACCTGGGCTCAGCAGACACTGAGCAAGATAATCCCCTGGGTTTCTCTATCCCCCGTTCAGGGGGCCCAGTCCCTTCACCCTTCTCTGTGCATGGGGTATTTAAATGCTGGCATTTTCAGGCCCTGGTCCCTCCGGGGCACCCCACGGGCTGGCTGACCGCGCTGTGGCCGCCACGGTGCCGCGGTGCCCGAGCCACAGTCCCCCCAAGCCCCCTGCACTGCTGCTTTGGGCAGCTTGGGCAGGGCAGGCACGGCTGTGCTGGCGTCTGGTGTCTGCTCAGCTTTACTTTGAGGTATTTAAACTTAGCAGAGTGGCTTTTCTTAGGTCCATATGCATAGATCAGGTGGTCACCTGTGGCAATATGTTTACTCACAGATTCTGGCTGCTTTCAGGGACTGGCCTTCTCTAAACATAACTAGGGTTATTTAAATAGCTGCTCACAATTACCTCTGGGTTCACACAAAACACCATGAACTCCCTCATTGAGCAATAACTCCGGGCATCACTGGGGGGAAAAGCCACAGGGTTTTTGCTGCTGAATGCCTCAAAGATTTGTGTGATCCTGCTGTCAGTGGATGTTTACTTTCAAAGAGCTGCCAACACGTCTACTCTGCCATTATGTCAGTTTTCAGACCAGCAGCTTCACTGGGCACTTTGACAGATGTTCCCACCCGTCAGCCTCCCTTGTCCTTACCCATAGGAATCAGGCTGGAGGTAGATGTAACAATGCCTGATTCAGGGATGGACATGAATAGAAGTTTTTCAGCTTTTGTCCTTCTGCCCACCCTAAATAATTTATTTCTGGGATTCCAACAAGGCCATCACACTGACTGTGTCTGTGAGAGTGTCAGTGAGCAAAGCCCAGCCCCAGCCCCAGCCCCAGCAGGTGCTGAGCTATCAGGTCATCTGGAACACACATCTAATTTTCAGCACAGCACAATTTTCTCCACAAGGATGTTATCTTTGCCATCGGCTCCTGGCACGCAGCAGCTCACACACACCATTGGCAGGTGGCAGAAGACATACATGGAATTTGCTCTCAGAACAGTTCTTCCATTCTTGCTCCCAGACTGATGAATTGCAAGTTAAAGTTAAAAGCTAAAGCTGTACTGAATGCAGCCCATTCCCCAACAGGGCCATGGAGACTTAAACATGGGCTTCGGGAAAAACCTCTCACATATTCCAGTCTCTGCCATGGTTCAGCTCCTCAGCACAGCACCTTAGGGAGTGGGGAGTGCAGTTCTGTGCCCTCGTGCCACTCCTTCGGGATCAGATGGCAACAGGCAGCAGGGAGGCAGAGACCTGGCTCAGTCTCTGTGGGGAGCTGAGCAGACCAGTCTGTGGCCCTAGAAGGCTCTGGGGTTTTGAGTGCTGCTCTCCCACAAGGGCAGTGGTCTCTGTGCCCTGGGGGGGTCAGGGCAGGAGGGCAGCATGGAGAACACTGACCTATTGAAACCAGCCTGCTGTGTGTACCTGGACACACTTGCCACTGGAAAACTGCACGGTAGAGGCACTTTTGTGCCAACTGTGGAATTAATTTCCTTAGAAAAGTATTTTGCCTAAAGCCCACTGGAGATTGCAGCCCCAGATAACTTGCTCACTTTGGTCTGGGGTTGAAGGTGAAACTCCACAGCAGGGGCACATCCAGCCCCCAGGGTGAGCACTGCTGGCTGTACAGGCAAGGGATGTCCTGTGCCAGGCAACCCAGGGCAGAGGGATGGGAAAAAGGGGGTTGTTACACTTCTGTTGTACAGAGGTAAAAAAAAGCATTTGTCATCTGGCTAAGAAAGTGAACTATGTTGGATCCTGCATTCCCTGCCTAAGTCCATGGAACAGGTTCTGTTGAGTGCTGTCAATACCTCAGAGGTCTCATTTATTTCTTTCTTGTGACATTCAAAGTCACAAAGCTACTTTGAGTTGGTTGCATCTGTGCCCTTTCCTTCCCTTGAAGCAAATACAACCAGTAAAATTCCCTGACGTATTTCTCTCCTTCCTGAAGTTTCTTTCCTCCATTGCCCTTCTCCATATAATCAGACCCCTTTTCACACATGAGCAAACCTAGAAAATCATTTAGACTGGGAACCATGTGAACCACTTCAGTGAACGTCAGGTAATTGTGTCTTAGAGGCCTTTTGGAAGGTCAAATATTTCTGTGTAATTTTTCCAGCTACTTTCTCCATGAACTGAAGCCCACTGGCACTGGGCAAAGAACAAGGTGGCTTTGTACAAGTCTCCAACTCCTTGTCCCCATGGAGCACCCACCCCAGATCTCTGCTTGATTCCTTTCATGGTTTTTTCCACGACGCCCAACTCCACATGTCACCTGCTTGTGCAAGGTTTGTATTGCTCGCCCTTGGCCCAGGAACAGCTCAGGTTTCCAAACACACTGCTCAGTAGATTCTACACTTTTCCAAAAAAGGGCTGTATTTTCACTTGCATCAGGATATGAAAAACAACCTGAAAATCATGAGACACACAGACAGGCACAGACAGATCACTGCAGTGCTGGTGCACCTGCCTGCCTGTGGTTGCTCCTGGTGTGTCTCTCCTATGCCAAGTATTCCAGATGAGCTGCAGCTTTCCTTTCTGGCATCACAAATTTGGGTATTACTCATAACAAACTAATAAACTTTGTGATAATAAACAAGAAACTAAAATACTAATTTTAATGAACTGACAAATGTTATGGCCACAAGATGGTCACATAATCCCAACTTTCATTCAAAACTAGACAACATCAAGCAACATTAAATAAACTTTATGTTCTTCTTTAATAATGCAATTTCAACTGCAGAAGTAAATAAATTTGGTTTATACTAAGAATGGAATCTCAGAGGGACTTCTAGAGATAAAATTTCTATTTTAGGAGAGATTTAAATTTCATAAAGTGGTCTTGTTTTCTGAAAACAAACCTAGAATGGAGAACAGAACAATGCCCCTTAGGCTGTACATTCATTAAAGCAAAGGCTTTTTTAAACTGCAAACCTGGCAAACAAGGCCCTTGTTTGTCCTCTTGGGAATGCAAGACCAGTCAATAAGTGTGGTGAGTTCCCAATCCCAGATTCCTTCCTGCTGCTCCAGACACTGCCCAGCTTTGCTCCTGGGGCATTCCCGGGCTGCGGCGACAGCCACGGCACAACCCCAGCCATGGCAGTGCCCGGGCCTGACACACGTGCAGGGAGGGGAGAGGAGGCAGCAGCAGCTGGAGCTTTAACCAAGGAAAACATAAAAAGTGACAACTCTGTTTGAGAAAGAGGAGGTTGTGCAATGCAAGTGCACCAGTGCCAATCCCCAGAGCTGCCCCAGCAGAGCCCGCTCTGTGCCCGCTGCCAGCACCGCCTGCCCAGCGCTCGGCACCACTGCCCACCGTGCCCTGCACCCCAGCTGGATGCAAACCCCTGCAGGCTCCATGCCCACGGGCTGGATGGGGACATGGGACTGTCCCCCTCGTCCTCCTGCCACTCCTCCAGCATGGCAGCACATGAGCCTCACACCAACCCATGGGGCTGCCTCTGGGTCCACAGCCCTGGGGAAGGAGGGCTGGCCCCACACAGCCCTGGGGAGGGAGGGCTGGCCCCACACAGCCCCATTCCCTGCTTGGGGCTCACTGTCCCCAGCAGCAACCACAGAGGAACAGAGACAATAATGACACTTTCTGATGTGCTGCTCCTTTCTGCATGGTTAAAGACCCACTGTCTGACACATTTTACTTGCTTCCCTTTGCGCCTGCTTTGGTTCCTCAATGCAAGTCAAGATCCACTCCAACTGCACGTATCTTGTATTTGGAATGAAATACCTCAAAACCTGCACATGGAGATCTTTTTGAGTAAATATGAAATTCTATAATTAGAAAAAACCACAGACTAAACCAGTCCAGTATTCTCAGACTACAAGCACGTTGTTTGTCCCCGTTAATTGCAGTCTAAAGCTATAAAATACAGGGTATAACAACATTTCTAGAACATCTACATGGCATTTGTTACAGACAATGTCCTTCAAAGTCAGCTATGTGTAATAACTTCTGACTACTGTATGTAGTTGCAAACTGAAGGAAATCACATAATTTGAGAAATGCTGGGAATAAGACAGTCTGGATCAGCACTGTTTAAAGAACATGGTTTTGAGACACCAGATCTCAGCCCACATCCTTCCCCCCCTCCCACAAGACACATCCATTTTGTACTTTCCTTGGCAGTTTGGGGTTTCAATGCAGCCCCAGCTGGGAGGGGTCCAGGGGCATCTCTGCCAGGCTGCAGGAGATGAGTCCCTTGGGGGACCCCGGGGCTGGGGTGGCTCTGGCAGGACAGGGGTCTGCATGTAGCAGGGATGGATGGACCTCTCCTGCTCCCTCTGGAAATCCAGAACTGGCACCATCTGGCACACACATGTTGTTCCCTGTACCAGCATGGATATCTTTAATGAATGACAGATTGATTTCTCCACTTGGGGCAGATGCCTCTTTAATATCAGTGTTTAGCTCATGACATTGTCTGCTCCTCCTGGAAAGAGCACAAAGGAACAGGTTCCAGTGGGAGAGCAGCAGCAGATCCCCCAGAACGATGGCTGACCAGAGAACCTGGCTCAGAGTGGAAAGAGAGAGTATTAATTAGGATTAAAGGCAAGTAACAGGCTTAGTATAATATGACAGCTGTGCCTCAGACTGCCACACTTTCTAGCTGCAATCCCTACTGTCAGATATCTACATCATAGTTTGGGTATTGGCCAAATCACACTGGCTGCAGAATCCCCCCCATTTCTGAAGTCACTGAAGAGGGGCAAAATTGTCTATATTTAGCCCATCAAGTCCCCATATTAATCTTTGCTCCCTCCTTGGTTTAGTACCCTGCTGTCCACTTTCACCTCGCATATCCCACCGTGGGTGTGGATGCTGAAGAATGCAGCCAAGGCTGTGCTTTCCCCAGAAGGATTAATGGCTGGGCCTGTGGTTTGTTTTCCATTTAATTCCTTCTTCCTTTCCCCATGTGTGGGTTTCCTTATAATACACTCTATAAAAAACCACTCCAACCAGAAAACAGCAGACCTGAAATGGAAAGGAAATAATAAATCAAATGACAGAAGGTAGAAAAGAAGGAAAGGGATAACATTAGCAGTGCAATTTTGCACTAGAATTGCAGTCATACCTGTGCTTGTTTGAGGTTATGAAGGCATGTTTGGAAAAGAAAGCAACAGCTTTGTGGGTGACAGAGCCAAGCACAGCAGCCCAGTTGCCAGGCTTGGACAAAGCCAGAGCCATCACACCCCCCAGGGGCCACAGGGTGCTGCAGGGCTGCCCACCCTCCCTGGCACTGCCCTGCACACTCCTCTGACAGCACGTGTGGTCACTGAGGGCTGAGGGAGCTGCAGGCCCTGCAGGAGTCCCACAGGGAATGGTGTTGGCACCACTGGTGTGTGCCACATGCCACGGGAAGGGAGGCCAGCAGAGGGAGATCTGGGAGGTTCGTGGCTGGCCAGCTGCAATCCAAGCCCTCTCCTTGCAGCACATGCTGGGAGCAAACCATGTGGTGTCATGGAACACAGATCAAAGTGATGTTCCCCACTGGGGAGGTGTCCACTAAGCATCAGTGATGGTTTTCTTAAAGCAGGAGAGATGTGAAAAGGAGCACAGGCAAGAGGAAGGGAATAAATATCTTTGGAAAAAAGCCTCAGGGCTGGTGGTGAAATACCCAAACTTGACCCTGGTCAGTGCACAAGGGAACAGCACTCTGCAAAGGCAGAGAGAAAAGGTTCAGCATCACCTCTGAGCAGTGGAAGAGCTGCCCTGCCCCTACCTGGGACAGGCAGCAGTGCAGGCAGTCAACTCCTGTCCTCATCCATCTCAACAGACCAGAAAGAAAATCAGGGAAAAGGCACTTTCCTGGGAGCAAGGAGCAGCAGCAGAGCAGGTTTAGGGCTACAGCACAGAGAGTTTCTCTTTCCTTGCAATGGTGTTTGCAGGTCCAGAGTGTTTTAAACTTCCACTGGACTTAAAGGTTCCCAGTGCTCGAGTGTGACAGTGACAAGTGGCCAGAGCTCCTTGTTCACGGTGACTTAACTCATCTCTTTCCAAAACTCCCCTGAATAAGGTCTGCAGGGTGCTGGGGAGGTGGGTCCTGCCTGCTCAGCCATGTCCATCTGTCCACAGACAGATTAACCTCTGCCACTGCCCACACAAGTCCCACATTCCCACAGGGACATCATTTCAGACTGTCCCTCCTGGAAGGAAGGGACTCTCTGAGAGGGAGCACACAGCGGGCAGGAGCACTGGGCACCAGGATGCTCCACCTGGCCTTGGGCTCCTGTGGGGGCACAGGGGCCTTGGCATGGTTCCTGCAGGGGATGTGCAGAGTGACCCCAGCACCCCCAGCACCAGCAGTGAGAGAGGTAGAGACGTGCGGGACGAAAGGGGATAGAACAGGGAGGGTGGGGAGAGAAATTGTTTCAGAGCTGGAGCTAATTTTGTAGAATCTGGCTGTTAAACAAAGAACTACAGTGTTTTTAAAATTCTGCTTACTGAGTTAAGTCACTCTCCTGCCAACTGGTTTCCTTCAGCTGGCTGGACAATCTGACACCTCCTCTAAGAAAAGAGTCCACCAACATGAGCAGCTTGGTGTGACAGCATCAGGAGCCACCCCTGAGCTGTGCTCCCCAGGCAAAACAAGCACTGGAGCTGGGAAATGAGTCCCTTTATGGGATACTTCTGTCCTGCCAAACCTGGAGCCTCTGGCTGCTGGTCTGTGCCTGTCACACCGAGGGGGTGGAGGGGTATGTGCCCCTCCTCTGACACCCCCAGCTGAACATTCCTGCTTTTCCCTCAGCACCAAAGCTCATGTTGCAGCCTCCCCTCAGGACACTGAAGGGCCCGGGACAAAAAGCACCCTTTGAAGGCTCTCATTACTGTGTGCTGTACTTCTCAGCTCTGATTAGCCTACCTATGAAATTCCAAAAAGATGGTTATCTCCTCTGACTTACTGACTTAACTCTGACTTACTTTGACCCAAACCTTCTGTGATACCTTTCTGCAAGCAAAGAACTAATTCAGTGCTTCCCCGGATGAAATACCAGCATGTTTCACATCTGCCTCATTTAGATACTAATGAAGGCTATTTTTGTATGATATCATTACAGCTTTTTTTTCTGTCACTAGCAGTTATAATTCTATTTACTAGTTACTGCAGTTACCACTTGGAACGCATTTGTCTTTGGAAGCAGCAAAACTTGTGGATATTTTACATGGGAGAAACACTAATGTGATTTTGTCAAATAATACAAAAGGCATTTTGTGGGGTTTTGGGTTTGTCCAAGTCCTGTATATTTACATTTCTTGATACTACTGCAGAGTATAGGAGATATGAACAGCTGTGGCTCAGCACTGGCACTGGTCCTGGCAGGGCAGAGCAAGAAATAGCTGAGGACACAAAACACCAGAATAATTCTAAGCATTCACCACTAAAGCACAGTATATCTTAAAAATGCTGTCAGCATTTGCACTAACACCCAGAGCATCCCTGGATTTAGGCTTTGTTCTACATTTCATGCTGAGTTCAACAACAAATATTCCATCACAAGTATTTAATTTGAAAGTTCAGCAATTTTTAAGGCCCCTCAAAGAGAATTTAAAACAATTCCCCCAAGCAAAGGGCCTATCCCAGCCCCCAGAGCATGGAGGGGCCATGACAGAGCCACGCTGTAACCAGTGGGTGATGGGAGAACGAATCCATGAGGAAGCCAAGCCTGAGGTTTGCTGTGGAGCTGCCCTGGCTACTCCCACCCACTGTGGGCACAGCCTGGCATGGATCAGCCACAGCTCCTCTGGTTCTGGCAGAACCTCCCTGTCAGCCAGGACAGGGTGAGACTCACCCAGAGACCTCATGTGGTGACACCCAGCAGTTCCAGAGGCTGCTGTGGCTGCAGGGAGAGCAATATCAGAGCAATATCCTTCAGAATCCAAAAGCCCAGCTCCTTCCTCCCTCACTGCAGTTCATGTGACCCCAGCAATGCCCAGGAGCAGCGACTGCCACATCACTCACCCCACACGGTGGCCACAGTCCCAGGGCTGGCACAGCAGCCTCCAAGGGCTGCAGAGCGAGTCTTTGGGAAGCATTGACACCCACAAGGATGAGTACATCTGTCTCAGAGGTTTGCTAAGCCCTGAAATTGCAGGGCAAGGTTATCACCTGAAAAGAGAGAAGAAATGAAACTCATTAAACTACTCAAAGTGAGGAAGAAAATAAAATTACTTCAATGAGGAATACTTGCATTTTAAAACACTGATATGTGTATTATCAGCCAGAGAAGCTGCTGTCTCTTCCAGAACGTGCTGCTGGCTGACAAGACCTCAACTTGTCAGTTGTATATTGCCACTAACACCTGAGACAGCAAACAAGAGCTAATCCTTACACCGTTCGTGTGCTAATGACTGCAGGAGATAACTGGTGTCCCTGGCAAGTGTCCCATTTAATTCAATTAACTCCAGCCAGGGCCCCGTGATTGCAATGGCAGCATCACAGAAAGCCAGAAGGCAGATCTGGAGTCAGATGGTAAAACCAAGGCAGCATCCACCATCCCTCTGTGCTTGGACCCTGGCAGCCCACCCCGTGGGTAGAGACCAACCAGCATCCACAGCAGCTTCTACAAAAGGGTGTGGGAGAATATAGTTTCTTTTTTGGAAAATGCTCATCTTTTTTGCTGATAAAATGGAGGCAACTTAGTTCTTTGTATATTTTGCTTATTTCTTCTGAAATGCTGGGTTCTGTGTGTGTTTAAGCAGAGGTTTCCGTGTTCCCATCCCCATCCGTGGTCTGAGCCGGGGGGAAGATCATGTTTCCCCTAACACAAGGCAGATGTCTGCTGGCCAACCCGGGGGCACCCAGAGCCTCTGGCCCCTCCTGCAGGAACCCAACACTTGCAGTGATTGAGGTGCCTGAGGTATGAACTGAAACATTCTGATAAACAGGAAAAGTAAACTAACCATGAAAAATTTAGCTGAAGGAACAACTGGTATATCCCCCCAGCTGATACAATTTCCAGGTCTGTGTGATAGTAAAAAAAATACTTTCCAAATATTTTCCTTTTCCTTCTGAACATTCTTCTACTGTGAGCTCCAACAGGCAGCAATATATCTGCCCACTCACATTATTCAGTTAAGAAGTTTCGAAATAGCAAGAGATGTGCAGGCAAGTTTCCTTGGTGGTGCTTCTGAAGTGTTAGTATGGAATAAAATCCCGAGAAGTCTGTACCCAGCCAACGTAAACAGAAAGTGTATTTAAAGATGGGAGATTATCCATTCCTTGACAGGGTTGTCATACCTACTCTGCTGTCAGTTCTTAGCAGCAGATTTGTTTGAAGGTCACTCCAGCAAAATAATGCCAGGAAAGGCTTTTCTGCTGGAAAACAAAGCCTTCAGACCTTCAAGAGGAGCTGTAAGGACTCAGACGTGACCATCATTTTGGACATGTCTCAGAAGCAGCATGAGCCAGTGGAGATCTCTGAAGCTTCACAAAGTTCTGCTGTCTTTGTGGAAAACCCTTTATGGCATTCCTGTCATCCTCCAGCCTCTGTGCATCCTCCAGGATGGCTGAAAGGGCAGCAGGGAAGCCCAAACCATGCCAATAGTTAATGAGTTACTGTGTTCCCACCTTTGAATCCACTGAAGAACAATTTGCAAATACAGCTCAGCTGCTCCATGCCAGCAACCAGCTTCAATGTCAGAAAACCTGTGCTGGGGGTCCATTCATTAACATTAAGCACATGTTTAAATAAACTTCTACATTCTATAGACATTTTTCCCATCCCATGGCTCTGATGGATGGAGGTGCTGGGCTCCCAGCAGGGATGCTGGCATTCATTTCCCACATGCTCCCATCTACGTGTTCAGTATCTACCAGAAAAGAACCCACCTCCCCACTGTGCTCCAGTCCCAGCTGTGCCCAGGTGTTTCCAGAGGGCCCAGGCTACCCTTCCAGGCACCACGTTTACACCAGTGCAAAATCCAGGAGGGACAGTATGGGATGAGCAGAGCTGTGCAGAGACACCTGCAAGCAGAAGGATGCACCAAATGCAGTTGTGGTTGGAATTCCTCCCTTGGCAGTGCTGATGGCTCTGGCAGGCTGGGCTTGGCAATGCTGCAGCTGCACTGGCACCTGGGCACAGTATGGCCTGGCCAGGGGAGCAGTCACCTGCGCTGGGACTGCCAGAAGCAGTGGGACAGAGCTGACCCTCCTCCCCAGCATGTCCCAGGACACACAGCAGAGCCACAGCAGCCACTGCCTGAGGGACACTCCGGTCCTCCTGGCTGCTCACAGGCTGGGACCAGAGTGGCACATGTCTGCAGCATCCTGCCATTAGCAGCCTCCCCACTGCAGCTCTGTGAGTCAGTGAACCCCAGCAGGACTGTGCTGAGCTTTATCTTTGGCCAAGTGGGGCATCAGCCAAGGGAAAATCAGGGCTGGTGAACGTGTGGGTCATGGTGTGACAGCAATGGGACACCAGTAAAAGAAATGTTGTAAAACCCCCAGGGCCTTTCAGAGCATTTCCAATGCTGCCCCGATTTCACTGCTGAGTGTCAGGCTCTGGGAACCAGCCACCTGCACAAAACCATTGCAGAGCCACATCTAAAACCGCATCACCTGCTGCACAGAAAGAGCTGACAACAGCATTACCATGAAACTAAAATTAGAGGCTAATTGGGCTCTGCAGTCACTGAAATTGATGACACTTCAGCAATTAACAACCCTGAATTTTCTTGACTGGAATACCTTTAAAATCCTCTCCCATTCATGCTTCTCCCTGCTCCACCAGCAAGAGCCCTGGTAGCCTGGCATCCCTCACAACAGGGGGATTCTGGCACTGCTCCCAAGGCTTGTGCTGTTCCCAGCAGCTGCTAGGGTAGGCACAGCTCTGGGAAGGGAGTGTGTGCCTGTAAATCAGCATCATTTCACGAAAATGGGATGTGATAGTCAATGTCAGGGCATGGGAACCATCACTAACCGTGAACTCAAGACACAGCTCATCAAAAGCCATGAGGCACAACGGTGCAGTATCACCTGGTCCTTTCATGCAGGTACATCTGTCAGGGATGTCAGGCTGTACATCTGTCAGGCTGCACATCTGTCAGGCTGCTGCTGCTGCTGCTCTGAGCAAAACACAGAGATGCCAACATTAACCAGTGAGGTTGTGAAAGCCTCGACTGCTCAACACCAGCTCAGGCTGCCAGAGTGGGACACAGGCCCAGCCTCTACGAGCACATCTTGCACATGAATCAAACATAAGGTGGGCAACAACACCTACTGAAAGGCACGTGAACCTTTCCCTTGACCTCCCTGGGATGCATCACACATTTGGGGCAGCAGAAAACACACCCTATTTAAATGTATGTGTTATTTACAAGTTCAGGGTGTTTTCCTCTAAGATCCAGAATGAGAGACTCAACATGTTGCCATTACAGCTGCAAGTCAGGGCAATGAAGCATCAATTGCTCTGCCTCTGCCTCAGAGAAACGTGCTGCAGCCTCACTGTACAGGATATGGTGCACACAGCCTCTTGCAGGCTTTCTGTGCACCTGTGCTGTGTGTGTCTGTTTGCCCATGGTGAGCACACCTGCCCTCTGCTCACTGGCAATTTGTGCAAGAGCTCTATGGTTTCATCTTTAGTTCATTGTTCTGTACAACATTTGGAGTTTCTGATCCATAAATACATTGCCTTATGGTGGGACATTTTGAAAAACCATGGCGTGCTCCCACCTCCATGCACAGCTGAAGCCTCTGATTGCTGACAACACAGACCTTCCAAAGCCACCCTCTTACATCCCTTCCTTCAGCTCCTGCCTTGTTTTTGCTTTGGCCAGCAAACCCTCTCATCCAAATGTTGCCCCGTGGCTCTTTGCAAGGATCTCCCAGTTCTGCTGTGACCCACGAGGCAGGAAGGGACATGGTACCAGATTGGTTTCTCACCTCAGCTGTGATGAAGGCTGGTCATGGCTGGGCCCTGCTGCCGCTGCTCCTGCCTGTCCCCGTGGAGCTCAGTGCCATCACCACACAGCTCACTGCAGCCTCGTGCTCTGCTCTCCTCCTCCCTTCTTCCCACACTTGCTGCAGGCACAGAATGTTCCCAGGCTCCCGCAGCCATCCCTGGGGCATGCCAAGTCCATATGCTGCTGTCCCTTTCACACATCTCCAAAGGGCCAAAAAATTCACTCCTTGGAGACACACTGCTCTATGCACAGTCCATCCAGCAGAAGGAACAAACCTGGCCAAGATGGAAGCAAAAATGTGTCATTGCTTAGCAAGATTTCACTTGACACCCAAAGATATCAAGTATATTATTTTGGGGTAAGGTAATATAACCACTCCTATTTTCAACGTAACATGCCTAACTTTTCCTTTAGTAAAATCCTTTTTCACTCATTTGCTTTAAAACACTCAGTTTGCCAGGAATAGAAATGAGTGTGTATGTATTACATATATTATACTACAGACATTTTAGTACATATACTATCCCACAGACATTACATACCTCTATATTATACTACTGACATATGTTCCTTCCACCATTAGTATCAGCATTTTGGGCTACAATCAGAGCACTGTGGCTTTATTCTAAAACTCACTCCTGCAGATTATGAGCAATCAGGTTTCTGAATTTGGAGTCCACTGGCTCTCTCTGGCTACCCCAGGCAGCTGACACTGTTGGGGACATCTGCTCCAGCCTGGCACTTGGATGACTGTGACATTCTGCTGTTGCTGCCAGTGGGCAGGTGGGTGTGGGGGCCTGTCACCCCCCCTGAGGCTGCCTGGGTCCATTGGCCTCTGAGCCCACTGAGCATCCTCACGGGGACTGAGGCTTCCCCTACAGCTGCTGCAAAACAGACACCCCGACCAGGATGGATTTTAAATGCTACATGTTTTTCACTGGTGCTCCCAACTGATGGTAAGTTCATGTTTCAAGGTAACATCACATTCAACAGTGTCAGAAATAATGGGTGCTTTAAGCATCCAGAAAATCCTTGGCTTCATTAAGTCCTGACTGCAGAGTCCCCATAGGAAGATGTGTGACAGCTCTCTGGGATGCCAAGATGCTGGATAAGCAGAGTAAAGAACCCTGCTCTGAGTGAAAGCTCAGACCTTGGACTAGAAACATCCTCTCCTGAGCAGCAGCAATTGCAGCTCATGTCACACCATTCCTGACAGCAACAGCTGATGATCCCATTCCAAAGTGACTGAATGTTACAGCGCAGAGCTGAACACTTGTACTCATGACTGCAGCAGCCTCATGGGACTCATCCCTGTCCCCTAACATATGGGAATTATCCTCCCAAATAGCTACTTTTCTACCAACAATATGCACATCTTTCCAAAGGCAAAGTGGAAATCCCTGCAAGTATTTCTGCTCCCAGTCAGAAACAACAGTAATCTGATCCACGAGCAAATTCCATTTCTGTTGCTGAATTCCTTTGCACAAGTGTCTTTGCTTTGAAAGTGTTTGGCAACAGCGAGGCACAGGCTAATTTTACTTATAAGGTGTGAATCAAAGCAGATTTGCAAGTTTCTGAGTCACAGAAAGGAAGCGTCTGTGGCCTCTCTCACCACTTTTATCAAGAGAAAACATCACAATTCAGCTATTTTAGATGCAGCTTCAAGCCTGCTCACTGTGCCCTGCAGATCCCCATCTCCCACCACCCTCGAACTCTCCCCAGGCACAGCAACGGGGACAATTCCAGAGTCTTCTCTAAGGACCTGGGGAAATTCCAGCCTTACCCAAACCTGCTGTTGTTAAATGGGCTGCATCACCATGGGCAAGACTTAGGCTGCAGTGTGAGAGAGTTGAATAAGTTATTCATTTGGGAGAATCCAGCAGATGCTTTGTGAAAGAAGGAGGTGACCAAGGAAAAGGCAAGCTACTCATCACATTGCACAGTGCTGAAAGCCCTGAGAAGCTCAGGGACTAAGATACAAAAACTGCTGCAGCAACAGCAAACTTTCAGGGACTGCCTATGGCCTGACCCTGCTGCCACATAAACGCAGGTCTACAATCCACTGACTCCTTCTGTGCTCCTTCACTGCTGAGAGAGCTCCCTCCTGGGGTCAGGTTGGCCTGAGCATGGGTAAGCTCTGCCACGTGGGCTGCAGTAGCACCAGGAGCACACACAGACGTTCAGCTCTGTTCCCTCCAGTCCCTGCATGGCTCCCAAGGTGCTGGGTGCAAGCACTACCCTCACATTTTATCTGTTCATTCACAGCTCTCGACAGACCTGATCTCCCCCAGCTCTGCAGGGACATGCCAAGGACTGGCATGTTTCAGCACATCATTCCACTGTCACCACTTGCTGCTCTCCAGCCCGAATGGACCACTTTGCTGCCCTGTCCCAGACTGAGGGTGACAAAACCATCCTCTGCCTTAATGCAGCTCCCCAGCATTTACAAACAGACATGGTATAAAAACCACACAGCAATGTCAGCAGGAGTGGAGGGTCCTCCACCTCCCAGCACTCTGTGGGATTTGCCCATTCAATATATGGGTGAATTCTCAAAAAAATGTCAGTATGGGGAACTCTTATCTGGCTTAATTATTTCTGTCCACTGCTGCTCTCAGCCTGATCCAGCAGCTCCATGGTAGATCACAGCCATCATCAAACCAGATTCTTCCCTGACAGTCTGTGGAGACATGTATTTGTCATCTGCAATCTATTCCTCAGTTTCTGGCATTTATTTTCAGTGCTTTCCTTTGAAAGCTGTTTCAGATTTCTCTGGGCTTCTCCCTAACCTCTGCCAGCGAAGCCTCACACAGTTTAATTGTCGACAGCTGTGTCAGAAAAAGTATTTTACGTTTCTTTTACTGTTCCTCTTGCTGCTCATCAGCTGCTACTCAAAGGGCTGCCTGGCTGTGTAACACACACCAATATGTGGAAAGCAGATCATGTCTTCTGAGAGGGAATTTTGGGGGGTTTAACTGTTAGTGATGCTTTTCACAGATAATTGCAGCTCCACAGGTGAAAACACTGACAAGTAAAAGGCAGCTGAGCAAACAGGTGTGAAGCTACACGTACGGGGCTGGACAAAAGTGAATCTTTCCTCCTTTTCAGGAGTTTGCATCTCAGTTTCATGGTAAAAAAAAAAAATAAGAGGAAAATCACTGCTGATTTTTTTCCCCAGGCAAAAGATTGGAAATGTTGGGGACTAGACTGTTCTCCCTTGTCTGCCAGGCTGAACTCAAATCTGAAACATCTGTTCACATAACTTGAGATGAGCTCTCCCAGTCAAGTAACATAAGCACGAACTCTTTCTGCCATCAGTACAGAACTATCAGTGAAGCTCTTTGTGGAAGCCCAAGAATCCAGACACTTCTGATGTTCCTTGAAAGCACCAAATAACGACATGTTCTCACTACCAGCAAGGAGAAATTAGCACCTTTTCCAAATACTCTAAATCCTGAAATCTGTTTTTTCTAGACCCACACTGTACACACTGTCCTTCAGGGGCTATTCAACCCACCAGCTACATGGAACAGCATCCCCCCCAGCACAGTGGGGCTTCGCTCAGCTCATTGCAAAGATAAAGGGCAGGGGAAAACACTCAGTTTTCAACACAGAATCACAGACTGGTTTGGGCTAGAAGAGACATTTAAAAATCATCTTGTCCACCATCCCCAACCATCAGTGGGGACACATTCCACCTGCCCAGGTTGCTCCAAGCCCCATCCAACCTGGCCTTGAACACTTCCAGGAACGGGGCAGCCACAGCTGGTCTGGGCCACCCATTCCACTGTTACAGCACAGTCTGTGGAGCAGAGAGGAGGATTGTAGTGGGAACTATGGAAGCCTGAATTTGCCTGCAGAACTCACACAAGGCCCTGGGGTCTGGGCTCACACCCCTCGCTGCATCCCCAGACTTGGTAGAAGAGGAACTTTGGGCCTGTGCAGGGCTCAGTTCTCACATCAATGTCTGTGCACATGTATGTACACAAGACAGACGTCTCTGCCTATACAAGTACAGGACGTTCAGAAACAGAGCAGTGGCAAACCAAGCAAAAAGCCACAGAACTATGTGTTATCCAGACCCTGTCACTGCTCCAGCAGCCCTCCAAGAACTCTCTGCATTCAACACCTTTTAGGGCACAAACCCCATCCTGTCAGAGAAAGACTGGAAATCAGGGTTAATTTCTGGTTCTGCTCCCAATTCCCTCTGTGCACATACAAGTCACTTTGTGTT
Source organism: Sakesphorus luctuosus (assembly GCA_013396695.1). Classification (NCBI taxonomy): domain Eukaryota; kingdom Metazoa; phylum Chordata; class Aves; order Passeriformes; family Thamnophilidae; genus Sakesphorus; species Sakesphorus luctuosus. The sequence goes on from VWZD01011603.1 coordinate 466,269, forward strand.
CCTGCTGCTTTCTCCAATCCCCTGCCTGCTGTGCCATGATGGCCAAGTGAGGATTGTCTCCAGCTACAAATCTGTCCAGTGTCCCAGGCAGAGAACTGCATTGGAAGTGGAGGGCTCTGAAAACCACAGGCAAAGGGGAAAGAAAAAAACCCAAAAAGTAAGCACATGGAGTTCACAGTATCCAATACCTTTTTCGTTCAGCAGAGGAGCGCCAGCCCGGTTATTTGTGCCTTCTCCTCGCACAGCAGTAGATGGAGCTCTCCTTCCCTTCCTTCCCACCTCTCGGCAGCCCAGGGACACGGCAGTACCAGGGACACAGCAGGGACACGGCAGGGACACGGCAGTACCAGGGACACAGCAGGGACACGGCAGGGGACAGCAGCACCACGGCAGCACCACAGCAGTACCAGGGACACAGCAGTACCAGGGGCACAGCAGGGACACAGCTCCCAGGTGCAGGTACTCTGTCAGCACTGGCAGCGCTGTTGTGGGGACAGACTGGGGGATCACAGAAGAGGGACCTCGGGCTCATGTGACATTTCCTGGCACTTGTGAATGACAAAAGTGTTCAACTAACTAACCACAGCATTGCCTTTCCTTCCAGTCAGGCATTGGGCAATGTATTTTCTTTCTTTCGTAAACTGTCACCAGGATTACATGGAATTCAGCACTTGTATTTCTTCTGCAAAATAAGGAATGACAAGGTTTGCCTGCCATACTTAAAGATAACATACATAAAAATTGTATTGTGGCTGTGAGCACTACAGACTACATTATTCAGAGGATTTTACAGGAACCAAAGGTCAGGGGATCTGTGGCAAGTTTCTCTACCACTTCTCACAGCCTGTGTGTAACAGCAGGACAGAGCAAGGATGAGGGAACTCTGGCAGCCATTTGCCTCTCTGCAAGCTGGGAACAATGACAAACACATGTTGGTTTTCTCTTCCCCCCCACAGCTCCATGTGCTCTGTGCAGTGACTCCAGCACGGCCTTGGACAGATGTGGGCAGCCTTCTGGCCATGCAGCACCAGCCAGAACCAGAGGCTACAGTGCCCTCAGGACCTGCCAGTCAGGTCTTCTGCAACAATAGCTGACAGATGGGATAATTCAGAGCAGGAGAGCAAAGTTAGTCTGCTCTCTTTTTTTTTTTTGAGTTTTTTTTTGGGGGGTTGCATTTTGGTTTTCTTTGGCTGGTTGGTTTGAAAATGCACCATGCACATCCTGCTTCATTCCCCTGCACATCCAAGTGCAGGCCTGACTTTAAACAAGAGCAATCTGTGCCAGGGAAGGCTGTCCTCAAAACCAGTGTACAGCCTGTTGTTCTCTGGAAACATATACTGCTAGACAAGCAATATATAAAACCATATTTTGACTTATTTTAGATTCTTTGAAAACGACCATGTTATACAAGTAGGAAAACTGAGAATATTGCAGAGTTAACACAAGATGCTGGAGATGATGTTTGCCAGCAAGGTAACTCAATATACATCTATTCTGGCACTCAATAATTAAACAGAGGCCCCCAGCAGTGAATCCCAGGGTGATTTGCTCACAGCAGCAGCTCTTCACACCAGGGAAGGGCCAGTACCTGCAGCCAGGCACCAGCAGGTGCTCACTTTGTCCACACGGTTCAGCTCTGAAACAGCAGCAGGCGCTGCTTTTAGAACTGAGGGTTCATTCCTCCAAACAGAAATTAACAGATGAAGGAAGATTAGACACTCATTCCTGAAAACAAGGGTTTTCTCCAGATTAGCCTAGTAGTGACTGACTTTCTAGATTCCAGACCTTATCCTGCCTCTGATCCTGCCCAGACATAATGGTCTGCTCAGACAGGATCCATGCCTCAGCCCTAACAGAGTAAAGATCTATGTAAGGACTGTGGTGCTTGGTCTTTAATGAACAGAAGCCAACAGCTGACAAATTAAATACTTCAGAGAAGTGAAAATTAAACAGTCCTGCAGTCACGAGTGTTGGCATATGGAAAGCTGCCACTGAGCTAATAATAGAAGTGTCTGCCGCAGCAGAGAGGGAGGTCCTGGCGCCCCAGAGCAGCCACACATCTGGGCACTGGGAGCACAGCCAGCAGCAACCTATGTTTAAGTAGCACATTCTTGCTACCTTCCTGCCAGCTGCTCATCTTCTGTTACCACGGGCTGAGGGCAGCAGCCCACAAGCAATAATGTGGCACTGGGGACAAACGTGAGCTTGGGCTCTGCCCACCAGGCTCCCAGTTCAGCAGACATGCTTCCTGCAGTCACAGGCACACAGGAGGTCCCTCACCAGTGTCCTGCCTGTCTGGGTACACCTGCTTTACTCATTTCACCAAAAAATGGTCAGCTGTTTCCTTTGTCACACACCTGCATTTGCATATTTTGGACACCAGCCACCTTCTCTGGCTCCTTCAGGTACCTTTGAGAGCATAAAGTCACTGGGGGATGAGACTTCCTGGCTGACTCCAGCCTGACCCCAGCAGAGCCTCACTGCTTAGGAATGGGAGGAGAATCAGGGCCATGAGGTGGCAGATGAACCAAACACACGTCTATCACTCACAGCCAGAGACAGAGAATGATTTGCAGACAGGTGGGTATAGAGCGAATCAACAGCACTTGCACAGGGTATTCACCCATTAATGAATGGAAGAGGAAGGTGAATCAGGATGGTGGATGCAGCCAGACAGCAGCCAGGCTACCCACATTCAGCTGCCTAAAAAAGAGCACCCAGGCAGGGATGGGAGAACCAAAGCATGGGGTGTACTCCAAGAGCCAGCAGCACAATTAGGTGTGTATCACATGGCCACGGGGAGGAGAAGCACACTCATGTGAAACACACCTCACCCACACGGGCAGCACTCCTGGAGATGTCAGACCAGGCTGATCCTCAGCACTTCCCCCAAACAGTGTCCTCCACTCTGTTGCACAGAGCGCTGACAAGAGATAATGGGCACTGAAGAGCATAAGTGAGATAAAGCACTAAAGAGAAGAGGGAGATAAAATGCTGGAAAGGAGATATGCACGAGTGCACAAACACACATAGGAACAAGCTCCAGTAGAAAGAACGGGCAGACTCTGACAGCTCTAGCACTGAATCACTCCATTTCTTCCTGAAGGACCTGTCCCATGTATTCCAGGAGACTGATTTCAAGGTACTAAGCTGTAGAAAGCTGCATCACTGCTGAGCAAGCTGGAAAACACAGGGCAAAACAAGTGGAGACAGCAACCATGCTTGTTAAGGATCCATCAGTCTATGGAAGAGCAGCTCGTGCTGGCTAAGGGTGGTTGGGAGAAGATCCTGCTCCCAAGGAAGCCAAAGGAAAGGAAACTCCAGGCAGTCTTTTTCTGTACCCAGCAACATCCTCTACAAGGGATATTGGTTGGTTCAAGAGATGCACCATTGATTTGGGCAACAACTACAGCAGGAATAATTAGGCCATCTTCCCTCTTTGACAATAAAAGAGAACCAAGTGTCTCAGATTCACTAAAGGGGATTTCTGTCCAACTGTCCCTTTCAGAACAGCTGTGAAAACAACAGCCTTAGGAGCAATCAGCATCTTGCTCTCCAAGTTTGTGAGTAAAACAAACAGGTGCACCCACACAGGCTGCTGTTCAGTCAGTCCTGATACTGATTGCCCATAACAATGGCAAATGCACCCTGGGCTCTCTGCTGTAGGTGTATGCTCCAGAAAAATCCAGCCCTCTATGCCTGCAACTGTAGCAAGAAAATATAACCTCAGAGAGAACCTGCAAGTTCTTCTATTCAATGTTTCAGTGCTTCCTGGTCAGAGACTCATGGTCCTGCATCTACTAGTTATCCCAGCAGATATAGCTGCTCTTTTCCATATGTGAGGCCTCCAGAAGGAGAATTTAGCTGATGATTTCATCCTGAGAGAGACCTCCCCTATCAGTACTGAGACCTCTGCTAGCAGAATGAGGTTTTTACATAAGGTCTGATTGGCAACATGAGCTTCCAAAGGCCAGAGCTGCATCAGGAGAGCCTATGGCTGGCCTTTTGCTAACATCCCTTGGCGCTTGCCTGAGCAGGTGTTTGACTCCTGCAGTGCTGAGCACAGAGGACACACCTGGGAGGGATTTCTTCAGGACTGGCCAGGTTCCTCCACCCACCAGGAGGAAGGGATGGCTTTTTCCTTGCTCGAAGTATGGACTACTGTGGCTGGGCATGACAGGGAACACTTCTGGAGGCCCACTCTTTCCTCAGCACAGCGTGCTGACCACAGCCATAAACAAGAGTTTTGGCACCACGGATGGCACCCTGGCCTTCTCTACCTATGGCACCTGCATTTTCCCTCCCTTAGGTCCCTTTATGCCATCCTCTTCTGCTGTCACTGTGGTGTCTGTGCTCTCCTGCTCCTGCTTCAGCTTGAGCAGTGCACACCACAGCAAACTGTGAAGGGCAAGAGACAGCAGGAGGGAGTGCCAGGAGCCTCGTGCCCTCTCACCTCCTTCACCCATTCCTGGAAAGGTGACACTGGACTACACATAGTGACAGTGTTAATACCACACAGGGCAGCAGCTCATGAATTAAAATAGCAGGAACTGACAGTACTCACAGATCTCAGAAAAGAAAGGTGATGTGGACCGGCTCGTTCACCTTTTCCATGACAGGAAACATTTCAGCTCCTGTTAACAGCACAAACATTGTCTGCTGCCATCACGCTTTGCAACTCGCCACACTCCACATTGGGACTACATGAATAAATAAAGCCAGAGTGTTACTTTTGCCTTCCACAGAAAGAGCTCAAAATGCCACAAAACCCAATTCTGCTGTTCTTCTCAGACTCCAAAGCATCCAGCTGCTCAGTCTATTGTGTCACAGCCCATGGATGTATCAGCCTTATAAGCAGAGCAAGCTGGTTACCCAGATCCAGCTGCTGCAGGGACTGCAGGACAGGTGGCCTGTCCAGGGCCAGGAGCTCTGGGCCAGTGGCAGCTGCAGTGCCAAGGACAGCTCTCAGCCAGACAAAATCCTCAGGTTTTGATCCAAATCCATTAACAGCTGAGTAAAGAGGTAAGGAGGAGGAAGGACAACCAGCTCTCACAAGCACATACACAGCACTGTATTTGGCTCCCATCTTCCAATTACTTCTCTGCTTTACAGCCATTGGCACATGAGGAAAAATGGAGGTGAGGTGCAGAAAACAATCTCTTTAGTTTCTCAAGCATACACACCAAACCAGAGCTTGGAACAGGGACACTCCCAGGAAGCTGGAAAACATGTTCAAAGCTTTGGGAACTGTTTTTACAGGACACAGGTCATTTTGGAAATCACAAGCAAGGAGTACTGAAGGGTAACAAGTTTTTGAAAGGTCAGCAGAAAATTCCTATGGCATTTCAGATATCCACACTAAAATTTTATAACTTCATAACATTAATCATGAATATCTTAAAGAAGCCTTACTGGAAATCACAAATGAATCCCAGGACTTTGATTTAAACCGGAATCTGGCCATGTCAAATCTTGTTGCAGAAGGGTTCATAATCCTGAAAACAACAGAAAGGACACAGCAATGTAGTATGTGTAAGAGTAAGATCCATGGGGGGAATTAAATAAATCTGATTTAGTAAAAGCAGGATGGGATAGGATGTTAGCCTTGGCTTCAGTGATTCTGAGCTGTCCCTCAGACAGGATCTGTAGTAGAGGAGCTGTACTCTTAAAATTAGAGAATGAATTAGCTAGCTTTTTTAAGGATTAAATTCTTTGTATTCTCATTAAAAGATGCCTCAAACATCCCTGTCTTTAGGGACTGTGCAGTTACTTTTGGGGTGTCACGCATTTGGCTGAATTGCCACAGTTTGCCTCTTCACTGCAAGTGAAGGTTTTCCAGGCAGAAATAGCACTTGCAGTAATGAGCCATCCCTGGGGCCCCAACAGCACAAACTGTAGCTCACTGTAACACACCAGCTATTCCAGATTTCCTTCTAACCCACATTATACACAGGTGGAGGTTTCATCAGCTGTAATTTCACTTCATGCAGAAGGTGATTGTTTCTCATGCACACAGCACAAGCACAATGCCCCAGCAGCCACACGCTGGGCTCCAGCTCTAAGGGCTGAGTGAGGGCTCCAACCCCAGTCCCTGGGTGTCAGAGCTATCACATATTTGTGTGTATGAATGTGGTGCACAATCACCCTGAAGCTGGTATATATATGCAGCTTGGAAATACAGAACCAAAAGGCAGAGGTCTGATAAAAACCTGGCCATCAAAAAAGGAAAGCAGGATTTCAAATGACAACCAATGCTTGCTTGTTTTATGGATATCAGTTATCTACATGGGTCTTAAAAAACACTCATACAAAATAAAGCAGGGATGTCCCACGTTTTCCTTTCCACTCAAAGACAGCCTAAAACAGCAGCTTTGGTGATTTGACTTCCAGACTTTGTCAGATAGAGACAAAAGACATCTGTGACAGGCATCCTAGCCCCTGCCTCTCCTCCTCTCTGTACTCTGTCCCTCTTTCCACCAAGTGGTTCCTTTTCCCTTTCTCCTGACTTCCTGTTACTGCCAGTCCTGGTTTTCCTCCCAGATGGCAACCATCCATGTCCTGGCTGCAGTCACTCACAGGAAGCAGCAAGCCTGCTGCCTCACTCCACACAGCACTGAAACAAGTGCCAGGAGACCGAACTTCACTGCAATCACAAATGCACCTAATGCACTGAAAAGGGTGGGACCAAGCTTGCATGACACACTGCTTGAGGACGTGTCAGACCTGGGATGAAACACAGAGCCCAGTTTTAGGCATCCATGATGTGGTAGATGGAGGCTGTTTGTTTCGTGTTCTAGAGGCACATGAACACAGACTCAGCATTAGCATCTGATCATTGCCACGATGGGAGAGATTTATCCTTTAGCACCAGATATTAAAGTCTTTACATAGTGTGCCACCTGCCCAATAAACTCCTGATCAGCAGACACAAGCATACCTGAAGAGATGACGAAGAAAGCCCAATAATAAGACAGAATTACAAAGACATCTGTAACTCCCACCTGAGACCCAGACCCAGGGTGGAGGCTCAGAACTGCTCTGGTTTATGTGCCTCCCAGTCTCACTCCCACTCCCTTCAAGAGTTCCCACCTCAGTAACCAGCACTCACTGGAGAGTCAGGAGCTCTCTTGTCAGGCCACAGCAAAGGCCAGCAGAGAGCACTAGGCCTAAAGCCACGAGTCTGAAGCTATTTGAAGACACAAACACACATGGAAAAACCTTCAGTTTAAAACATGGATTAAAAAAGCCAAGTAGTTGTGCCCAGTACTGTGACCAAATGCCATTCTTATTCCATCAGAGCTTAAAATAGGTTGGTTAACCAGGCAAACAACTGTGAAAATGCCGAGCTGCTGCCAATGGACACGCAGCAGGCAGTGGCACCGTGCTGGCTCACTCCACTTCCAGCGCCGTGTGTTTGCCCAAGGAAAGCCTCCATTGCACTTCAGCAACACATTGAGCCGAGTCTCAACACAGCCAGAGAGGAACCTCACTGGCAACTTACCCACTGCAAGGGCTGCACAGGCCCCACGCTGAACCAGCCGGCCCCAGCACCACAGAGTGAGCATGCCCAGACCCCAAGAGCACCCTCAGCTAACAGGATGTGGGCTGCAGTGGTCTCATTCCATTTACCCAGGCCACAGGACAAAAGCTGCATCCATGGTCTCCCCAGACCCTCCAAATTCCCTCTGCCAAGCCCAGGTATTTCTCACATTTTAGCTGCTGCCTGCACAGGCTTTGTTAATGCTGGAGGCTGAGGCTTTGTACGGAGCCCCAGGAGTTCAGCACCTTCTGTTCAGAGTGCCAAAGGCACTGAATAACCACTTATATTTGCATTTGCCTAAACATAGCCTAAACACACTGCAAGCACATAGCAGGAATAGGTTAAGCACTCAAGAGGCACAATTAAAAGCAAAAAACACCCATTGATAATTTGGTACAAAAAGACCAGAAAAAGCCAGTAAGAATCAGAATAACTGAAACGGTATTTTTGTACTGCAGCAAAACCCAAAGAATACAAGTTCAAGATATATGCCAAGAACTTTAAAACCTATTTTTAACCAGTCGGTACATTTTATGAGCTTATCTGTAGATAAGCTAAGCTGCTAAATACTATTTCTGAGCTTAGATTTTTTGCTCCTAGCGTGTGGTCTCGCTGTCTGAGCCTGGCTGCTCCCCCTGCAGCCGCAGCGGGACGGCAGAGGCAGCTCCCAGCAGGGCTGCTGCATTATGAATCACAGCATGCTCGCCAGGGGAAGGCAGGCGGACTGTGCCGAGGGTGGGCTCGAGGGAGCCGAGCGGCTCGGGGCGCTATTCCTGGCGGCGCCGGTGCTGCCCCCGTGCCCTTGTGACAGTGACTCAATCGCCGCCCGGAGCTCGCCGGGCTCCGGTCACACCGAGGGCTGCGAACGCCCCGAGCCCGCTCGCGGTTCCTGGAAGGAGGAACAGAGAGGAAATGATGCGGTGCACGAGACTGCAATCGCTGCGCTCGTTTCAAAGGCAGCCTGCACTGTGTTTGGAACAAAGGCTCTCATCCGGGCAGTAAAAGACAAATAAAGTGTTAAAAAAGGAGCAGCATCCCCTTATGGTTATTTTATCCCTCAGGGCATTGGATGAAGCAGATGTGACAGTAATCGAACGCCTGTGTCTGGAACGAGGTGTCTGGATGCTGTTATACCTCACGAGATTCAACCTCACAATGTCCCTGCATGCGGGGAGGAGGAGGCCGAGCACTGTTTGGTGTGGAGCTGGTTACAGAACCCTCCCACAGACAGCCCCTGCCTCGGGATCTGTGCGGTGCATCAGCGAGGTGTGCGGGCAGCTCCGCCTGGGAATAGCGCAGCCCCCGGTGCCGGAGTGAGCTCCGGGAAGCAGCGGCTCCGCCGAGGGTCCCGCCGTACCCACCGCGGGCGCTGCAGCCGGACCAGGGCTCGGCGGGCGCGGCCCGGGGCAGTCTCGGCTCCGGGAGCTGCGTTGAACGCGCCTCGGCCGTGCCGGACAGCGCGTCCCTCGGCCCGCAGCCACACCTCCGAGCAGTGATCCCCGAGCAGCGACCCCCCGAGCAGCGACTCCCCCGAGCAGTGACCCCCCCCGAGAGCCCTCCTTGTGCCGCGGGCGAGCAGCAGCCCCCGCAGGGAAGCCCCGACGGCAGCGAGCCCCGCTCTCTGGTCGTGCGGCGGCGAGAGCTCCTCGTGCCCGGCGGAGCTCGGTTTGTTGCACTGGCCAAGCCCGAGCCGTCCCCATCGAGCGACAGGCACTGCACACCCACAGCTGCTGTCCCGTGGCACAGGGTCACCTCAGCCGCTGTCCCACCGCACAGGGTCACCTCAGCTGCTGCCCAAGCCCAGATCCAGCTCGGGGTGACTTGGAGCCATCAGTGCTGCTGCTGAGTGGCCGCAGGATTTCACTGCTCTGGAACAGAAAGCTCCAGTGTGCACGGCTTGCCCCCACATCCACGCTTCAGGGTCAGAACACACCAGAGACTGTATCTGGAAACTATCTGTTCGATCTTAGAGGTCTTTTCCTACATAAAGGATTCTGTGGGTCTGTGGGACTGCTCTGCCTGCAGTGCAGGCCTCAGCCTCCATTGCACCAAACGGGAATTTCCACAGAAGACAAACCAGAGCCATCATCTGCTTTGTTCTAGGGTGGAGGCTTGGCTGTGTTTTATTTGCATTCACAAACTCACTGTTATCATTTAAGCATGTCTGTGGCAGAGCCCTTTTCCAACACACTGCCAGCCACGCAGCAGAACAGAGCCAGTGTCCCTTTACCACACACAAGGCTCAGGCAGAGCCTGCACTCCATCCGGCAGTCTGGTTCCACAGCTCTACCTCAACATGCCACCACATGCTTTTTGGGAACAAGCTGCCTCCTCTTTCTGTGCACCACACAATCTCACACTTGCTGATCTCCCTCCTTTACTTCTAGGTTAGCTGTATCTTCACTGAGCAGAAATACTGCTATTCCAAGGAAAGGAACAGTGACAAGTCACTGCAGACAGTGACAGCAGCCATGACTGCTAACACATGGCACAGCAAGGCTGCTGAGCAGGGACTGTCATTGTCATTTACAGACAGGAAAATAAACCCCTTCTGAAGGCAAGGATACAAACTGGCACTTTCCAAGTGACCAGATTAGCTGCTTTTGAATGCCAATAATGATTTGTGGTTTCCCTCCATTTGCCACGTTAATCCCACAGGAGTACACATCAGTGACTCTGCTCTGCCCCCAGACAGCCACAGATCTTCAGCCCACCCCTTGATCAGTCACCAAACACCCTGTTATTGGACACCTTCTTCAACAAATCCATTGCACAATTAACACCATTTGGATAAATTCAGAGTAATTCTGTAACTCACCCAGACTGAAGTCCTCTCCTGCTTCGCCAGAGGGCTTTGTGTGCCTTATGGTCACATATTACACCAGTTCCACCACTACAATCTCTCTTAATTGCCAAAAACCTGTTTATAAAGCCCCCAAGCTGCACAGATTACACAAAACCTAATGTAGAGAAAACCACTTGTGCCACTGGGCTGGCATGCCTGACAGCATCCTGCTCCTGGCACGGGGCAGGGACACGCCAGGGACCCGGTGTGGGTCTTGGGGCCAACCCGCCCAAAGCAGCTGCCACGATCAGCTGCAGCAAGAACCTCCAGCACAGAAAATCTCTGCACTGCCCTGCTCAGCACTGGGTGCAGGGCTCGCCCCTCTGCCAGACATTCTCCGCCAGAAGACTTAAACTGCAGGGTGAAGCTTTCTGGTTAAGATCAATGAGCAAGGGAGAGGCTGAGACAAGGACTCAAACCCTTCTGGCTCACATGACCCAATTCCTGTCACTACACACAAACCCAGTTTTAGTTTTGCTGCCACTCCCATTTAGAGCAGCCTCCTTGACAAGCATGTGCCGTGGTTCCTGCAATCCCACAGTAACCTTGGCTGCTAGTTCTCTATCTACACATGGATTCCAACCTCCTCAGCCAGAAGCAGGAGGGTTTTTAGCTAGGATTTACTAAATCTTTTAATCTTCTACCTCTGAAATCTGTAATTCTACTTTTTAAAGTTCATATTCATGAAGGGAGAATGAAGTGACCAAACTGCTGGTACGAGGGAGAGGAAAAAAGTCCTATTTTTCATTCTTCAGTTGCAATTCATGGCATTTCAATTCACAGCCACCAGCCACGGAAAGCTTACATAAGAGTTAATGCACAGATTGAAGTGACTTACAGAACATTTCACTAACAGAAAAACACACTGCAGACACTGGGAAGGAACAGGCTTTGTCTGCAGTGCTCTGCTGAGGATCCAGAGAGCAGCTGGGACCCGTGTATCTGGAGATCTGGCAATATTAAACATCACTTAACACCAGAGAGACTTGGAAATGCTCGACAGTCTGATGAAGAGGCATGAGGATAAAAACAGCATAGAAGCATTTGACATACAGGGCGAGCTGAGGGGAGCTGGGAGCATGCTTTGAAGAGAAGAGCTGGACTAAGTGATCTCTGAAAGTAACATTAGTCAAGGTTACTCTCTGCTCCATCACTTCCCATTTGCAAGAGCCGGGATGCTTCACGCACACTGAGGGCTGCAGTAGGGCAGCAGTCACAGGGAATGGGCATGGACACCAATGCTTGTGCCTGCCTAGCTGGGTGGGGATCCATTTGTGCAAGGCTTTTCTAAAACAGCACAAGAACCCATGGCTACAAATTCAAAACCAGCTTTTGCAGTTGGCAACTTTTAGGGAGCTGTCAACGAGGCACAGCCCATTCCAGTGGCCAACACGTGCTTGCTGATGACTGAAAGGCACAGCCAGATGATGTGGCTGCTGCAGGAGGAGGCTGAGCACCACGGCCTTGCACTCGGCCAGTGAGAAAGCCACTCATGCATGGACATTTCCTGCTGCCCAAGTGCCTGCTCTGTGTTTGTCCAGGGCCCAGTCCTACAGGGCTGGTCTTTGGGGAGATCCTGCACCTCTGGAAGCACAAGTAACCACCACAGATCACTGTCATTGGTCCTGCTGACATCAGGCTGAGCATCAGGGCAACCAGCTGATGGAAAGGTGCTTTACTGTCACCTAGCAGTCCAGTAAACTGGGGTTGAAACTACTCAGAAGTAGAAGATAGATAGGTAAATAGATAGGTAGGTAGGTAGATAGATAGATCGATAGACAGATAGATAGATGCAACTCAAACCAAGTTACCTTTTCCCATGTAAAAGATCAGTTGTTCCCACTGACGTGGCTTACAGCTCCTGGCCTGTCTCCATCAGCAGGGACTGCTGTCAAGTCTCACCAGGACCAGTCTGGCAAACTGGAGGTTTGGGATTGTGCAAACTGACTCACACTCGAGAGCGAGCAGAGATCTGTAATGTCTTTTTGACAGCAGAAATAAAGCCAATCTTCACCAGGAAGGATGCTATGGGCCAGAATTCACACATAACGTCAGCAGGTGGAGCATATGCCAGCCCGGGAGGGACATCACCATCCTGCCACTGAGCTCCTCTCGCTGTCCCAACCCCTCCCTCTGCCAGCACAGCCCTCTGCCAGGGCAGGACGACTCCACTGCCAGGCGGTGTGGCAGCACTGGGACTTTCTCCATGCTGAGAGGTGAAATACCTCTACATCAGCTGGTGCACTGCATCCTTACTCACTTGCGTCACAGCCCGCACTGTCCGAAGACCTGAGCTGTTGCCAAGATGCAGATCCAAATTAACTCCAAGTAAAAATAATAACAATCAGCCCCTGCTTTACAATTCAAATCCATATGAAGAAGCAAAATTAGATCAACCCAGACTCACAACCAGATCTTGTATATACACAGATCAAGCTTGCTCAGTCTTGGATTTATGCCACTTTCAGTGTTTTTCTAGTTTTGTCAAGCCTCTGCTAAGCCATGGAGCCAGGGGGCCAATGTGTCCCACCTGCTATAATCAGAAACATAACATGATATTCCCCCTGTATTTCTGCTGTCTCCCCACAGGTACAAGGGTAGATACAGTGTTTGGAACAGCCCTACCTGCTGCCAAGGCTTCACCTCACAGCTGTCTCTGGAGTTTATAGCACTGCTAGGCTACAACTGTTCCACCTGCATTTGCCATGCCAAGAGTCTGTCTCAAATGGAAGTATTTGGATTTGTGAAAAACAAATCAGGTAGTTTCAAGAACACAGAACAAGATAGTGCTTTATTTAGAAAATAAAACCCTCAGCAGAGGGTTTGGCAGATGAGGAACCAGTAAGCCACAGAGAAACAAACCCCAGAGAGCAAGTACTGCAGAACAACTGTACTGTACACACGACACAAGCTCTGCCCCAAGGAATTATGTCAGAACAAGGTTAAATATTTCACTTGGCTAACACTTTCCATTTAATTTACTTTTATAAATCAATCTGCATAATATACACTGGCATCCTTTATGTTTCAATTTTGCTTACAGTAATAACACTAAGTCTGCAAATCATCCCTGGCTGTATGTTATTTTTATATCCAAGAGCACCAAGTGATAGAAGCTTGGCAGGATAGATCTGATTAAGAGAGAGAAAAAGCATTCTACTTCCCAGTGTAGCAGAAGAAGACCATGCTCCACAGCCTGATTTGAAAGCAGTAGGATGAAAATGACTCAGCCTATGTTAAAATTAGAGGTATGGTGAGACTAAGACTGCAAGAGAAGTACTAAATTAAATGCATTTTTACTTGACTCAAATAAGCTTTTTTATTAGTGCCTGGTAAAGAAAATACTAGCAACTTCAAAAGTCTGTGAAACAAGGTGTTTCATAAAGCTGTGAGTGCCAAGTGCCATTGTCACTCCTGCAGGAAGGGCAGCTGTGACAGCTCAGGAGCTGCAGGTGCCGCAGGTCTGGCTCCCTGTTAGCTGCAGTCGGGCACCGCCAGCCTCCAGTGCCAGTTCGGGAGGACAAGGACAGGCCAGGACAAAGGGGATGTGGCAGCACAGTGCCACATATGTGCCTGCCAGCAGTGGCACCCAGGGCTCCTCTGAGAGCCTCTGCATTTCCAGCCTGCTTACTGGGGTGGTCACAGGGGTTCCACCAAGCCTCCTCTTCCTCCCAGTGACTGGGAAGCAGCCATAGCCCTGGCACCCACTCCCAGCACAGAGCAGAGAGCCCGTGGGCAGCAAGGGCCCATCTCCCACTCCCTGCAGCAGCAGCAGCAGCCAGAGGCCCTGGCACTCACCAGCCACCAGCCTTCCTCAAGTCAAACACAGGAGGCACCTGGCTCAGAGGCACCTGATTCAGAGCCACCCTGACATGGTTTTCTGTATCTTCCACTGCTTGTCTGGGCTCAGACACAGACACACACTATTTCTGGAGCCTCATAGGAATACCTATTTAACCTCACCACATATATGTATATATATACACACACATACATAAAGACATTTAAAACTAGCCAACATTTTGAATGCTAGATGAAAAAAAACATTAACAGGAAGAGTTCATTAGTCCAAATGATCAAATCAAGACATACCCGTTCCCCTCCTCCCAGATACTCTACTTCCAGCCAGCAGGAATGTGCCACAGCTCAGCATTTCAGCCCACTGCCTCCCCAGGCTTTTCCTTTCTCCTGCAGGAATCCTCCAGCTGGCCTTGCTTTGTTCTGTAGCATATTTTAAATTCAGCTTCTTTGCATCCATTGAATTCAGGTGCACTGGGGTTTAGTACCTGCACGTGGGTGTTATTCCTGGTGAGATTGCCTTACTTTACATTTCCTTATGGGCAAATTATAAGAAAAAAGGAAAAGAATAGTTCTTTCAGTGGTTTCCTGCCTTTCTGCAATACACACAAACACACACACATTCTTAAAGAAGTGTGAGAAACCAACTGCCACAGAAGGACTCTGCACCTCCCAGCATGGATTAACCAAGTCCTGCCTAAGTTCATGTTGAATGGTTTGCTCAAATAAGTGTTGCAGATTTCTCCTTAACAGGAGAATTTTTGATTTCCCAAAACCTTTATGTTTAGAAGCAAAATTATTTACAAGCTGAGTCATAAAACACCACAGGCCAAATGTTACCCTGGACATCCATTCTGCGGAGACTTAGGCAGGTCCATATTGCGTCTCTCTCAAGTTTTCCTGGGGAAGGGCCTTGCCCATGATGGGCACTTGGTTTTCAGGGGTAAGGGGCTGAATTCTGAGGGCAGAACCCTCCAAGCAGCCCCAGCTGTGATGCAGCAGAGCAGGGACAGAAAGGAGGCACAGGTTATGGGTGAGCAGGGAAACCAAACCCTGCTTTTTCTTTGGCTGCAGGTAGAGCTGGAGGGCATGAATCGCTCTTGTTTCAGAAGCAACACCCTTAACCTGAGGCTACGAGAACAGCAGTAAGGTAGGTCACTTGCTAGGCAGACTATCCTCAGCTGGGTTTATTTGGTTTGGTTGGTTTGTTGTGGGTTTTTTGATGCTTGACAGCTATTACCACTAAACAGCAGAACCTGTGAAAATACAGAGAATGTAATTGCTTTGCTCTGAGAACATGAGCAGCATTTTCACCAAACAAGAATGGACTTGTTGGGATGTTTTAATTCCTGGCATAGCTGGGCATGTCTCATTTCCAGCTCAAAAAAATGGAAATGCATAACAAAGACAGCCAGTTGTTTTGTAGGTAACTGCACACAATTCCCACCCCAAGACAGGATTGTTGATAAGATGTGGTATCAGTACAGGGAAACTTAATACTGCCAGCTGAATGGACCTGTCACATTTCTTTCTGCAAAGTGTTATGTCTACTACTACTAGAAATAGCACAGCTGAGTGATAAAACTCAAAAAATGTGAAAAATATTTTCTCTATTTTCAAGTCTATTTGCCTTGTGAATATGACAGCATTTTGTTTTGTCAAAGCACTGTTTCATGTGCACAGGACCAGCACTTCTACAACCCCTACACCTGTGTTCTTATCAACAGCAGCAGAGCTTAAACAGCAGCTCATACAGAACCAAGAAGGCAGGCTTGTTGGGTGCTTTTATCTAAAAAGAAATAGGAATAAAATAACCTTATACAAGAATATTGCCCTGAAAACACTGAAACATGCTCTTTAATGTCTGCTGGCTGAGACCTGGTCCTACAGAGACCAAAAGGATTTCACATTGCCAGAACTTTCCCTCCACAAATAGGCACTGATTTCATGTACTACTTTAGGATCCAGTCTTAGAAGACACTATTTTTAACTACATGAAGAACAAGCATGTCTGAAACACCTTAACCCTCCAGCTGAGGCTATATATATTTTAAATCCATTCTAATATGTGCATAATTAATGTGAATATTACTCAGCAAAAGGTAAACAGCAAGTGTTGCAGTAACTCTCATGTCACTAATTTCATGACTGTATCAAAATATATTACTATAAATTAACTATTACACTATGGAGTGTTATAAATAATTAAAACTAAAACTGCAACTGACAAAATGAATGAAGTAAGAACATTCTGTAACCCAGTGTTCTTCCTACCTGACTTCATAATTTTCTAATTTGAGTAAAACAGTAAATCTGAGTCTGTCTGAGCACAGAAAGGAATTTGTTCATATAATTTACTAATTTGGAAAGTACCTTGGCTGGGAAAAAAAATGAAACATGTTAAAAGCCACACATAAGCCACTCTATGACAGAACATGAATACACATGCCACACAACATAACCTGCTCCTCTGTCACCCTTCCCAGGTGCCCAGGTGAAGCCATGGAGAGCCTGTCACAGCAGTGGGGACAACCCAGGCCAAGCTGCTGCTGCTGCTGCTGCTGCTGCCAGTGGGACAGCAAGTCCTAAGAAGGAACACATCCTACCTGGTCTCAGAGGAGGGGAAGGAGATGGGCTTCTCCAGCCATCCCAGCTGACACTGCCTGATGCCAAGGAGGTGAGCAGGAACTCTGTCTCCCCAGGCAGGCTCTCCCACAACATCTGCTGTGCAGCACTGTGGGCAAGGCTGGATGCTGAGGGCGAGGCAGAGGCAGGAGAAGTAGGTTCTGCTTTGGCATGTGAAGTTAGAGCAGTTCAGCTTTTGAGATCTAGACATGAGAACAGACAAATGAACAGCATATCAGTGATATAACTGTATCTTTCACAGGGATTTTTAAAGCAGACCAAAAGTTGCTTTTATGCAACTTTTTAAACTCTGCTGCTCCATTACTTCAATCAATAGCAAGTGTCAAATTGTTTTTGTAGAAGTTTTCTGTTGTTTTGTCTTGTTTCTTAATTCTCATTCTTTGGATTCACTGAAATAACAAGTCTCTTTTTTTCAAACAGACATAAAAGGGGCTGACAAATTCTGCTGCTCAGTTTTCTCCAGGTGAATTCCCTATTCTGCTCCTTCACTCCTCTTGGCTTCCTGCTCTGTCTCCTCTGAAGTACCACAGACCTTTCAACCTGCCTTTTTTTTTTAATTTTTAATTTGTTGGTGTTTGTTTACAGGACAAAAAGCTTTATCAATTAATCTCCTGTTCAGGCTGCCTGAGCTAGCCCTGACCTTCACCAGAATGGAGAATGGAGCACCATCCCTGCCAGTGCACTGGGGCCAGACCCTGCATGGCTGCCTGGAGGTGCAGCCCCCTTCCCCTCCAGAGCAGAGGGTGGGATGCTAAGGGGGAGAAGCCACAGGATGAACTCTCAGGGAGAAATCCCGATAGTGAGAGAGCTCTGACCTTGCTTCTGCAGCCATCAGGAAGGGGGTTCCTACATCTCTGGAGCCCAGCACAGCACAGAAGGGTCCAAGGTGGCATTGGCTCAGGTGGGTCCATGGGCACTCGTGGGCTGCTGGCTGGTGGGCTGCATCCATCTCTCACTAGTGGGAAGGAGGAGAGGTGGAAGGGAAAACCTCACCCATCTGCATAAGCCTGAGTTGGCTAGTTACACTGCAACAGATGGAAATCACTGGGGACAAAAATCCTCCTGCTCCACACTGACTGTCCGGGAGTTCTCCCTATCAGAGCCGGGGCAGGCACAGCAGGTGGGAATGGCCCACGGCAGAAGCTCATCTGGAACTGCCCTGTGACAGTGAGACAAAAGATCCTCCACTCATCTGTCCTGCCCACCCTGGCCATGGCAACCTCCCTGGGAAGCCAAACAGGGACTGACAGCCCGTTCTAGTACAGACAGCCCACGAGCCACCCCAGGGAGTGCTGGGACCATATGAGGAGCTTTGTCAGGCACTGGGCAATGCTGGAAAGAACAGGATGCTCCTGCAAGGATGCACTTCCCTGGGAAATCTCAACTTCTGGACAAAGTTGTGCAGCTGAAGCAGAAGCCTGTAATACACCCTGCCATGGATGAGGACACTGGGGGGTGTGCTGGGTATAAGCAAGGATGTTTATAATTCTCACTTTTTAATAATAAAGCCAGATTAATCCTGTCCTTGCTAATCTGCCATGACAGAACATCTGACATAAGACTCCTCCAAGCTGCAATGGGTGTTTACAGCTGCAGGAGCCAGAGGTTGTTAAGCATAGAGTAAAATCCCACAGACCAACTATTTTCTTTTTTTAATAACCATTTCTCTAAGCAAGTGTCTCCTAGTATTTTAAAAATTCATTTTGATCAATTTAAAATTAATAACAAAAGAGCAAAGTCCTTAGGGCCTGCAAGCTCCAATCTCTGCCCCCCTGGAACTGCTGAGTCAGCTCCAGAGAGCTAATTTGGGTCACTCAGTGTGCTGTTCATGGGCTGGCGGCCGCCCCTGCCATTGCATGGTTCCCTTTCTGAGCAGAGCTGCTGCACTCCAAGGGCACTGCTGTGACACCTCACTGCTGCTGCTGCCACTCCTGTGGCTCCACGCTGTGTATTTACTGGGCAGGAGCACAATGGAGCCTCTCCAAGAGGAGGGAAGGACGGTGGCAGCAGGACACAGCACACACAGGGTCCTGCTCTGCTCCCACAGCGCTGCCCCAGCACCTCCTCAGACCCCTGCCGTGGTCACTGACCTGTGCTCTGCTGGGGCCAGGAACAGCCACTAGCAGTGCCCAGAGAGTCTGCTGGCTCCTGCCTCCACTCCAACCATGGCCCATGCCCAGCCCCACCTCTGCTCACTTCCCAAGGGAACGTGTGCTCCCAGGACGCCAAAGCGGAGCCGCTGTGCTCCCTCACTAATTGCCCATTTCTAATTGCAGTGCCATGGTCCCAACAGGCAGCTCCTACGGTAACTTCCCAGGGGGATGAACACTGAGCCTCCGCTTTGTACACTGGTGCAGCATATGAAGAAAAGCAGTTCCCACTTCACATGCCTGGACCACATGACCCACGCCAGTGGGTGTCTGTGGATCACCACGGCCCTGGGATACTGGCACCCAGCAGGGCCAGCCTGGGCAGCAGTGGCAGGCTGCATCCAGGGGCTGTAGGCAAGATGAAACATGCTGTCCCTCTTCCCACACCCAGGTGCCAGTGGACAAGGGGGCTAAGGAGCTTTTACAGTATTCTTGTGGAATGAAAATTCCTAGTCTGCAGAAGGGAAACAGGAGCATGACCATCAGAAGGGCAGAAGCCTCTATAGCCCACAACATCCCTGTGCTCAGTCCTCTGCCTGCTGGCCAGGTTTGGGTTCCCCAGCACACCCTTCTCTGGGTGCCCTAAGGAAGGGCACTGGGATCCAGAGCCGAGGGCTGTCACAAAAGACACAGTGTGGCTGCTGTTCCCCTGGCTGGGAGAAGCAGATAGGAAGGCTGTGTGCAGCCCTCGGGCACAGCCAGGCTTTGCTGGAAACAGGGAGGCTGCCCGTCAGGTGGAAACACAGGTCTGAATCCCCACCAGCTTGCAGCCCTTCTTTGAGCACATTGGTGACCCCCAACAGCCAGCACCAGCTCTGCACCCTGGTCAAGCATCGCTCCGGGGTGGGAAGAACTGACCAAGTGGGAAAGCACAGATGTCATCCTGGCTCCCCTCGCCATGGCAGCTGCCCAAACTCTCCTCTTGTGCTGCTGCCAGTTATTCTTCCCCGGTGCTGCAGCACCAAGAGACTCAGCCCCAGTGAGGGTGAGCCCTCCGTGACAGGGGCACAGGCTGGGCTCGGCCAGCTGAATGGTGGCAGCAGAACACACAGAACTGCTGGTGCTCTCCTGGAACCAGTTTCACTTCCCATACAAGCAGGGCTCCTACTGAAGGGTGCCTCAAGTACTACCTGAATGCTCTTTGGCTAGAGCTTGTAACAGGAGCCTATACATATTAAACAAGAAAGAAAGATCTGTCTATAACTTGTTCTTTATCAACAAACAAAAGGTTTGGATGGAATCCATTCTAGAGCAAATTTTACAAGGGCCTTATGTTGAAATTATTCAGTAGAAAGAACTGAACAAAGCCCAGTGCATTTGAGAGCGGCTCACCCCAAAAAGCAAGGTACGTTTGTGGTTGGTTTGTTTGGTTTTTTCAAGAAAATCAAACACTTTCTTTTTTGGCATTAAAGTGACAGAGCACTAAGGATTTAGCAGTAGCACTGCATTAGCCTCCACAAAACAAACTAAACAACTGCTCACTTAACTAGATCAGCTGCTGGAGCAAGTGTTAGAGTCACCACTATCAGATCTGAAAGCAGAAAGGAATTCCTCACTAATGCACTGAAGAAGGATCTTCTACTGTGACAAGGGCCTGTGCAGTGCCAGGTGCTGGGGCTGAATGTTGCACCCTGACACAGGTGTGCCCACACAGCCTGCTGCTCCTTCAGGACAGGGAACACCTTGGTGGCAAAGTGAAATAATGCTACTCTATGAATTGCTAATTTTTTAACTTGCAACACGTAAAGCAGCCCATATTTTACAATCAAGGCAATCACAGCAACACAGAGCTCTTCTATACAGCTGCTCAGCATCAGATGCTCTGCTGTATTAGGAATATATTGCAATAGCAGGCAGGTAATACTGCAGTGTGGTCTGTGAAAAATGGCAGGGAAAGGAAATGTAGGGAAAATGTTGTAATTATTTAAATGGATTTGTTTTGATATCAGCAGAAAAAAAGCCTGTCTGAGTAAATCAGGTTTTGGCCCATTATCTTTACAAATGGTCTTTAAAGCATAAAATTGCTGCTGTTCTCCTGGGCCTCTGCACTGACTCTGGCAATGCTCACGTGGGAGCAGGCAAAGCCAGCCAGAGGCACTGGGACCCTCAGGAGGCCAGTGGAGACAGAGCTCACCAGCTCCCATCCCAAACTACCCAGCCATGAAAACCCAAAAGGGCCCCCCAAGCAAGTGCCTGAAGCATGACAAGATGATTGCTACAACCCTGACAGTAAGTACAGCAGCCAAACACACCTTGTTTGTCCAGGAAACCACAAAAAAAGCAGCCCCATTCTACTGCTAAGGAGAGGAAGCCCCGACGCAGTGACCTTGCCCAGCTGGGAGCTGGCTGCCTGCAGAAGGTTGGGTTGGGAGTCACCAACAGCACAGGCTTTCCATGCTCCTGGCAGGTTGTCTCATGCCAGCAGCCATTCTGGAACCAGCTCAAGCATAAGTGGTCTGTGGCCCGGGAAAACATAGAGAGAAGAGCCATCAGGGGCTGGAGGACCAGGGCAGCTTTTGAGTCCAATTCCTGCTCTGGCAAATGCCCTTTTCCTTGCAACAGCCTCCAGAAGGGACCAACCTCTTCAGAACTCTGAGCTCCAGCATTCCTGCTTACTGTCTGCTGAACTCCCAAGTCTTTTTGAAACTACAGTCTCTGGAGACCCAGAAAAAGATCTTCTGAACACGCTGGGAAGCACATCAGTCCTGCCACTGCAGGGCAGCCTGGTGTCTGTGTCCTGCCTCTCTAGTTCAAGGAG
Source organism: Sakesphorus luctuosus (assembly GCA_013396695.1). Classification (NCBI taxonomy): domain Eukaryota; kingdom Metazoa; phylum Chordata; class Aves; order Passeriformes; family Thamnophilidae; genus Sakesphorus; species Sakesphorus luctuosus. The sequence goes on from VWZD01011603.1 coordinate 488,006, forward strand.
TGGTTTTGTCTCTGCCAGTGAGGAGCAATGTGACAAAATTACAGCCTGCTCACCCATTAATATTCACCTGTGATAGAGACAAAAGATTTTGGCTCACACCCTCATTTGCTCACTGAAGAGAAATCAAAGTTAACCAAAATGGTTGAACATGTTTCTGTTTTAAATTAGTAAGGGGTTTTTTTCATGACAGAAATTGAAGCCCTACTTCCCTGGAAGGCTGCAGGGTGACAGACCCAGTGCAATGGTAGATGATAGAATAAGCCTGTAAAGTTTGAGTATGAGATTTCATAGCCCTTCCTCTAATGTCCCAGAGTGAGCATCACAGACATTCCTAAGGTTATTTAAAGAAACAAGCAAAGTTTTCTTTATCTGTCAAAAAGCAGGCAAGAAAAGAAACACAATGACAATTTCTCTGTAGGTCGTGTCTACCAGCACCCCACAAATGCTGCCTGTCACACTGAGGCCTCCTGGGCACCCACCTGCCACTGTCAGCACGAAGCCTCTGCAAGGACAGGCCAGCAGAAGACTCAGATTCAAGGTCAGACTCTGCAGTGAAGCAACAAAACAGTGTTCAGTGCTTTAATGACAAAATCTGTTACGAGTGTCACCATTTCAGTTCTCAGCTTCTGTTTCTTTTCTTACTAGTGCCTGGACAAGGGATATGACTGAATCAGTCTCCTGCTGATAAGAACACAGGCATCCAAGAACAAAAATAAATCTACTACCAGTTACTTCTGTGGAAGACAGAGATGGTCCTAAATTTCTGATATGTGCATGTGGCCTGTGAGATATGGTGTTTGCTAAATGAGAAGTATCCAACACTACATTTTCAAAGCTGCTTTTTGCATTTTTTTTTCTATTAGTTCAGTATTTTCAAGGGTAACACATGGAGGGAAAATTGACTGACAACAGGTGATTCTGAATTGTTGGCTTTGGTAGCACGAAGGAAAAATGCAAAGGAATTCTTGCAAGAGCACAGCCAACAGAAGTGGTGGTCACCCACACTGCATCCTGAAATACAACCAGGTACTTTGTTCAGAAATGGCATTACCTTTATTCAGCACAGCCTAAGTGTTAGCTTTAATATGCAGCACATTTCCAGCATATCTAACCTACAGCAATTTCTGCAATGAGCTGAGAGTACATTAAAGGGTGCTAGTGATTATAAAGCATGTATTAGATCAAGGAGATCCTCCTGCAATATTTTAATTTTCACTTGCATTAAATTTACATGAATCTGCTAACAAACAGGGAAAGAGGCACTGTAAGTTGGCAGCAGGCATGCATATCTTCATTTATTCTTCCCTAGTTTTAACTTGTAGTTAAACTTAACCCACTTCCAAGTGCAAGTAGATTGAAGCTCCATCTAGTGCCAGGGGCCTGGAAGTTACTGCGAGATTTGCACTCCAAAAATAGCAAACACGTTCACAAAACTATGGAGGAGCAGCAGCCAGCCTGGAATCCCAGAGCTGTCCCACGCAGTCGAGAGCACTGTGGAAATGCTCTCAGAGTGTCTAAGGGCTTCATGTTAAAGCTGCTGCCCTTGGGCAGGCACAGCCCCCGGAGTGCAGCAGTGCTGAGAGGGGTCCCCACCAACACCCCTGCCCAGCTCCTCTCTGCGCAGCCAGGGCACTCCTGCTGCACCCCAGTTCACCAGCTAACCCCCTCCCAAAGCCAGACCATCAACGACTCTGAAATGCCCCTACTGATAAATACACCACTGAAGCACCTGCCAGCAGGTCGCCACTGTCTCCTCCACAGACACCTCCTAATGGTGGCACAGAAAATGGGTGTCTATTACCAACACACAAAAAAGTCTGGCTGGTTCTAATGTTCCCTTCCTCTCCTTTTCTGCATTGTCTTGCAATGGGAACTGCTAGAACTGTACCTGTTTCTAGCTCTGTAACCAAACCATGCTGCATGGCCCAACTACTGCACACGTGCTGCTCTAACCCAAACCAAGGAGTTTGTGTAGCAGAGGACACTTGTTCTGATTGTTCAGTCAAAGCTGAACATGTTGGAATCTTTTTTGCATACAAGTCATGTATTTTCATTTAAGAAAAGTAGTCCTCATTGTACATTTTACATTTCAGCTTCAGAAAAAACTGAAATGGGAGGAATCCTTTCACTTTCCTTGTTAAACGTAACACACCTGAGTTACAAGGCTTTAACAAGCACTTTGCCAATTGGGCAGAGTAGATAAGCTGTAGTAGATGCATCTGTCCCATGTTCATCTCCACACAGCCTGAGCCCACCCTGGGAACACCACTGCTGGAAACTCATGGGAGCAAAGAGCAGGTGTGAGCAGCTGTGGGCACTCCAGGAGCTTGCACTGCGCATTTCTGGCTAAAGAAAAATTTGGTGTCAAATTAAAAAAAAATTAAAAAAACTTCATCCATTTCTGCTTCATTCAAACAATAGTATTTATTTGTAATTTTATAGAGCATTATAAGGTTGTAACTGTACCATTTCTCTGGGAAAATATGGTTTTTTAGACTTCAGAATTATTATTAAATGCTTCTGCAGACAGTGAATGTTTTGGGGTAGAAACTGTGTATCACAGATAAAATTATATACCTGTGATCCAAACATCCTTTGCATTTTTAACAAGTAACAAGCATTAACAGCAAAATTATTTGAGACCAGAGGAGGAAATAGCCCCCAGACAAGCACATTTCCAAGTGCTGTCACTGGAGGCACTGACTGGAGGCAAGAACACCCTGGCCAAAGCCCTGGAGCTCCTGGCTGAGCCCTGGGGGCCACAGTGGGCACACAGAGCGGGACAGACCCTGCTGTTTGTGAGTGCCCAGGACGGGCCGGGGGATCCTTCTGACCCCACTGTGCTCCCTCTGACCCCACTGCACTCCAAACCCCCGGGGGTCCCTCTAACCCCACTGTGCCCCAAAGCAACACCATGGGAGCAAAAGTTTTACTCGCATAGTGCAAAAATGCAGGTCAGCTGTTGGAAAGGTAAAATTGTATCCACCAGTCAACTGTGACAGAGGGAAAACCCGAGCAGGAGAAGCCTGAGCAAAGTCAAATGTTCTCTTTCATCTCCCATAATTTCTCGCCATGGTCAGTGAAGTGCACAGAGATCACAGGTTTAGATTTCACGTCACAAGAAGATTGTTACCTGTTTAACCACACTGCATAAATATCCATAGAAAAATTACTGTGTCAAGATCCTGTACTTGCTCTGCTCCATTTTCCACCTTTCTGCTTTTTCTTCCTCTTCAATTTGTGCTTCTCCAACCCTCTTACTGCATTTCTCAGCCTCAGTTTCGCGTTTCGGATTAACTTCCACACAACCTTTAACCCACTGCAACAGCCAGTTCCCAAAGGCATGTGATGAGGCACCACGAACCCTTCAAGGCTTTGGACTGAGGATGCTCCACCTTCCCTACACTGTGTTGGGCCATCTACGAACTTAGTGAATGTCACGGGACAGACCCTCCTCTCATGACTGAACAGTTATCAGCTGCCCGCTTGGATTCTGTTGGCTTGATCTAAAGCAAAACAAAATGTTGCAGGATCTGAGCACACCCAAGAGCCCAACCGTTTGGTAACTGGGAAAGTGCAGAAAGCTGGGTCATGTGAGTCTAATTCTGCACTTCTCACTCCCACAGGGACTTTCCTCAAAGACACCATTACGAACCAGAGATTACCTGTCCAAGGAAGAATTTACTTATAATGTACTTTAACTTCTAGAATTAAGGTTTATTTCTTGTTGGCCACCAGTGAAAATTTACCTTAAAATTCCTAAAGCTGAGCAAAGTTCCATTACTTCAGACATCTTTTTTAGTGCTTTGGCCAGTCTCTAAATCACAGTCACAAAGAGTCGTTCCTAATACTTTGAGTACTTCTGAAAACCAAAAAAACGGAAACAATTTCATACCCTTACCTGACATAACCACATCCCTACACTTGTACCCAATTTTCAGTTACATTTTAGGTTTGTTGTGTTTGAACCTGATGGTCAAATAAGGGATAAGGAAGGGAAACTCCTCAGAACTGGTTTCATACCTGATCCTTAGGAAGACAAAGATTTTGCTGAGCTATCTGTATCAGACCAGGCCAGGCTGAACTCCTCTACCAAGACAAAACTTCTGTCCTCACATGGAGTCACACCACTGTTCTGAACAATGCAAGACACACCAAAAGAGCACCTTTTTTCAGAACTTTCTGGATGGTTTAAGCACCGCTGTATAGAGCTCTCTGCAGTGCAGCCACAGCTCTGCTGGAGTGGGACAGGACCTTCTTCATGCACAGGTGCAGCTGTGCAACAGAACTCTGCACTGAGGTCTTAATGATTGCTGGATTTTGTATTACTGCATTTTTTAAACCCAGCTTCAAGTTTTCCACTCATTAATATGCCATTTTTACCACTTCTTTCTAGCTAACACTCATCCCAGCCTTTGGTGGCTTCCTGGGTTTTCAGACAAGTCCCTCAGGTAGCCACGGGAGGAGCTCACACAGCCCATCGTCTTGGGAGGCTGACACAGAGCGCTCCTGCCTGTCACCAGCTGACTGGGAGCACTTGTAAATCAGTGTTCCCCTCTGCACTTCCGAAAGCACTTGTGGTGGAGAGACAGACTGCCACAGGAAGCCGCTGTGGGCAGGAGGTGAAGTCACCAGAGCAGCACCCACACAGACCCAGCCCCAGCCCTGCCAAGTGTAACTCCACAGAGCAGCCCCGCCGGGCCCTGCTGGGCCCTGCTCACCCTCCGCTCTGTACAGAAACTCCCCAGAGCAGCCCTGCTGGGCCCTGCTGGGCCCTGCTCACCCTCCGCTCTGTACAGAAACTCCCCAGAGCAGCCCTGCTGGGCCCTGCTGGGCCCTGCTCACCCTCCGCTCTGTACAGAAACTCCCCAGAGCAGCCCCGTCATGCCCTGCTGGGCCCTGCTGGGCCCTGCTCACCCTCCGCTCTGTACAGAAACTCCACAGAGCAGCCCCACCGTGCCCTGCTCACCCTCCGCTCTGTACAGAAACTCCACAGAGCAGCCCCGCTGGGNGCTGGGCCCTGCTCACCCTCCAGTCTGTACAGAAACTCCACAGAGCAGCCCCACCGTGCCCAGCAGGGCCCTGCTCACCCTCTGCTCTGTACAGAAATGCTGGTTACAGTCATCTTCAAATGGTGAAAAACAGGATGAGCCTGGTGAAAAACAGATAGAACCTGGAACATTATAGTGATTGGACTTAGTGATCTCAGAGGTCTTTCCCAACCTAAAGGATTCTATTGTAAGCAACCCTGCCCTTGGCTGTCTCACCATCCTGAGCACAGCAGCAGCTCTGGGAGTTACAAGGCCTGATGGAAACCCCAAGTTACATTATTAACAAAATATAGCCTTCCTTTAAACTTTTGGCCAGTTTCAACTTTTCTGCAACAAAGATAAAAGTAGTGAAGTTTCTCACAAAGCTATAAATAGTGAGCAGACTCTGGCTAAGCAGAGATGGAATTTTAAAATTCTTTCAAATGATTATTTTTCTTAGATGTGATCCAACATCAGTTTTAGGCAAAGTTCTGAACTGAAGGAAAACGACCAGTAATTATGACAAGCTGCACAAACCCCACCAAACTGGGGCTATAGTGTGACATTAAATTCCAGAAAGAACAAGTACCAGACAAATTGTAGGAAGAGACTAAAATGCAAGAAATCACCATTTCACAACTATTTTTCGTCCAGCTATAGCTTACAATCAGCGCATTGCACACGTCCATCAGCCCAGGTACTGATGTTAAAATAACCCACTACATCTATCAATTTTAACAATTTTATTTATATAAATATATAAATCCTTCACTTAATAAATGCCTCAGATTACAACTAAGCCTCATAACAAAAAAACCCAAACTCCCCACGTTTACAGTCCTTGACATAAAGAGCACACCCTCATTTTCTTAAATCCAGCAGACTCAAAGGTGGTGCTGCAGTAGTGTCTATACAAATACTATTATAATAATTGTATAACATAGAGCCCAACCAAATGAGACATCTAAGAGTGAAAATAGAATTAAAGGATCATTATTTTCAGAAGTAACAGTGATGACTGCTGAATCTGCAAATTAGACAAGTTACCTGGTAGCTTCATAACATTAAATAACATTAACCCAATTTAGACTTCACTTTCTAAATATTTTACTAGTTATTTCACAAATAACATAACTAGAAGCTGAGCTACCAAAGCAGGTGGCCAATCCTCTACCTTTATCCTTCCATTTATGTTCAGAAGATCCCAGATTTCCATAATCACCTGGTCTGTGCAGCTCTTACAGCAAGTGCTGCTCCCCACTGGTATTACCTGACCTGCTCTGCACTGCGACAGTCAGATGAAACACTTGCTCTTTCGAAGAGGTGAGGCACTGAACCAGCACCCATGACCCTGGCCAGGTTCTGGAGTCCCTGGATTGCAGGGAAGCAGCAGCTTTGTCCTCAGCTCTGGCTGGCAGTGACCACGGGGTCTGTGTCTCCCCTGAGCAGGACTGGACATGGGCTGTGAGGGCTCTGGGGCTGGGGAAGGCACAGCTGCTCCTCCTGGGGCAGAAGGGAGGGACAAACACCTTGGGGGTGGGCACATGCCAGAAGGGAAGATCCCTCCAGGCAAGGGTTGTAGCCCCTGGATAAATTCTGGAAGCCCCCAGGTTGTTGCATGGGATACCAAGCAGCCTGCAAAGCCCCTTCTCATTAATCACAGGATAATAATATCTAACACGGCCAACAAGCAGCTCCCCAAGGCCTGCTCCAGGGTGAGGAGATGTCTGCCTCTAGATTCATTAAATCCACTTACTAAAGTGACATAGTTTGGAATCCTTATTGTAACTTGGAAAGACAACAACAAAAAATTAAAACACATTTTGGTTGAACTCTAGAACTATTACACGCATCAGCCTCACATTCATTTCAGATGGATAAATTCCATTGTGGGCCAGCAATGGTATTTAACTGTGACCTCCTAGAGGCCAGCATCAAAAAAAGAAGTGACCCTCAATGGCACCTTCAGACAGAAGAGAACTTTTTCTCCTTCCCATGGAAGGAATCTGTGGAAGGAGGATGACAAAGGCAACCCAAACTTCACAAAAAGCTTTAACCGTTTAAAAAGCCAAAAGGAACTTTGAAGCCTGTAACTCATTAGTAGATACAGTGACACGAGGATGTTTCTGGGATACATGGATGGTGCTGTCCAAATTCAGAGGGGGAAAGGCACTGTGAAAATAAAGTACAGAAAAACTTAAGGAATTATGATCAAATATGCAAATGAGCTCTCTCCAAGTACCTAGTAATCCAAGCAATTAGTACTAAACAACACTCAACCCCATGACAACAGAACTAGGTTTTTAAAGAACTAAGAACACCCTTAAGTATTGCTGTACGGGTATCCATTACAACTATCTGGGGCCATAACCCCGGGAAAAGGCAGATTCATTTACGGTGTACTATGCCTTGACATATTCAGGTATGAGATGGAACTTCTTGCATTACAGACACAAAGCTATTGATGGGCAGCCATATCGCCCCTGTCCCAATGCCCCGAGAATCACAACAGACACCCTGCAAGGCACAACCACCCTGCTCAAAAGCAAGTGATCCCCCCACCAGTTTGAAGAACCAAGAAGACAGAGCTATTGCCCCAAAACACGCCCTTAAAGGTGCTGCGCCCCAGGACCGTCTGGGAGCAGCAATCCTGCCCAGGGCCCAGCACCAGTGCAGGAAACCACCGGCACCAGCCCAGCTATCCGACTGTGGAAACCAAATTACTGCAACAGAGACTTGATGGAGCCTGGGAGAACAAACGCCGAAATGGCCAGTTACAAACCCTGCAGAAATACAACGTAGCAGATGCTGGTATGTGAGACAGGGACCCGTCGGGCCTGCGGGAAGGCTGGGAACGCTGCAGGGGCGGGCAGGGGGTCATCCCGCTCCGAGGGGCGCCCAGGCGGGTCCGAGACTGCAGAGACCGCACAGAGAGGAGGGCGGGCCGGGGCCGGTGGGCACAGCAGCGGGGCCGGCTCGGACAGGAGCGGGGCCTCGGGGCGCTCCGGGAGCGGGCAGCGCTCACCGCGACAACCGGCCG
>VWZD01011603.1:497021-523953 GCA_013396695.1 Sakesphorus luctuosus
GGAGGGGCCGCGTGTGCGGCCGGGCCAGGCACGGCCCCGGCCCGGTGCGGAGGGGCCCACGCCGGCCGCGCACACGCCCCGCGCTCCCGCCGGGCCCGGCTCCCCGCGCTGCTCCGCTAACAAAGCCCTGCGCTCGGAGCGCCGTGCGGGGAGCGGGGCGGAATCACGGCCGCGGCCTCCCCACACAAGACGGCAGCGTTTCGAAGTAGAAATGAAACAATAAAACGCTGCCGTGCTAACTCTGGGCTCTTTCCTTTGACAGCCAGGAGAAATAGATATGATTGTGGGAAAAGACCGAGAGGGTTTCTTCACCAACGGTCTGACCCTTGGTGCAAAGAAGTGCTCTGTAATCAGAGATAGCCTCTATGTGGATGGTGACTGCACAATGGACATCAGGACAAAGAGTCAAGGTGGTGAGCCGACATACAATGTTGCTGTAGGCAGAGCTGGTCGAGGTAAGCACCGTTTTCTCTGCCTTCAGATCGCTCAGTTAAGGATGTAACCCTTAGCAAAGATACCAGCTATGAGGAAAGCCAGACCGCTGTATGTGCTGGTTAATTTTGGGAAGTGGTGCCAGGGGGTGGCTGGCAGAGTTCTGCCTGGGATCCACACTTGTCCCCATTCCCACCTGTGTCCCAGCCCAGCACCGGCTGCACAATGGCCAAACAGATCCCTGACAAGCAGGACAGAGCAGGCTGCAGCTCCAAGTAGGCTTACCTAGTATTCCATCACTGGGTACCTGCAGTTCAGGAGGGCTCTGTTAACAATGGGCAGCGACTGCAGCTTTCTTGTTGTAACCACTCAATGGAAAGTTTGCTTTGCAAAGATGTGAATCCCTTATATGAGCTGCTCCTACTTGACTTTTAACAAGTTCCACACTAACTCTTCTTGCACTTCCTATTGAGCTTGCTGAAGTCTGTCTTCAGGCAAAAAAGCCTGTGCAGTTTGGTACCACCAAGAAATGTGCTTCATGCTCGCCACGCCTGCTCCTCATGCTCCTCATTTAACTCCCAGTAAAACTATTGTGTGGCAGGCCCTTGGCTGGGCTATAAAATCCTGGCGGTGAGTGGCGTGCCTTATGTTAGGGACACCTGGGCTCGTGTGTTCAGGATGGCTGTGGAACAGGTTTGTGAGTGATAGACTTTGCTTACAGGTATAAATCCAAAAGCAGAGCTGAAGTGTCTGTAGGGCAAAGCCCGGGGCAGGGTTGCAGGAAGAGGGTTGGCAGCACTGGAGTGAAACAGAGTCCTGACTTGTGAAATGCCAGTGAGAACTGTCTTAAGCTTTTATCAGCAAATTGCTATGGAAATAAATTGTAGAGTCATTATGGTTGTAAAAGCCCTCTGAGATCATCCAGTCTGACAATTCCCCAAGCATTGTCAAGGCCACCACTAATCCATGTCCCTGAGTGCCATACCCACATGGTTGTTCAATCCCTCCAGGGATGGTGACCCCACCACTGCCCTGGGCAGCTGTGCCAGGGCTTGACAATCTTTCTGGTGAAGAAAGGTTCTCTAATATCCAACCTAAACCTCTCCTGGCACAGCTTGAGGCCAGTGTACTATCACCTGTAGGTAGGCTGGCTGCAGTATTCCCAGCTTGGCAAGGAGTCCCTGCCTGTGGCAGCCCATCCCTCATTGTGTCCCTTCCCCTGCTGGGGACATCTGCTGGCAGCTCCCAGTGGCACTTGGTGAGGAGCCTCTGGGTGTACCTTCCACCAGACAGTGTGGACACCTTGCTGGTGCTGGGGAGTGCAGAGAGACTCAGCCTGACACTCGCCCCTGCATTTGTCTTACACAAAGGGCATGATTTATATTGTGTTACTGCATGGAAGGTCTCGGCCCAACTCACCCTGCAGGTTTTTCCCAGCATCTGCACAGTGGCTCTGGTTCCCTCCAGCAGCAGTGATCTCTGCAGCCAGAGCAGGGCAGTGTCCTCTGCTGCTCTCCAGCCAGCTCTGTGCCCTCACTGAGCCCCTGCCCCAGCCCGAGTGCTGGAGCTGCAGCCAGGGGTTCCTTGCTGGGTGATGACTGATGGCGAGAGGCACTGGGAGGCTTTGTTGAGGTAACTGGTGGCATTTTGCTTAGCAGTGAACTCTTACAACTTCCACAGTTACATAAAATCCCTGAGAATAGTTTGTGCCTTCTCCCAGCTCTGCCTACATCTGTGTTTTTACAAAACTGTTAAACTAGCTTGGTGAACAAATACTAAATCTTGAATTTGAGGGTGTTTTTGCACTACCTAAAACTTGCATTATTTCCTTGTCTAACACACTCTTTTTAAAACTGTTTTTCTGTTCTCTTTCAGTCTTGGTCTTTGTAATGGGCAAAGAAGGGGTCCATGGAGGCGGATTGAATAAGAAGGCATACTCAATGGCAAAATACTTGAGAGACTCTGGGTTCTAGTTGTTAGGCAGACTGTCAAGTATTAGGGGAAGATTGCTATTAAACTTTCCTGGCGGTGAGCTTTAAACCTTACATTCTGGAAACTTTACTAGCAATGCAGGGTGATGGGGTATGAACCTGTGTCTCCTTTGTATCCCTTTGTTGGTGGGGAAAGGTGTTATTTTTTTTTTCTCTTTAATTCTGTTCATTTCTGTTTTGTTTCCTTGTGTACTCCAGCATTGGTTATAGTCATGGGAAAGGAAGGTGTCCATGGAGGGACACTCAACAAGAAAGCATTTGAACTGGCTTTATACCTTAGGAGGTCTGATGTCTGAGCAGCCTCTCCCCATCCACCTAGCAGCTGTCTGCACCACCACCTGCTTGTGCTCAGTGCTACCAGACTGTAGATGGTAGTTGGTGTTTTTTATTTACCCCTTTCCCCCTGTCATAACTGCAGTTCCCCCTTGCTCATCTCTGTAACCACTGTAGGTACCTGGGCCCGTCTGGCAGCACCACCACGAGGATATGCATGTGATACCTTGAAACTGGGGAGGGGAACATGCCAAGTGTAGGCTCTGCTTCATCTTAGCAATTAGTGTGATATTGACAACTAAACCAACTGAGATACTAAACAAGGTGCCGATTGTACAATCTAATTTGATCAATGCCTCTTCAGCACTTTGAGCGAGTCACAGCTCATTAGTCTTCCTTTCACAGAGCATGGTTGGGAGGAAAGAAGTGCATGCATATCTTCACTTGTGTTCCGCTCTGTTTCTGTTTTTTAAACCCACGTGTTTGCTTACACCCATTTTTATAGTGCCTGGTTTGTTTAACCAATTTGCCACTCAAAAGCTATTAATGTCACATTAGTTTTGTCATTGCACTTCACTGTAGGCTTAAGTCTCCTATTTTTTCTTGGTGATGTCTGAAGCTTGTACTGCTTAACAAGTGCAATCACAAAACTATGAGAGAGTACAGATGCACTTCCTCCCATGACCTTAAACCACCATCCCAGGGACTCCCCAGACATTCCATCATTGCAATAGCTCAGGCACTTTTTTTTTTTTGCCAGCTCCTGTTCTGTAGTTGAATTGTGCAAGGCTGCCACTTGGGCCATTAGTTAGCCCAGTGTAACCAGCTGGAGTGTGTCTGGTTTCAGTTTCTCATAGGACCAATTTTAATTTGCAGCTTGAGGGTTGTGGGGGGGAGGGGGGTTTGTTTTTTAATATGAAATTGCAATGTCATTGTGGAAAACTGCCACCTTCAGCTACCCTGGGAGTATTTGACTGGCTTCAGTCTTTCTGCCAGATCCCTCAGTGGTGCAGAGTTTGGCTGCTCTGAAGCCACTGCGTGAAGGTTGGTAGTTTGCAAGCTAAACTGTCAAAATGCCATTTAAATTTCAAATCTTCATTTGGCCTGTCACACACCCTTGCTGCAGAAATGATGGAGTGAGCTGCCTTGTGCACGAGTCATCTGAAATGTCTGTAACCAAACTCTCAGTTCAGACACGGTTCTGACCTGTATGTCCACTGCAAGAACTGCAGAACTCTGTATACGAAAGAATAAATGGGAGATGGTAGTGGTTGGAATAACTGACTTGGCTGTCTTGTGATGAATTTTTTAATATGTATTCTGTGCCATACTATTGTTAAAAAAAAAAATGAACTGTTGCTATTGTGAGATGGATTTTAACTGACTCCAAGGGTTTCTTTTGACTGGCACTACCTTAGGGACATTCTAGTATTTGCTTCTATTGTTGGGCCTTGTGGATAATGTACAGATTTAAACAAATTCTTGTCGCTGATTTGTCCATTTCTTTCCCTGCACTTTGTTACATCTGGGATACAGTCTAACTCATCTGATTTAATATGCATTTCAAAAAATGCCATAACTATTAAAAACACCTTGTTTACAGACAGATGAAATAAATTTATTCCAACCAAACAAAACCAGACTGTTGGTAATTTTTCCCCTCTACCCCGGATTCTGAGGCCCTTCAGTGCGTGGCTAACATGAGGTCTAAGGGCAGTTTTAGGTTTTGCAGGACAGCAGTAGTATAATACAACTTCAGCCAAAGGCCGGGCAGTCTTTGGGGGAATCTTAAAGTAGGAGATGATTTCTCATCACTCAACTCCACATTTACCCAGTTTTGTGAGGAGTTCCCCCTGCCCCGAATGCCCAAAGCACCATCCCTGGAAGAAGCTGCAGGAGCCTTCACACAAGACCTGGCAAAGGGGCTGGAGCTGGTTGGGCTGTGTCAGTGTACACAGGGTGGGGATGGGCTCCACTCACCCAGGGAAGAGGCAGATTTAAGGTCTCCATTACCCCTAAGGATTCCACCTGTATTTGGTATTTCTGCTACCTGAATACTCCAAGAGCACAAGCGCGGTGGAATGTGATGGGGAGCCCTGGAGCTTATGGGATGGGAGAGACAGCCAAGCCCAGATCAGGGGAGGGGAATCTCCAACAAGGCTTGGCCTTCCTGGGCCCAGACACCAGTCAGGTGCTGCTGGGCATGACCCAAAAGTGCCTTTGTTCTCCCCTCCTTCCCCCATACCGGCAGTGTCAGAACTGCACCTGCTCCTCTGCTTGGCACTACATCAGGTCTAACTACCTTCCTATATATAGTGTTTGTATTCTCCCACAGCTTGGTGGTTCTGTGTCAGAACTGGATCTCCCAACCCCAAACTTGGAACAAACACAGAGCAAATTCCTGTTCAATGATTAGTAGAGAGGATGCAAACCTCCTAGTTCCCCCATAAAGCACATGTGAATCTGTGTTCTGTGTCTAAACACAATTTAGAATTGCACTCACCTTCTGATGCAAAACTCAAGAACTCCATGGTTGGGGTGCGGGTCCATCCCCAAAGCTGCCTCTGTGATAAGGGCAGTGGCAGGAACTGACTGTAGCACACCTTGGAGGCAGGAGCAGCCCCTGGCACCGCACACCAAGTACATGGCATCACATTCATTAGACATTGTTCCTTTCTGACCAATTCCCCTCACCCAAGCAGGTGTCTGTGTGTCACCCGTACACTTCTGCTGGCTAAGGATTCAGTGTTGCTTGAATTACTTTTTCAAAAGCATTTGTTGTTGAATGTCCACAGCAGAATGGTGTCTGTGCATCTCATTGCAGCCAATACTACAACCAGGGTTACTCAGAGCATATTACAGTTCATGTCAGTTCGTGGCTGTGGAACTCTCCAGGTTTTGGGGTGCCTGAAATACACTACTAAACATATGCACTCATAGCAACATCAAGGACCTCTTTTAAGAAACATCTTTCATCTTGGTAATTATATTTTCAGAAATCATTTTCCCATTTGGACTCACATAGACACCTGCACGCTGAAGGGGAAAGTTACCTGGTGAAAATACATCACTAGGGACTGTCCTTACCCCACGGCTGCTGGCAGCAGTGCATTGGAGATGAATCATCCCTTCATTATTATCCCTTTACTGTGCCTCATTGTGCAAAATAAACTTTCCCTGCTCTCAGCCAGGCCCAGAGGACAGATCTGTTCTGCAGGATGGCAGGATGTGTGGCTGCCTGGAGTGACAGGTCAGAAATCACACCTGGGATCCCTTCCCCTGCCTGGGTTCCAGCACTGGGGCTGTGGCTCCACAGGCACTGCCAGGGGGACAGGAGTTGTCCAGAGCACCCTGGCCCTCCTTCCTGCTCCCCCAGCCACACCACGTGTACACAGCCAGGCCAGCCCAAACTTCTCCTCAAGGCAGAAGTGAACAAAAAGGTGGTTTTCTACCTAATTCAGACGCCCTGCATGTTAACACTGGTCAGTGCAGCTTCTTGTACTGGGATTCACAGCCTGGTGCCAGGGAATGCCTGCTCAGGGATCCCAATAGTTACATGTTCTGCATCTTCAAAAGCACTTAAACCTCAGTGGTAAATGTAGGAGAGTACACAAAAAATCAAGTCATGCCGAAGTTCAGTAAATTCCTTTTGATATTTAAAGTGGAAAACATGTTTATTAACATTCTTTCAAGCTTTCCTTAGTCAAGGCCATATAAAAAAAATCTCCATGTTGAGTAAACGTATGGTTTTACTTTCTACATAGTTACAGAGGTATTATATAGAATTTACCTTTTTTGTGATACACTGGTAAGTACTGAGTTCTGTGAGACAGGTGTAAGCACTTGTTTTCAAATCAGGTATTCGAAAGGAACAATTCTTTACATACACAGTTTAGCAGAGTAATGCAGCATAAAACGCTCTTAGTAAGAGGTACATGAGCCAAGAATCAATAGAATACTTACCTAAAGTTCTTCTTCTGTGTGAAACAAAATCTCTGTCTCGGTCATCCCTCAACTCCCATATCCTCACTGGAAACCAGACAACAAAGTAGTAGCAAGAAGGGGTACTTAATGTGTTTATGGTGGACCTGACCTTGTGAATTGCTCAAACTAAACATATATTCTAAGTTTCCTTATCCTGGGAATTGCTCAACTGAATTTCTTAAACTCAGCTACTGTGGCAAACTCCAGAGGATTATTTGGAATTGCTGCTTTGAGATAAAAGTGGAATTTCTTCTGCTTTGTTTTGATACACCAGCACACAGAATACTGATCTGTTGTACATTTTCCTTTCAGTAGTGGTGACAGTTCTTAGGAAAACTCTATACGAACATGCAAATACAGGTTTTGTTGGGCCTAAGGGGTAACACATACCTACAATGTAATAAATATTGCTTTCAGAATGACCCAGTTGTAGTTACAAAATGGAAATAAAAGTACTTCCAGGGAAATCCCATTTCAACAAAAGACATCTAGAGTCTGTGTGATATTTCTACTGATATAAACAACTAACATTACTCATTAGCATTGTGAAGTCCAGTTTAACTGTTGGTTTGGAGAAGACAGAACGTGTGACTGAATACCTGAATCAAAAATAAATCTATGATTTAACCCGAGTACTACTACATGAACTGCTGCTCCTATCAAAGAAACCAAATGGATTATAGATTAAAAGAGATTCCCTACACAAAGGTTTGTAAATAGCCTTAAGAACCCTTTTGTTCATACACTATTGGTCATTAGTAGTCTCAGACAGTGTTTGCCACTCTGTACTCCCTGTCCTCACTGGGCTGCAGCTGAACCACTACACTTTCTTCGTTCATGCCATTCTCTGCATCACTGCTATCAGTGTTGTCATTGTCATCCTCCTCATACTCCGAGGACTCGGTCGTGTTGTGCTGGGCGTGGGACTCGGCCAGGGCCCCGAAGGACTGAGTGCTGCCCGAGGGCAGGGGCCGCAGCAGGGGCGTGTGCTCCGACACCTCGTTCTCCTCCTGGCTGCTGTCTGTCTCCGAGTCAGAGTCCCCCTGCGAAGGGACCACCTTCTGCTTGCACACAGGACAGGTTTTCTTTGTTTTTGTCAGCCATGGGTCCACACACTTGCAGTGGTATGCTGTTAGAAAACAAAATACAAGGACACCCTTATCCAAGTGAAAAGGACAGGGAAACCTGCTGAACTGTGCTTTGTTCAGTAACACAAGAGAATTAATTTTAGAATGTAACACACAGAATTTTAGTCCCAAGTTTGCTGGCATGTGGCCTGTACAAAACACCTGCTGGAGTAGGATCTCAGCCACATGGGTATATGAGAGCAGTCCTGCAACAGGCCACATTTAATGAGATAAACTTTAAAGCTTTCTGAGGAATTCTACCTGCTTTGCAGTGGGCATCTCACCATCATCATCCTCACAATGCCTTTAACCTCCACACCAACCTGTATCAAAGTACCTTGTTATTAAATACAATTACTGCATGATCTTGTGGATTTTAAATTGGATCTGCAGTTGGTACAGTAACTAGACTGACTTTTAAAAAAAATGTATTTAACTGTCTTACTTATGGTATTAAAAACCCAGCTCTGCTTAGTAACAGAGACTTGCACCTGGCAGAGAGCTGGTATGTCCACAGGCCAGCACACTGTTTAGCACCTGGCCAAGCATGGCTGGCAGTGTGTTCTCCACAAGAACTCAGGGTGGTGGTCGGTGGTGTCCAAGTTTAGGCACCTCTGCAGGCCCCCACTGGGGGAGATGCTGTGGGCCTGTTCTTTCTCTTCTGAGAACTCCTGGTTTGTCAGCCTGGTTTGAATTTGGTTTTACAACTGAGGATCTACAACACTCCTGTCCCTGGCTGTGCATGGCAGATGTAACATCGGCTGCCCTGCCAACAATCTCTCAGTGCTGTGACTGCTGCCACAGGGCCTGCTCAGAGCAGGGCACTGAGAAACAGTTGGATAGAACTGTACCCAGCCAAAGTGGCTGTAATGCAGTTAATGGCCTGAGAGGTAGAGAGAGGATCCCAAGCCAGGAAGGGTGAATCCCATCTTTCTTGACAGCTTTATCAAAAATACATTTAAATCTAGAGATGCTCTTGAGCCCAGGCCCCCTTCAGATATAAGCACTTAAAATGCTGCCTTGTATTTAAAGGCAGTGAAGAGCAACCTTGTCTTGTGGATAGACATGTACCTGAGTGCTAAAAACACCTTTGTAGTGGGCTGGATTTGAGAAAGACTCACAGGGAAAATATCCCACTAACACTCAGTTCCAAGTGCAGTCAGGCCCTGTGTCTGCATGGACACAGGGGCCAGGACAGTCCCATTCTTCCAGCTCACCACGAGCTCAAGTAGGTTTTATGGTTTATTTGTCTTGGGGAAAGGGAAAGCTTTTTTTTTAATTTAAATGTAGGATACAGATATTTAAAGGACAGTGTCAAGCCCAGATTTTCCTTCATGTGTACATCCAAACTAAAATACAAAGTGGCAATGTTTGCTTTTGGCTTTTAAAAGGAGAGAGCAAGCTTTCTCTTCCCACTTTGTACACACATTCCTGCACATTAGCAAAAAGAATTTTTATAAATCACTAAACATATTCACTGAGGGTTTTAAACAGTGCTCTACAGAGCTGTTTTAATCCAAATACAAAACCTAAAATACAGCTGCTTACCATGAGAACAGGGAAGGATCCTGAGCTTGTCTCCATCCTCATATTCATCCAGACAGATGGCACACACATCATACTCATCTCCTGCAGCACAAAAGTGAGAATCAGCTTGACTTCAAAGGACTGGCAGCAGCCCCTCCTGACACACATCAAGGCTCTCCTGGTTGTTGAGTCAGTGCCGCCACCCCCCGCCCAGGCTGGGCAGCTCCTGCCCCCTGCAGAGCTCCTGCTGCACTTTCACCTCTTTGGGACTACAGCTCAACCACTTTAGGTTAATAGGAGTGCTTTAAACTGTGTGAACTGCTATCTCTGTAATACTTTTTCATGCTCTTTGAAAGTAAAAGAGTTTAAAATATAGGATCCATTTTACTATACAGGTATTAATTATTGACAAAACTTAAGACAGAAAAATAGCAACAAATAAAACTGGGTTAAAAATAAGCATCCTAATCAAGAATGACAGTGTGGTCACAGGAGAAGGTCAGTGTTTTATACACACAGCACTGACAGTGTTGGCACAGCACACACTGCTGGGCCACGTTAGTGACCAAGTAGAGACACTTCTTAGAAGTCAGTGCATCCCCATTTCATTCTTTTGTTAAAGACTTCACAACACAGTCCCTCTCTCAGCTCCCATGGCTCCTTCCCCTTCTCCTGAAGACAGTGGCCTCCACAGCTGCTCCTGTCCTGTGGTGGCTTCAGCCCAGCCACGCCATCCGTGGGATGGGGAAAAGGTCAGAAGGGGAAAAGTCAGAAAAAGACAGTAAAGCAACAGCTGCACACACAAGCAAAGAAAAAAAGGAATTAATTCACTGCCTCCCATCAAAGCTTTGAGACCAAACTGCAGCAAGCAGAACAATGCAGTGTCCATGCTTTGGTTCCTAAACCCTTTCCCTCAACACACATGGATTCAGACACCTCTCTCTCCAGGTCAAGACAAAGTCCTGAACTTTCTGGTGCCTTCCTTACCTCTCTACAACCAGGACTCTCTTCTGGGAAGTCCATATGACCTCCACAGAAGAGGAGGAGCCCCTTTTCAGAGGGGCTTATAACAAGGTTAGGGCACTTCATGAGTGGTAAGATACATAAATAATGAGCAAACAGGATGAAACCCAGCAAGGTCACAGGGAAGGGAGGCAATGCCTTTGCAAAGCGATTTCTGGAAACCACAGGACCAGCTCTCCCTGAAAACCCTTTCACAGCAAAGTGATCCACGATACAAAAAGCAGCAGAAGAAAGGCACAAAACAGTGTTTCAGCTTTAGTATCTTACTGATGCTTTAATCTGTTTTAATGCAAACACATTTTTAAGAATATGTTGAAGATAAATGAAAATCCGACATTCTTGTACTATAAAAATCAGATTATAGTCCACAGGAACTACTTTCACCTATCCTTCCAAAGCAAAAGGTAAGACCGTTTGGATATATCATCAAGAAGACTGAAATTCCATACCTATGCCTTGGGAAATCCCATCTTTCACAAAAAGGTGTGAAGCAAACTGGTTTTATTATAGTTGCTAAAGGTAACATGCTACAAGTACTGGGTCATACTGTCCTTTTACAGAAAGGATTTAAAGAAAATAGTCCCAGGGATTAACTTCACAGCAGCAGAACTTCAGTGATCCTTTGCTTAAAGGAACTGAGGATGCAGCTGCAGCATTAAGCTCTTTGTGGTGCTCCCCTAAGGCACAGACACAGAGCACACCTGGGTACTCTCACCCAGGTCTGCTTTACAGCACCAAACCCAGCACTGAGACTCTCATGCACTGGCTCCTTAGCTATGCAGTTCTGAGACACCACAGACACACAACTAACTCAAAAGGACTTGAACTGACCTTCTTGAAGCAACTTTTTCCTTGCAAACTTCTCTTTTAAGTACAACATAGTTTACTTTGCCTTTTTATTCTAATTAGATTTCAGAGGCAATCAACATGAAAAACCAAAATTACTATTTGTTTTATTGGTTTAAGATAATTTTAGAGTACATTTCAAATCCATAGCAATAGGCCACTAGAGAAAGGCTCTGCCAGCCCTGCAGATGAAAACACTTCTTTTCTATGAAGCTGATTAACATTGCACAAATACTGTCTCCTCTCAAACTGAACATCTACTCTGCACAAAGTCAGGGCATTGTCATTAGCACTGCAGGCTGGCTCTATTGAGGGCAAAGTTCTCCCCTTGAACCCGGGCACACCCTCTGACCTGGACCTTCTGCCTCAGCAAATATATCCCCCACTGACACATGCCAGGCAGTGATCACTCAGTTTAACTGCTTTTTCCACCTTTTCTTCTCATACTTTGCAATAGTTTGTGTGAATGAACTACTGCATGGTAAAACGCTGACACTTCTAAAAACAAAAGAAGAGAAGTAGCAGATTTTTTCCTACTTTTAAGGAGTAGACTACAGCAGAGAGGGCCTTAAGGCAGCTTTTCTATTTCACTGAATAAAGTAGCAGCTTAATTTTTCAACTTTGTCATTAGATCTTGCATAAATTTATTCCCTACAGAGAATCAGAACAGCAAGTATTGTGGCATTAAATTTGAATTGCTCCTGCCCTCACAGAAGAGTTGGGATGGAATAAAAGGAATATTCCTCTAGAAAGGCCCACGAGATACTTTTGTTTCTACACTCTCTGCAATGTCATGCAACTTACATGCCACTAATATTTACCAGTTTCCAGACAAATAATTACAGGATCATAGAACAGTTTGAGCTGGAAAGTCACCTGTCCAGCTGCCCTGCAATGAGCAGGCTCACCTTTCACCAGGTGAGGTTGCTCAGAGCCCCCTCCAACCTGGCCTTGAGCGTTTCAGGGACGGGACAGCCACACCCTCTCTGGGCAACCAGTGCCAGGGCCCCACTGCCCTCATGGTGAAAAATGTCTTCCTAATGCCTAGTCTGAACCCACTCTCTTTTACTTTAAAACCACTGCACCTTGTCCTGTTGCAACAGGCCCTGCTAAAAGTTTGTCCCCACCTTTCTTAGCAGCCCCGTCAGGCCCTGCCAGGGGCTCTCAGGTGTCCCTGGAGCCTTCTCTTCTCCAGGTGGCCCCCCCAGCTCTCCCAGCCTGGCTCCAGCCCAGAGGGGCTGCAGCCCTGGGGCATCTCCAGGGCCTCCTCTGGATCTGTCCTGTGCTGAGGATTCCACAGCTGGACACAGTGCTGCTGGTGGGAGTTCCAAATGAAGGAAATACTGCACCACAGTGACTGACTGCTGTGGTCACTGGCAGTGGGAGCCCAGCAAGGAACTTTCGTGGAATTTCTCTACTGATTTTGCAGTGTATTAAGCAACATGTTAATGCTCACCCACAGCCTGCTCTGCTCCCATTAAGGAAATGTTAGAACTCCTCTATTTCAGTGAGAACAGGGTCAAGCCAAACTATTTGTGTGCTTTCACTCCAAACTACTATTGATTTCAAATGTACTCAAAATCACCTCTAACACTTAACAGCCCCTCCATTTAAAGGTTTTTTGGTGTTAAAATCAATAGGGTTCGATTAGTTACACAAAGAATGATCCACTTGCCTTTCTTAAACTTATGTACAGGAAGTTTCTTAAGCTGATCCTTCCTAAGCCGATTCCTCCTTGCTCTGTGTCTGTCCTGCACAAATTTTGTGATCTGGAAACAGACATAAGACAACATGAGCAGCAAGTCAAAACAAAAGAACAATCAAAGTTTTGATTTACAAAGCTTTGCTGTGAGTTGGTCAAAAGGGAACTCCAGACTGCCAGAACTCAGGCCTGAAGCCAAACAAGCCTAAAGGATGTTCTCCATGACCACAGCACTTGGAGCTGGGGATTCACAAGCCTTTTCTGGAGAGGCAAGAAAAAGAACAGGTTATGTCCATAGCACATAAAATAACAGCTGTTGCTGCAATCCTCTGTTCAGCTCTGTGAGAAGCAGGAAGGACACTGCACAGCAGAACACAATTCAGTAAGTTTGACTGGTTTTCTTTACAGATTTAGATAATTATAGCTGTTTTAAAAGATTATTCCCACATTCATCCAAGTGGTTTCATATCTACAGTAGCAGTTTGGGGAGGAGTAAAGGGGATACTCAAAGCCATTGCTACACATTACACTATGCCATACTAAGATAGCTAAATAAATAAAATGGCTTAGTATTATTATTTAGTTATCTAAATAACCATACCAAAGATTCTATTTCCATTTTCTTAGTAGCCCCTAATGCTATTTCTATTTGATTTTGAATTCCAGCACCTGTGATGTCTGACATCCTGAATCAAAGTACACATACCAACAAGTCCTACATCAACCCACACTGTGGGTAGGTAGAGAATATTAATGTTATAAATAGCATTAACACCTCTCATTTCAGGAATCCCTGAAAAGCACTGGTATACTTCACAACATATTATTTGTTATAAGCCTGAATGTATGTATATTACAGCCAATTATTATTAAGACTATTTGAAAGAGTAACTAGTTGTGGCAAAATAAAATTTGGATCTTTTTAAAGGACATTTGAACCTAAACTGTTCATTCAGATTCTTTTACCCCAGCTGAACAATGAGTTGTATGCACAAGCTGCATTTTTGCTGCTGTAATTCAGATCCTTAGTAACAATCAGAGTTTCACAATCATTTCCTAGTTAAACACAAGATTATTCCAAAAAAGCAGGGCCAGAATAGAGATAAATGAGGACCAAATCCAAGCTGCAACCTCCCTGGGATCAAGTTCACTGCACCAATTAATTGTCCAGTGCTCTCATCTATCCAGACCTCTAAGGCCTCTCTGCACACAAGGCCCTCAGTGTCCTTTGCAAACCCACTCAGTGTGTGCTCAGCTCCAGTGCCCAAGCCAAGAGGCTGATAGGCACCACTGACACACAGTCCCTCCCAGGCAGGTGCCACCCCTTCCCTGCAGCTCCTCGAGCCAGGCCCTGCTGACACCTCTCCTGCTGTGCACAAAGGAGCTGTAAGGGAGACCTTCTGGCCACAAGGATACTGTAAAAGACAGTATCAAAAACTCTGCTAAAAAGAAAAAATCATCCCTAAGTGATCATTCTGGTTTCTTTTCAAAGAGCTGCTGCAACTGTGATTGGGCCAAACATGTCCGGGATTGTCAGTGAAACACAACTTCCAGCACAAAAAAATGCTAATGCAGAAAGAAATATTTTAAGAAAGTGTTTGTAGAACAGTTGATGCATTATTTGACTTTTATTAAAAGGTAAAATAAATTGGGTAGAGATTCCAAAAAGTAGGATACTACATGTTCTGAAATAATATTCAGCTTTGCTATCTTAGTTTTCAAGGAGTAACGTCCCAACTGAGACCCTCTCCAGGCAGCTCCTGTGCTGTGAGATGTGTGCTCTGTGCTGGCACGTCAGCACAAACCACTGAGCCCTGCACCACACCACAGTGGGACTAATGATTGCTCAGTCTGGTAAGGTGGGACATGCCCTTGGTTTACAAGAGTACAAGGACAGGTCACTGTACGGCACCAAAAAAAAGGGCTCAGTAGAAAAGTGGCAATGAGAACAACTCCCTGTAAGCAGTTACAGGGCAGGAGAACATCTGGAAGGCTCCTGATATCCCTAAGACAAAATTCTGTACCTATTTATTTTCTTGGCAAACTAAAGGATCCCAGGTAAGCATGGCACAGGTATGTGCAGGACACTCAGCTTTCGCTGCTCCCTCACTGTGTCCCTTCCTTTAACCTCCACATGTGACAGCTCCCTAACCATCTGTTTGAACAAAAAACGTTATTAAAAGAAGAAACTTACCATAAATATGACGATGAGAATAAGACAGATCCCTACTATGATTAGGAAAGGGATTAAGTAGTACTCCAGAGGAAGACTGAACTCTGGGATTAGCACAACATGGCCACTGTGGGGAGGAAGAGACAACACTTTCTACATTAGTGAGAATTTAATGAGCAATGAGATAAAGAATAAATATGATTTTAAAAAAATTAAGAAAGGCTGTCACTAGACATGCTACAGGAATCCTACTCATGCACAACAACATAGAAAATTCAGCCAATACCCACACAATGTAAAGACAATTAAATAAGAGGGCAGAAGAGTGTTTTTCAAAATATTTTTGTAATTGAAACTACTTACTGACCTCAATCATAAATTAGAGCAACCAGGAAAATCACCTCATAACTGCTTGGACAGCAGAATGAAAAAATATAACATATCAAAAGAAACAGTGAAATTATTCTTATTTACTAAACCATTGTGGGTTGCTCTCAGGCACATGATGTTACCTAAAATACCTACAGTCTCTGTTATCACAACATCCTATTTTAACCGTAAATATTTAACAGAGGCAATGACCCAATGCAAGGAATAACACAGCTGCACGTGAGGTAACCTACCCCTTCTCATAAGTAAATTCTTCCTTAAGAGAATTAGCTGATGTCTCGCCAATAAAGACAGAAGGAATGTCAATCTTCTTTAAAACTTCAACTGTACACAAAAAAGCAGGAAAATATTATTTTGTGGACACTCTTTGGGAAGTCTTGAGACATAAGACTTCAACATTATGAGGCTATCCCATTAGGAAGATAAAACACAGTGACAAACAGACAAATGCACACGCATGCTACAGCTTCACATCACATAAGTGCTATTATTTTTCCTACACAATTTCTAAGGACATTATTTCAGGTATGAAAATCAAAATTTCTCCTGGAATAATTAAAGGGAGCAGAAACGCGAAATATTTTGACAAGAGAATCATCATCAGAGTAAGTTTAAGCAGAACACCATTTGTTACTCAGAGAATTGATAGCTGTCACACAGCTCCACTGATTTCCAGGATTTCTGGCAACTTATATGATTTTGTGATCTGCTTCTGCCAGTCTGAATTAATTTGTCTTCCCTCCTTTTCACCCTAAACATAAACAAACATACTAGAAACACCTGTGGCTAGATGAGGTCAAAAAGAAGAAAATTAACAAGTCCCACATCTTTATTTCCATCTCAAGAAACTGGGTGAACTGTCTTCTCCTCTCTGCTTAGCAGTGAGGGCAATAATAAATGAAAAATTACTGAAAGAGAATCTCATAGTCTAGAAAACCTTCTCAGCTTTACCTTGTTGATTTGATCCCTGCTGCTTCACGTTTAAGGCTCAAGGTAATCTGAGATTAGTCCACACCAAAGGAGTCAGAATGTCCAAGGCAAAAGCACGTGTGGCTGAATGTCACCCCACACTGCCAGCTCTGTGTTTGGTGTGCATTTGTTCTACATTTTGATTTCTCAGTTAAACTAAGAGTCACAGGGCTTGAGAAGTCACTAAACTCACTTCCATGTAAAAGCCTGGACTACCCAGCTCCCATTCAGTTCTTGAGTTCATTCCCAGTGTACTCAATGGCATTTCTACTGGGAAAGAATTTATTTTCCTCTCCTTTACGTTCTTGTTCCATATTGAGCAATTTCAAAAACTGGACAAAAGAAAGAAATATCACAAAGAAAGTCGTAACAGCCCCACAGACAAAACCCACACAGCATAAACCAAACAGCACTTTTACTGGATTACAAGATGTTCTGAACATACTCACTCCAAGAAGGCTAAAACTGAAACCACTATCATGAGAATCAAACAGTAAATCATGCACTGGTCTCTAAACATTCCTTTTCTAACTGAAAAACTGAAAACAAGTACACGTGATACGATTCCTATGAAAATAGAATCTCTTTGTCCAGAGGGAAAATGTACCCAACAACCAAAAGGAATCACCAACAATCACGCTTTGACTCCATGATCTCCAGGGTCTTTTCCAACCTAAATGGTTCTCTGATTATAAATACTAAAAAGTTGTATTTTAAAGTTTGATCTCCTTCCAAATGCGCTTTTTCTACTTTCTACTTTTCCTATATTTCTACTTAATTAACATCAGCTTTTTCCACATCAGTCATATAATCTCAAATTTAACCATTTAACACAGAACATTTGAGCTAAAATTAGGAAGAAAACCAAAAGAAATGCTCAGAGAAGGTAAAAGTCAATGTCACCAATAACACACAAATACACATACATGTTCTTATAAAAATATCTTGCATTTTTAAACGTTTAAAGCAGAAAGATTTCTGGTTAGGGTGGGGGGGGGTGTGTTTTTCTTTTTTGTTTTTTTTTCTTCAGTTTGTTTGTGCTGGTGGTTTTGTTATCAGGGGTTTGAGGTGGTTTTGGTGGTGGTGCTGTTGCCAGTGGGTGAGAAGGTTTTTCAAACAGGAGAGAAGAAGTGATACCTGTACTTACTGTCGTTGGATCCCATGCTTATGAGGTCGTCGGAATCCACATTGTGAACTATGGCTGCCTTGTATCCAGCTCTCTGGGCATTTAAAACCTGTAACCCACACAAAACACTTACTGCAGAGACTCTGCTTCTCACCACAGCAGCCTGGCTGTGCTCTGAGACAAGGTGCACTTCTGGGAAGTCATTAATACGTGCACAACATCATTTACACTCATTAAACAAGTGTCTCCTTTCAAAGCAAAATCATTAATTATTCTTATACTCATGCAGTTGTCAGACTTGATATCTCTGCTTATCTGCCCGAAGACAAATTCTCCCTCCCCTTCACATCTCCATCCACCCTACTGTCAGCTATAGATATTTTTCTGCAGCACCAATGAATTCTTTAAAGAGAGGGGGGGAAATAAATAATAATAAAAAATAATTTTAAAATCTTACCTTGACATCGAAGTTGCACTCCAGCCTTCGGATTAACACAATAAAAGCACCAGAGGAGTTGTCTCTCAGTGGAGGTGGGGCTATAGGTTCACATGCATTCTCTGGTTTGGAATTTATTAGAAATCCCTAGAAAACATGAACAGAAACAGCAGCTTCATTTCTCTCTGTCTTAACAAAAGAGTTGGTAGACAAATATAAGGAAAGAAAACTGCACATTTTCATACAGTAGCTAAGCAAATTCTTATTATCAGCTTAATCCTGTATCACAGCAAGATTTCTGCTACTTCCCTATTTTGTGTCATCACAATCTTTATGTCTGTAAAAAATTAGAAAGCTAGACAGAAAATACAGTTTTTCTAATCACATCATACTCAGACTTCACAGTACAATTTAACATAAAATTATCATAAGACTGACGGAGACTAATCAAGAAACCACAAGTACAAAGGTCTAAGAAGCACCAGCACAAACTCAGCACTTGCCAATTAACAAGGGAGCACGAGGAAAGTGTTAAGTGTGACCCTAGCACTGACCTAGAACACAAAAGAGCTGGTTTGCTCTGGGAAGCAAAGACTACCCAACGTGCTGTAGGAAACTCCTGCAGTATCAACTCTGAGGCAAACTCTGGACTGTTTGTAGGTGGCCGAGTCTCCAGCGCCGACATGTTGGAGCAGAAACACTCCTGACCCCACACTTTACACCTGCTAATAACTTGGACAGCCTCTCTCCCAGGACACACACTCCTCTGGGCACAGGATGCCCCGGCACGAGCCCCACTCCCTGTGTTGTGACCCCAGGGCTGGTCACGCCCTCCAGCCCGAGCCGCCAGCACAGGAGGCACTGCCTGTCTGAGCTCTGGAGGGACCAGGCTGGCCCTTCTTCCTCCCTTAAAATGGGCTCACTTCCCTGGTCAGCTCTGTGCATCACCTGGGGAGAGGCTTCCTGATTAACTAGGCTAATGTTAGTTCATTTGTAATTGGGTTGCCCTCTGTCAAGTTTCTTGACAATAGATTGTGATTACCAAGAATCAGAGATATACAGACTGGACACTTGGAGGAGGTTTTGCCTTCCCCTCCTATGACACACTTCTCAGAAAATCACCTTCCTGGGATGTGTTTGTGCTGAGCTGCACTGCCATGGAAGCTTCCAGACACTAATGCACCAGAACAGCCTTCGGCAGAGGAATATTCCTACCAGACTTGCACTAGTTTACAGCAGTTCTAAAGGTAGAGCAAATTACCTACAAGTAAAGAGTGGTGGATTGCCAGAAAATAAGAACGTAAGTAATGTGTTTTATGCAAATAAAGATCATAACAAGTTGCACTGCTGGGGGCTCAAGAAATTACTGCTACAGTTCTAGATATATCCTTAAACTCTCAGTTTGCACTGACAGCTTTAGATAAATAGAGATGTCATCACCTGTGTAGAAATAATTATACATAATAAATTATATAATTATATATAAATGTATTAACTGTTGGTTTAAATATGCAAGTTTATATATATATATTACATGTAACATATACAGTATATTAACTATGTGTGTGTGTGTGTATATATATGAACTGTCAGCTCAAATGTACTGCTTACATATCAACTCACTCTTTAACCATACATATATATTATTCACAAAGTTTAACCATTGTTGTTTGGAGTAATTTTATTTTTGTAACAATATCCCCTTTGGCAGAGAAGCTGCACCAACACTCTATTCTTCGCCAAGTTTGTGGTGACAGGCACAACATTACACAGTCTGTAACAATCAAAAGCAATAACCCCCCAAAATGCTACATGGATTTGCTGCAAGCCAAGTGCAGCTTCCTGAGGTTCCCCCATTGCTGCAGCACACACTGCTCAGAGCACGTGGCTCCAGACAAACTCCAGCTGGCTGGTCCTCAATGCTGTCACACAGTCCCAACCACCTGAAATGCAGGAACCACTAACTGAGCAGCACCCACACTCTCACCTTGGTACTGGTTATCACAGACTCTTACAGACTGTGGTTTACAACTTGCATATTAATAAAGCTTAATCACAAGCATTGAAAAAGTCTACCACTTTCATCCTATTGCAACCAAATATCATAGCATTTTTTTAAAGTAATTAAAATCTTAACGCAGGATAAAAAGCTTTAGTATAATATTCAGGACTAAAACTCGTTATTTCTACACAGGTGATGACATCTACCTTAGTTAAGACACAGCTGTCTAACAGTTAAAAAGGTTAAAATCAAAGCTCCTTATATCTATTTCTGATGTATTAAATTGGCTCACTACATGGGTAAAACACTTAATCACCCTCTGTTTCTCAGTATAGCCAGTAAACAACTGTACAGCTCTAACATCCCTTTTCCCTGAGGTAACACTCCCTGGGCATGCAAATGAGGTCTGCTTGAGGGCAACTGCAGAGAATTCTCCAGTTACAGCAACTCTTACAGCACTTTATTCCCCTCTGAGAGCAAAAGGGCAATGCACAACTTGCCCTTACAATGCACCCTTGTATCTTCACACCAGCTCCATTCCTTGCACAGTGGTTACTCACAGCACTGCAGCACCAACAACCTGCAGGGCCAGATTTGGGGCCATACAGGCCACAGACAGAAGGAACAGGCAACCCTCATCTCTTTTAGCTTACAGAGGAAATGTTCAGCAGATACAGCTCTCTTGATATATATTCAGCAGATTTAAATATTTATTTATGTGTTTATTTATTTTACCTTCAAGCCTTCTGCTGGCAGTCTGTAGCCAAATCTAGCAGGTAGATCATCAAAAGTCTGGGTTCCATTTTCAAGGTTGTACTAAGACAAATAAATAAAAAAATCAGGTTTGCAACAAGACAGAAATAGTTAACAAGTGTAAACAGAAATAAACAGCACTGCATTCTTTAAGATTAAAATATTTTTCAGACATAGGACATCTTGTGACCAGGTCAATGACATCACAAAATTGCTTATTCCACTTGTCTTCCACTCACCCAGCAACGTATTTTTTTCTTATCTAGCTGTCAAAACAAGAAAGTAAGTGACAGATATTTTGTTAAATTGTTTGTATGGTAAATCTTTCTTTCTACTCTCTAAAATTCAAATACTATCATATTTGCAGAACAGAAACCACAAACAAAAGAAGCAAAAGTCTGAAGATTTGGAGGGTTTGGGTGTAGTTTTTCCTGGATGGTGATGGTGGGTGTTTTGCCCTGAATTCCCTTGTGTACAGGGAATTTTTACAGCTTGTGGGCAAAGAGTAACCTCCACATGACATCCTTTCCCAAGTCCCTGCTATCCATTCAGGTTAGTAACTGAAAAGTATCTCCACAGTATTGTTTTATAGTAACTATGAGCTTTCACTTTAAAAGAGAGGAATACTGCACAGCTGACTGTAGCAGCTTTGTTCCCCCTTCCCTTGTTCATCCTCTGCAGCCCCGACAGGCCTGACCAACACAGAACTCACACAGAAACACGCTAAGTGGATGTGTGCTACATTTTTGCCTTTAAAGTAAAAACAGTGTTTCCTGTAAAAGCAGCAACTGACTTGAACTTGCATCAGTTGTAAGTGTTACTAAACAGTCAAGTGACTCAAAACTCTTGTCGATTCATTGTATCCTCCCACTGTCACACAGGACAGCCAATAAGGACCGTGTTCCCTTCAGAGGGACGTTTCCCATCAGGCTGACTCAGACAGGGGAACTCAAACTGCAGTTCAGAGACAAACTCTGCCATGATCTACCTGTACTCTTCCAAGGGAGCAATATTTGGAAGGAGCTTTCTTCCCACAAACTTTAACAAAACTGAGGGGAAAGCAGCAGGAGTGGAACACAATTCCAAGGCATCTTCCTTGTTCTGTGTAACCCACGTGCTCCACAGCCTCCCACCAGAGCACCAGGTACCACCTTCAAAACATCCCTCCTGAGCTTGTGCCACTGCCAATTCTCCCTTGAGTCCTCAGCAAGCTCCAGCTCCAGCCAGGAGTCAGTCACAAACTACTTCTCCTTACTCCTTTTCTATAAAATAACCAATCCTGCCTCACAAGCACATTACAGCACCTCACACATCCATGACCCTTCATTTGAGGCTGCAACTGTGTGAGAACACAGAAGCATAAAGACTCTTAAACTAGAAGGGAAGAGATGAATGTCTTTCCTCAGCAGACCCAGACCTTTGGCCAGTGTGATAACAAATGGGTAATCATTGGACTGTGACATCTCACAAGACTGTAAATGATCTGTACACCAGCAACACCATGTGACACTGCAAGCACTCCCTCTCCTGAGCATCTCTGAACCATTCCACCGGCTCCTTGGAGCAGCAGTTTTAGTCTAGCTCAAGTCTTCATTTCCTACTTTAGGATAGTCTCAGAATCAATTTGCAGCTTCCAAGTATCCAAGAATAAAAGACATTTCATTTTTATTTGGAATTATTTACAATACTGCACACAAAAGCCTAAATAGAAAAAAAATAAACTAAACTTACAAAATGCCCAATTTTTCTTTTTTGAGTTTGGGGGGAGTTGTTTCTTTTGCTTTAAATAACTTTCTTAAGAGAGGAAGAAGCAAGAGAGGAAGAAGCAAGAATGGAAGTCAGTTTTTATGAAAAGAGGAAGCACAGACTTTGTGATAAAGGGGGAGGGGAAATCATGTTTACAGTAGAATGAGTTTAAAATTTCACAATAAAATGGACACATCAGTGCCATAATAAAGCAATTCTCTATCCACACTGTTCCCTTTTTCCTACAAAAACTATGGATAGAACAGTAACAACCTGCAGATCCAAATAACACACTTCAGTATTAACCAACCCCACGTTACCACAAACTTTTAAGTATTTTAAAATGTGGCTTCAAGGGTTTGTCACTCTGTTCCCCCAAGTGGACATGGGTTTAACATCTCTGCATCTCACTGGGACAAGCAGAGAACACAGAGCTGACAGTACACAGGTTTAACTATTTCAGTAGCTTAAGCTCTATCCCACAAAGTCAATTATAACTTCCTCCTTAAAACTTCACAATATATCAAATAAATAATAAATAGCACAGCAACAACTTTTACCACTGACATATGCTCATTATACTATTTAGTGGCCTGATCACTTGAAATTCTACACACCTAAAAAATTTCCTTAACAATAGCAGATATTTTCAGCTCTTTAAAAAAAATTACATCTTGGTGTGACACACACAAACCTCCTTACTGACACGGCCTTCAGCACACACAGAAATTGTCCCAGCCATAGGAATTATTTTATTTTATTTTTTACTTATATCCAGTAACCCTACAAAATGGCACCCATCACCAAAACTTAAAACTGCTGCCTAAGCCAAATCATGGAATTGTTTTAATAGGATTATAACATGTTCCAGGACATCTGGTCAGTGCAACTCTGTCAGTGAGTAAGGGAATTTTAGGTGCTTTCACTGTCATGGTGCCTGAGCACACACCCTCTGCAAAGTCATTTGTACCATTGCTTTTTTATTGAAATAAATTGTGAAGGCAATTCCATTCCAACCCACCTGCTGTAACATTTATTGCACTAACTGATACACATTGGAATGGCTGAGAAGAAGATTCAATTTCCTAGAGATTTCATCTGTGTAGATATACTTACTGCTAAAATATCTGCTTCCACAGGTAGGAGATTCAGGAAAGCAAATAACTGCACAGTCACAATAGTGTATATCTGGGTGGCAGACAACATCAGCATCCCTATTGACAACAGCATATTTTATTCAATACCTGCAAGAAAAAACAGAGTCAAGGCACACAGCAAATACTTTGCTCCGCCATTTTATGGGACTCCCTTGGTTAGTAAAAACTGTGCCAAACAAGGATGTAAAATGTTATTTGATGTTTACTTTTGAGAAACAATGAGAGTTATATGACTATTTTAGAACAGAAGTCTCTTTTGTCAAGACATGTAACCTCCGTGGGAGGGACTGCATGCACAAACCACAAAAAGCACTTCACAAAGCTCCAGGCACCAGCTCCAGCAATGCCAGGGAGTAACATCTTCATTTCAAACTTCCCTTCTTCCAGCCTAAATCCAAATCAGCAAAACTCCTCATGTACCCAGAGTGGGTCCATTAAAAGCATTTACTCTAAATCCACACTGCTTTTGCAGGTGTGGGACCAACAGGTACCAAACACAAACCAGCTGTATCAACTTCAGAGAAACTCAGAGAGGCTCCAAATGGACTCAGGCTCTGGGCAGCAGCTCTGCCCTCCTGGAAAGCCTCTGCCTCTTTGAGACCCTTAAAAACAAGGACACAAGTACTCTAAAGTTTGCTTCGATGCACTTTCCCAGCTCATGACTTTCAAAGAAAGTCAATTGCGCTTTGCTAGTAAGGGCCTGCAGATTTGGGTTCTCACAGGCCATAAACCCATGAACAACACGGTACAAACCTGTGCCCTCTGCTGAGTATCATGTTTAATGTAGTGAGAAATGGTGTCCCTGCAAAGCCTCCACTTCCAACACTCCACATTTCCAACACTCCTCTCCCACAGCTGCCATCAGGGTGTCCCTGCAAAGTCTCCACTTCCAACACCCCACTCCCACAGCTGCCGCCAGGGAACCGCCTGCTCCACACACGGGTCTGCCCAGAGACCCCTCCAGGCTCCCAGTAAGGAATTACTGCAACTTCCATAGAATAGCAGCAACACAAAACAACACACAAACAAGGGATCCAACATTGCTATATGAGGTAAAATAATTCATGGACAAGTTTTAAAAGTGGACAGTATGTGCTCAATAATGTAATTATCACAACATCTGGATCTCCTCTTTTATTGCAGGAATTAAAAGTACTTCACAAACAATTAAACTCAATTAGGTCATCCAAATTATCTGCATGATGGTTGAAAACCTCCAAAGTGTGTCTGCTTATAGAAATGGTTCCATATGGATTTGTTTTCCTTTGACTGTAGATATTCCATTCTGAAAATTTTCTGTTGACTTACCATAGAAATCACAGCCAACACTAATGCTCCTTTTCCAGAGTCAGGAAACACCCAAGAGTTCCTGTCTTCTTGTCCTACCCTTCACGGGCTTCTCAAGCAAAAAGTACTGTCCCATGATGTGAGGGTCTCAATATTAATTAAAGCAAATAGCAGAGAGTCAGATTTGATTTAAACTAACATAAAGAGAATTAGAATTCATGATTATTATTATTATTATTTGGAGGAAATAGCTGGTATTTTCAAAACCAGTTCTCATGATTCTGACTTGGGCATTCAGACATATGATGCTTTGTGAAACTTTCAGCTGAAGTTACAGTCACAGGAACTGGTAGTTAATTACACAATTAATGAATTTTTATTGCTAAATTAAGATTTACCAGCTTCTCTCATCAGCCTGCCCTAAAAAAAGAGAATGATGGCGAAACTGAAAGAATGAAAGAATGACTGTTTCACAAATACAGCCATTTTTACTATGACAGAAGCAACAAAACTCTTGAAGTTATCCCAGCACTTTAAATTCAGCACATACCTCAGAGGGCAGAGAAAAGCACTACAAGAACATAAGCAAGGTTACAAAATATCAGAATTAATTGGTCCTTGCAAACAACACGCACGTGCAGGGCAGTCCTCCCTGTCAGACTTACATACGGGTTCCTGTGGGCCCAGAAAGTGCTGTCCCAAGCAGAAGCCAAAGGGCCTGACACTTCCTGAGATTCTGTGGCTCACTGGAGAGCACCTCCCTCTCAGCTGAGGGAGCTCAGGAATTCAGGGCTACACCATAAACCACACAAAAAAGTCAAACCTGGCTCTGCAGGAACCTTCAGCACTTCAGCCTGATTTTCCCATGTGTACAGGTCAAGTTGACTTCAAATGATGTGGGGCATTTCTTCCCACTCTGCATGGCAGAACTCACCAACAGCCCCACCCCAGGTGCTGCATCTCTGCCATGGCACTGCCAGCACAGACACACAGAGAGGGCAGAGGGGCCTGCTGGCCCACAGCTCTGAGCAGCAGGACCCCCCTGAAGGAAACACACTGAGCACATTTAAGACAGGTCATAAAGAAACTACACGGCTCGAGACATGGACAAGAACATGGGGGCTTTGGGCAAATACCCACAAACCATTCTGTACAAACTATACTTAAATATCTCCTCTTCAGACATTTGGATCTCAGTCAACTCAAAATGTGTCTCAGAGCAGAAGACAACACAAAGCAACCCCATGTGCATGAGGTTATGTACATGCCTCAACTCATTCAATAAAACAGCTCTTTTTCCCCTACTTCTGAAAAAACCAGGAACTTGTACATCTGTATTAAACAAATCTAAGTTCTATTTAAAGCCAATTGGGATTATGATGCTTACAACAGTCACAGAAATCGTATGAACATATAGAAACTTTAACCTGACACACTCCAGGACAACATTCCAAGTGTTCCAGACTGCACCTTCCAAAATTCCACAAACAGAGGATGAACAAAAACTACACAGATAACACTAATCACTGTCACTCACATCACTCAAGTCTCTCAGATCTCTGACTCTTTCCATTCTGATGCCATGACATCAGAACTGACCCAAATCTCCAACTCAGACCTATCACAAACTGAACTCTGATGTACACAAGGGAAGATCAGCGTCAGACCCTTAGGATGAAGGAACAATTCCTTTCAATTCATTTCAGCCTTTTCACCAGGAATTCTGACTGTCAGCCAGCCAGAGACCACGCTACTCGTTATCCCGCAATCCCCACCAGCGCCTCGGGGCACTGCCAGCCTCACGAACGGCACACCGGGCTGACCCGCGGAACGCCCAAGGAAGGATCGCGCTTTCCTCGGGCATGGGGCGACGCTCGAGAAGCGCTCCAGCAGCTCCCGCTCCGCCGCCTCCTGCGGGACCGGGCAGCCCCGAGGCCAGGCCGGCCCGGCCCGGCCTGGCCCTGGCCCCGGCCCTGGCCCCGGCCCCG
>VWZD01011603.1:532988-575035 GCA_013396695.1 Sakesphorus luctuosus
GGGAGGAAAATGAACCCCGCGGCCGCGGCCCCTCCGCCGGGGCAGCAGGTGATCCACGTCACGCAGGACCTGGACACGGAGCTGGAGGCGCTGTTCAACTCCGTGATGAGCCCCAGGCCCAGCTCCTGGCGGAAGAAAATCCTGCCCGAGTCCTTCTTCAGGGAGCCCGACTCGGGCTCGCACTCGCGGCAGTCGAGCACGGACTCGGCCGGGCCGGCCCCGCGCCCCGCGCCCGCACACGTGCGGTCACACTCGTCCCCCGCGTCGCTGCCCGGCGCGGTGGCGGCGCCGCGACACGGCCACCCCCGGCAGCGCTCCTGCGACGGGCCCGACGAGCGGCCGCTGCCGCCGGGCTGGGAGATGGCGCTCACGCAGACCGGGCAGCGATACTTCCTCAAGTGAGTGCGCGGGCCCGGCCCCGCATCGCAGGCAGCGGGGCGGGAGCGGCGCGGGCCGGGGGGACCCCCGGGGTGAGGGGAGAGCGACATCCCCGCGGGAAACTCCGTCCCACTGGGAAGAGGGAGCCGAGGGAGCGCCGGGCAGAAGTTCGGCCGTGCCTATCGGTGCTGTATTTTCCTGCTTGCCCACACGTCCTAAATTGTAAAACTTTCTTTAGTAAGTTCAGTAAGAGTTATTCCGGGGTGTTTCCGGCATGTGGGAGCAGCGCTCTGCATGCCGGGCCCTGTGGGAGGCGGCGGGGGCTGGGGCTGTGCGGGCGCTGGGGCTGGGGCTGGGGCTGTGTGTCTGTGTGTCTGTCTGTGCGGGGCTGCCCCACCGCGGTGCGTTCAGAGCATCCCCGCCGGAGGCAGCTCGTTCTGGCGACAGATTTTGGTCAGTGTGCCAGTCATTTTGGCCAGAGTGTTTTATTTGTTACATTTGGCGTTTGATTCAAAGCAGTTTAATAGGCCTGAAAATAGGTAAAAATTGTAATATGTGGTAAGGCAACAGTGCTGGATTTTGGTCCATTCTGTAACTCAGCTTTAGATTCATTCCAAATGAAGTGGCGCTGCATTAACCTGGTTAATAATGCAGTGACAAAATGTTTGGTGATGAAATAAAACATTCACTGATAAAGGTTCTGCCTGAGGTGTTGAGGGGGTTCAGCTGCCGGGACTCCAGGCGGGCGTTTGCTCGTTCCGTTCCCTGCAACTTTCTCGGCCGGAGGGGAAACTCCCGAGTTCACCTGAACCCACACGTGGGTATTGAACCATCCAACGTATGGGGGAAAGAGAAACAAGGCTGTTTAGAAACATGAAAAAAGTCATAACTTACATGATTCTGCAATGATTTCTTTGCCTCGTGGGTTTGGAATGTCCCAACGGATTTACACAAGAGCCCAATTTTTAAATTTCTCTGCACAGTTTAGATTTTTGCCTTGTGTGACACTCTGAGCTACCAGCAAAGCACAGAAATACATTTCTGTAAGTCACTGTATATAATTTATGATACTGAGTGGACATATCCAAGGGTCCAAAATTAGGAGTTTGTTAGTAATCTAGTTTATCACCTAAAGGAGATCCTGTGTCTCCACACTTTGCATATATTTTTCTTGACAGAACAAGGACAGAGAAATAGCAGAGTGACAGGAGCACTGTAACAGACCATCCATAAATAAATATTCAATATGAATTCTTGCTGGGGTTTGGCCAGGGAGTGTTTTCAGGTAACTCTGCCTAAAACTTGCATAACATAATCTTTGTCTGCTCTTCAGTTTTTGTCTAATATCTAATATCAAAATGAGCTCGTGTTGTTTCACCTTCCTGTCATACAATTCTGACCTAGAGATGGAGTTTTCCAAGTTGATGGATTCTTGTTCCTTAGGCCAAAAATGCAAGGCCTTTATTAAAAAGCATGGGTAAAACCTTAAATTGTCTTTAGTATGGTTTTTTCTCCAAATCCTAGCAACAGTAATAATTGGATTAACAACATCCTTTTTGATCTAAAATACTCATTGTGTGTGTAATTTGTTACCAAAGTTGGTCTTTGTTTTGTTTCCCCAGTTTTACCTATCCAACAGAACTTCCCTCATTTATATAAAATTTAGCTGGAATCTTGCATTTCTTTATACATGTAATATATTTCTTTATACCCCAATGCTTTGGGGAGTAATATTTAGCTTTAAAATGCTCACATATGAATTATAGTATTTTTAAATGGTGTAATGTTTTTCAGGTGAAAATATAATTTTCTGCAGACATTTAAGATTGTTTATGGAGAACAGCATTTAAAACTCTGTGCTGTAACATACAGGGTTGGAATCAGATGATGTGCTTGAAAATCCTATTTGGTTAAATCAGGCATACAAGGTTACATTTCTTTATATAAGGAAAAAAAAGCCAGTGCTTTCCAGTTTAATGATAAAGATTTGTTTTGCATCGTTAGCAAAAGAAAATTGAGAAATTAATTAGGAGTAAATAGCCAAATTAGGTCCTTTTAAAGCCTTTATTATCTGTTGAAGTTTAGAATGCATTTTGTTGTATTTAAACGTATTTTTAAGAATTATTAAACAGAAGTACCAGTGGGAGTTTCAGTGAACAGTGAGCTGGCCCAGCTGACGGGGGACCAGCGGTAACTTGAAGCAGTTGCACTCCTGCATGTCTGTTCTTGCAGAAATTTTCTGGCTGTGACTGGAAGAAACATAAGTAACCTGGGGACCGACCACTCCACCCCGTCATTAAATACCAAACCGCACAGGGAGGTGGAACCAGGGCCATGAGCACACACTCACAGCACTGTTATCTGAGGCATTTCGTCTGTGTGTGCATGTGTGGAAAAACATTCAAGTGTGATTTATTTCTGATAAAAAGAGTTTCTGGAAGGAGGGCAGCCTGCCTGGCATAGCTGCTGTGCCGGTGAGGGGAGTACAGTGCAGTTCCAGCCACAGGTGGCCTGTGCACACACACCCTGCACAAGGAATGTTTCAGGATTACTTTCCACCAGTCTGGGTTTAGGTGGCACAGTCGTTTAGATGTTTTAGATGAAGACTGAGGTTTTAATGTTTCCTCAGTGTGTGTAAAGAGCTGCTTGCTCAGACTCTCGTAAACAGAATATGGAGAGTTTGGTGTTTGCACTGCACAGATTTGTGAAACTTTTGCCACCTCTGTCTTTATCATACTGTTATTTTTAAAATACTACAATGAACATTGGCCTTACCAGGACATGTTTGCCATTAAATCCTGCTCGAGGGTTAGAAGGTTAATTATTTGCAATATTTGATTTACTCACAATGTTCAGATTTTTTCGTACGGGTTTTTGTTGGTGAAGAAACTTGATTTAACACACAGTTTTACACAACTGAGCATGTTTAGCAGGACAGCAGAAGAAAAGTAATATAAATACTCTGAAAATACTTTTTTTCTGAGAATGACAAAACTAAGACAGTTGAAGTGCTCAAGTGATTTTCAGATACAACCTTTCCCTGAAAGCCATTTCTGATAGTTCTGTAGAGACTTCTGTTGTGCTATATTGGTGCTGTGCTTGGTGCTGTACAGAATTCATCACAGAGAAACTTTTCCATCTCAGGAATGTAGTTACACACCTGGAAATGGGGGAGGACATGAGCAATGCATGAGAGGTTACTCAGTGTAGGTTCCCCTAAGAATGTGGAAAGCAGTGACACCTGTGTGGGACGTGTTTGCAGCGTTGTCCCACAGCTGTGCCCACGGTGCCACGGCCAGCAAGGAGGGCACTGACCTCGCTGCCCCTTCCTTGGCCCTTACACAAGATGGTGCCAAAGCAAGAGCCTGTGCATCCCTGCTGGCTTTGGTGGTGTGCATTAGAGAGAGAAATTTCACAGAATCTTGGGGCTTTTGGAGCATTTAGTCCACACTTTAAGGGATTTGCTTTGTTTCCATCTCCAGAGATTATTTGTGTGGGAGTTGGTGCATGAACTGCCCCCGATGCCAGCATACCTTAAAAACAAGTCACAGTGTGCTAGACAGTACCAAGATGTGTTACTACCAATGGCTTTTATCTGGATTATTTAGTGAGTATATTACAGACTTCCTAAAAGGCAGGAAAGCTGTGATCATGACCAAAGTTTAATTGACAGAAATTCAACTATGGCTCCCCTTCGTAACTCATCTCAGAGATGCTTAGGAAGTTTTGATACTGGAATGTGCACATCAAAACTAAATTTTCAAGCTATGATTGTCTGTAGTTCAAGTGCTGATTTAATGATGATGTTGGAGTTCCACTTAAAAAAACTACCATTGATCTGTGAGCTGGTTTTTCTCCTCTGACTTTGGCAGTAGGAACAGCTACAGAATTTCTGATGAAAGCTCATATTTATTAATTTTCTGGTCCAAGATGGTGTCTTTTCATGATTAATAGACTGTTTTCTCAGAATCTAAAATCTTGTCACCTCTGGTCTTTAAAAGAATTTAGGAGTTAATATGGGGCTTAGTAAAATCTGAGGACAGAAGCAGAGCTGGAATAAAATTGCTTCAGGGACATATTTTGATTTGCAGAATGTGATTCAGTTCCCTCTCCCGTTGGGTTTTCCAGGTTAGGAAATAAGCTACATTTTAGACTTGGCTGTAACACATCAGTGAAGAAAGCTTTAAGCAAGACTGCACTGACCCTGGAAGTGTTGCCAAGAAGGGCTTCCTTTGAGGAAATATTTAAGAAACTTAATTTAAAGGACTGTTCAGGCACAGAAATTGCATTAACACATTTTTGTGTATGCATTTCTAAGTTATTTAAGGAGTTGGTGATAACTGTCCTGTACACAGTATTGTGTTCATATATAGAATTTGCCGTGTTGGGCTGCTGTACTTTTTAAGCTAATGTACTTCTAAAATCACTTTAAAATGTACTTTTTCAAGCTGATGTACTTTTAAGCTAATGAATTAGTGATGTACATGCAGAATTGTGTTGGTTTACTGAAGTTTGTCTTAAATTTGCCCTTTAGTCATAGCGTTAAACCCAAAGTATGGGAGTAGTTGTGCATTAATGGATGACAAGTGCCATGCATTCACCTCATGAGATGAGCTGGCAATACAGTTGCTTTATGCACTGATCATTAGGCAACAGAACCAATTAGCGTATTCTCAGAAAGGTGTATATAGAATAGGTACAGGTGTTAGTTAATAAGATGCTGTCGTGAAAACCAGATGCTTTTTCTGAAACCATTGGAAGGGGGTTTTTCTCTACTAACGGTTTGGGTTGCTCAAGGAAAGCAAATGAATAGTAGGGTTATTTTAATCACTTTTGTGAGCTGCTGTAGTGAACATGTAAAGTTGGTGTGTGTGGCCCTCTGTGCTCCGTGACTGGTGAAGGACAATGGAGGGCTGGAGGCCTCAGGAGGGGATGTGTGGCCAGCTCTGAACAGGTTGGACAGCGTAGAATCTGCACAGTCTGCCCCTCACAGCTTTTGCCATTCAGTCCTTCAAATATGTGGGAAAAGTCAGAGGTTGGGCTTTGACTTGCTTCCTTTTGGATGCTTTGGTTGATGTTGCAAATTCTGTCTCTGATGAAGGAGGTTACTACAGGACGAGAGGTTCTTGTGTGTGTGTTTGGGGCTCGGGGGCATTGCGTGACTAGCAGATACCAATTGTATGGAAGCAATTAAATCCAAAGGAAATGTCACGTCGGCTGAATTTCAACATACAGACTTTTGGCATTTTCCCCCTTCATTTAGAGAGAGAGAGAGAAAGAGAGAGAGACTGGAGGTGTTTGTTGTTGGTTTTTTTTTTTGCTTTGGGGATCTTTTCCTTTTCTTGGATTAACTCAAAGTCCAGACCTAAAGTGAATGCACAGCCCATGACTGTTGTATGAACCCTTCAGGAAGGGAAAACCGAGGAACACTGCACTGTCCCAGAGTATTCCCTCCCTGTGAGTGTTTAAAAGGCAGATGTGATGGAAGCTGCACTGCCAAGACAGAGAGAGGCTTGCTTAGTGACTGAGCAGAATGTATTCTGTCCAAACTGAAATAATTGCTTAGAGCATCACCAGAAGTTCCTGCAGTAGGAAGGGAGATGTGCAGGAGGAGTTGCTGTCTCACCTCCTGGCTCAGCAGCAGCAGGGGCAGCACAGACACAGCAGTGGCAGAGCTGCCAGTCCAGACACAGCTTTTCCTGCAGTGACTCCTTTGTCTGCTCATGCATCTGCTGGCCCCTCGGTGTTTCCTTGGTCATACTGCTCGTCTTTATTCACTGGGTATTGATCTGTCCCCAGTAATATTTTGGGTGCAATTTTCTGACACTTCCAGGATTGAGAATAACAGGACACTTCCATGGTACATTTGAGCTTTTTCTTGCACGATGAGTAATCCTTTTTTTCTGCCTGCAGTCAGTTTACCTAACCTATCTGCTGTTGTTCTTTTTGTTAAATGTTCTGTGTTCCTGGTTTTTAATGTTTGATTGGTGAGCAAAGGTGTAAGCATCACAAAATGCAGCAACAGTCTTTTAGTTAAGCAGTTCTTAAAGGTTGTATCAGTGTTCACTTCCAAACCCAAAAGTAGTGTTTGAACTGTGAGCCTCAAATTCCATGTGGGCTTTTAAAGAAATTCTCAAAACTTGTTGATTGAGGTATTTTCTTAGTCTTCACCTTCACTGTGAAGCCCCTGAATAAGCAGCACCTGAGCAGACCAAGTGCAGTCCCTGGGCAGGTGCCCTGGGCTGAGGGAACACCAGCGGGTCCTGCTGTGCCGGCACTGCCGAAATCAGGAACTGGTGCTTTTGTTTCTGGGCTGCATTTCAGCATCTGGTCCTGTCCATGAAAAAATTCTGTGTATTGAAGCAGACAATGTGCAGAAATAAACCTTAAATATTGCTCCACTGAAGTTTCTTACACTGTAAGCTTACATCCCTTTGCAGTGTTACCTGGCTGGAGTTGGTTAGATTTTCAGACCATATTTCCAAAGATCTTTTTAACTGATAAAACATTTGGGGAATGTGGGTTTGGAGTCACCTTTCTTAAAAAAGGAAGGAAAGAAGAAAGAACAAAGCTAAGCTGTTTGGTGTCATTTGTTTGCCTAAGCAGCCTTTTGTAACATTAAGGTGGAAATGCTAAAGTTGGTTTCAGAATTTTCTCAAAATACTATTTTTTCAAAAGCTTCAGTAGTAGAAATAATTGCCACTCGATGGATTGTCTGCTTAGTCAGATAGTCTGGACAAAAGCAGCTCTCCCAGTCCTGGCACGTGTTCCTGTGATTTCTCCCAGGGCAGTTGTGTTGCCTGGAAGCCTCTGCAGCCTCCGGGCACTGCCCTCACCTGGGGGAGGTTCAGGACTCAAACAAAGCAGACTTTGCATCAGGAAATGAGTGTGGCATGTACTGTGTGGGCAACACTGCAGCTCTGGGGGAAGGGAGGAAGAGGTCAGCCCTTTGGAGCTGACAACAGCAGAGTTCAGTGTGGGAATTCTTCACAAAAGCTTTTTTTATTTCACATTTGTTTTTGATATTGCATTTCCCTCCCATTCTACTGTAAATATTTAAATAGAAATATAAATGCTTTTGCCTCTAAAGGTTGAAAAAAAATATTGTTTTGCAAATGTGTATGGCAGAATTGCTCCAGCATGTACCAAAGCTGAGGGTTTGATGTGAGTGAAGTTAATGTGACAACTGAGGACCAGATTTTAATGTTGAACTCCCTTGTGTCTCTACCACGTACAACTCCTGTGACTGACAGGGCAGCCGTGCCAGCAGTGGGTGCAGTGATGCCGGTGATTCCTGCCATCCCTCCAAACTGCAGAGAATGCACCTTAAGGAACACTTTTCCAGTCATGGGTGATATTTTCACAGATGTTGCCATCACTGTCTCTCAGCCTTGACATTGCCCAAATAGTAGATTTTAATTTTAGATACAACTTACTTTTTATTAGGGGTGGTGGAGGGTTATTCATGTTTTATAGTTGGCATTTCAGTTTTTGTTTGCTACTGAAAGAATTTATGGCAGTGGAAAATCAATGAAATTATGCCACTGCAAGAGAGCAGACAACTGAGTAACTAACATAAAAGAGATTTCTAGTGAGACTATTTTTGACTTACTGAAAGTGTAACAGTAAGTCATGGATAAAAGAAATGAAGGTTTTGCTAAACATTCAGCACCAAGAGTAGTCAGTAAAGGCATATTCTAAAACATACTTTGTCAAAGGTAGGAAAGATCTTGGTTTGAGCTTTGTAACTTCACAGAAAGCTTTGCAATTCTAGTCCATAAGTTGTAAATAAAAAAATAGCTGTTGGTATTAACCATGCCAATACTCACCCACATCTATGAAGAAATGTTATTTTAAGCAGTCATCTGCAGGGACTGAGTGGTGCACATTACTATATTTATTTGCTTTCTATGGTAGATTTGCTCCAAGGACAAAGGGAATATCTAACTTTGATTCCTTAAGTTCTCTGTAGTTATGTATCTTTTGAATTATTTGGCAGATTTGCCGTGATCTGCCATTGCCAGACATTTGGCTGAAGTGCTGCTGTGGCAGGTCCCTGTTGGTGCTGCAGCAGGAGGGGGTGACCAGTCTGAGCACCAGGAGGGGTTCCAGGTGCTGGATGTTCCACAAAGCAGCTTCTGTGTTGAGTCTCTCGTGCAATAGGTGCCAAAACTTGGGTGCTGTATATGTATAGTCAAATACTTCTCAAAACATCCATGAAATTTTGAGGTTTTGACATGCTGTTTTTTACCAATTGTCACAGATCTTTATTGTAAATAAGAGTAGGAGAATAGAATGTGAAAGAAAAGCACAGCTTGCAGGTAAAACAAATGAGGATGCAATTAAGACACAGGAGCACTGTCAGATTCCATTTTGTGCCACTTTTCCTGTAGATACAGACATACATTTTTATTTATTTGAGTAGTTTTGTGGTACTGTCTGATTTGCTTTACTGAAAGTGTGCCTCTGCTG
Source organism: Sakesphorus luctuosus (assembly GCA_013396695.1). Taxonomy (NCBI): domain Eukaryota; kingdom Metazoa; phylum Chordata; class Aves; order Passeriformes; family Thamnophilidae; genus Sakesphorus; species Sakesphorus luctuosus. The sequence goes on from VWZD01011603.1 coordinate 541,839, forward strand.
AGGATATTGTCTCATGAACATTTCCTTTTTCTGCCAGGATGGCTTCCACTAGAACAATATTTTCAGTGGTCTTTTTTGTCTTGGAGGAACAAATGTGTGATTCATTTTTCTAGAAAAAACAGGAAGCTGTAAAGAAGACAGACTGAAAATGAAATGTATACTCTTACCTACAATTTAATTTATAAAGGTATAAAGCAAACTGGAAGTAACTCTTCGTTAGATGCTGAGAGGATAGTACAGTTTTACTGTTTTCCTCCTATTATCTGAACCTCATGTGAAGAACAATTTAAGATGATCTTGTCAAAAAAACCCACAAAAAACCAAAAGCCACCTACACATATGAAAACCTCAAATCAAAGCAGTGCAAGCATCATGCAAACTTCAAGATTAGTCCCTCATGTTTTAATACCCATGGCAGTGGGACACATCCTAAGGAAAAGTCAAGCTAAAAGACTTCTCTTACTCTCCTGCTTTGCCTTCTGTCAGCTTGGAGATGAACAGCCTCAAAACTGTAAAGAAGTAATAGCTCTATTGAAAATATGAGGTTTAGTTTTGGCTCCTGCAGATCAATGAAATGCTGTGTGGAAGGATTATCCTGACTGCATTTCTAAGGCCCCTGCAGGTGCGGAAGCCCCAGGAGTGACTGACTGGCCGTGTGTGATGCAGGTGCTGCCCGGGCCATGCCGGGGGAGCCGCAGGTTCTGTCCCAGCCGCAGGTTCTGTCCCAGCCTGGGCAGTGCTGGGGGAGCTGCAGGTTCTGTCCCAGCTGCAGGTTCTGTCCCAGCCGCAGGTTTCTGTCCTGCAGGTTCCGTCCCAGCCGCAGGTTCTGTCCCAGCCCGGTGGGCACAGCCTGGCACGGTCCCTGCTCAGGGCAGCTCTTGTGCATTTGGCACAATCTCCTCCTCTGCTGCAGCTCAGCTCCCTCCAGCATCTTGGTTCCAAGCTCCAAAATTGCTTTTAGGGTTTTGATTGCAAAAAGCAAATTCTCTCGTAATAAATAAATTTGTCTCTTTGAAGTGGTGGTTTTTTTCCCTTGATGACTGTACTGGGAACAGCAGAGAAGAAAAAACCCTCTGAAGTAAAATTCCTCTTGGGGCCATGTAGAAGGAACATATTACTGCAAAAATTACACGTGCCACCTGAATTTTTCCTGACTGTTGTGCAGGTCCCTGTTGGGGTTTGTGTTTTAGATACTGGCAGAAGGGAAATGTGTTCTAGTCATTCAGCTTCCAGCATTTTTACAAGAAAAGAAAAGTTGCAAAGGCTAGTTTGTTGGTTTGTTTTTTTTTTTTGGTTACCTATTGAGAGGTTGCAGTTTACAATGGAGTCATTACTTTGAAACATTTGAGTATTAGTTTTACAGTGTAATTCCAGATGGGATATGCAAGAGTCTTGATCTGCCAGAGCATCTTTGCCAAGCCTAAATAAATCCTGCAAAGTCTTACCTTATACTAAATTCTAATTTTAAAAAATGTTTATTTCAATGTAAAGTCCTGATACGATCACCTTACTTAAAACATTTAAATACAAGTATTTCAAAATCCAAATAAAAAACTTACTGATATGAATTAATTCTAAGAAATTGGATTTTACAGGGCAAAATTTTGCTTTCATGAATATTAAAGAAGAAATACATAATGCAAACCATATGTAGGTTTGTTAAGTTGTACAGTGATTTGGTTTGAAAGAAAGATCATATGTGGGAAAAGGGCTTTTATGGAAAAAATGCCTCTGTGCTTCAGTGTGGTCTGCATGCATGAAGTAAGCAATTTTTCACAATTGGCTATAAAGGATTTTGTGTTTAATTCATGTGTTTGGAATTCATCAAAAAATGAGTTTTTATGAAGATCAATAGCAGCAAACATTTTAAATAAGCATAAGAACTTGATGACAACACTATTTTTTAATATGGATTGTTAGTTGAATACAAAAATATTTTGACTGTATTTTAGCATGTTGGTTTGCAGTGGTTGTAACAGGACTGGGAGCAGCTGATCAGGGTTGGGTTCCAGTTCTTCACTGCATGATGGTGGAGTACAACATTTGGTCTCTATTTCCATACATTCATTTTTCATTTGTTTTTTGTTTTCTCTCTTGGTAATCCAGGAACTTTAAATACTGTCTGGGACGTGGAGCTGCTGAATCTGACTGAGTCCCAGAGGTATTTAATTGGAAAGTCCTAGTTGAGCAGAATATTGTTTATAAGAGACTTACCGGATCTTTATGGAACTGTCACTGAAATTGAGCCATTATTTTTCCTTTGTAGCTTTGAGTCACCTCTAACAGATCCGTTCCTTTGTATCACATCATCTTGAGGAAATGAACATAGTAGCTTTTTTTGTTGACATAATTGGTGTAATGACTAGACGTGTCTTAGTCCTTAATCTGTTATTGAGCTAATTCTACTTTCACTTCCTGCTTATTCCTTAAAATAATGTGAAGCAAGATGATGACCACTTTAAACATAAGCCAGGCATTTCTTACTTGTTGTTCAGCTCACAGAGCTGCTTTGGCCTTTCCTTTCTGTAAGAGGTCCCACCTCAGCTGTTTGGGTTAACCATGACATCACCCTCCTCCTCTCAGAGTTGGTTTTGCCAGCCAGGTCAGGTGCATGGGCTGAACATTACCTGCCCAGTCACTCTCTTTCATTACTAAACAAATAGGCTTAGGGACTGATTGGCCAATAATGCCATTAATTTGTGCTGCCTCCATATGACAGCATTATTCCTTCTCAGTGCAGCTCTGTGTGTTCTGTGGCACGAGCCCAGCTCTCCTCAAACTGCACCCCACTGGAAATAGGTGAGATGCACCAAATGGCTCAACATCCAGTATTTTTACAGTTATTCTCAGCTCAAGGGGAGCTTTGCTTGCCCACATTTGTACTTAAATTTTAAAAATATTTCTTTTCTAATAGACTGCCTTTGATCCAAAAATTGCTACAGTGTCAGAATTGACAGAAATTCCTTTTGTTCAACTGAATCTTATTTGAAATTCTGATCTCATTTTAAAATTCTCAAGTACAGAAAGAGCAGCAGTGCAGAACTGTCACCCTTCTCAGCTGAGGTCGACTGTCAGCTAGGAGACATTGTTTCTTTATTTTGGAAGGGGTTTGTTTGAGAAAAGACTTGGTCTTTTAACCAGATCCTGCTTTTCGTCTGTTTTTCATGGCAAATGGTCACATTTCCCAACCATTTGCAAACAGTGACTGTCTGACAGGATTTCCTGGATACACAGTAGTTTGAGATTGTAAAATGTAAACTTTCTGAACTCTGATGATTACTGTGGTTATTCGTCCTGCCTTTTCTTCCATGGGAACTGATCAGCTTGCATGGCAGGTAGAAATAGGGTCCAAGAAAAATTAATCTGCTAATCACCTCCACCATGAATCAGAAAGAAAAAAAGTAACCCAAGTAAGACACCTCCTGACCTTTGTGCACTAAAACTTGTAAGTCAGAGTTTTGTAAGAAACTTCTGCAAAGTTATTTATAATCTGCTCCCATTTTGGTGTGGTGGACACTGAGTCCCTCCCAGCCCAGAACCCACGAGCTGAGGCTGTGTGAGCAGAGGGCAGTGATAACCACTGGGAAAGGACCATTTCGTTATTAGATCTTTTTATATATTCTGAACTGACCTTCAAAACTAAAAGTAAGGGGGTAATAAAAACAGGTAAACCCAAACCAGATGATATCAGAAATTTGACCAATTTTAATTTGTTTCCTGTAAGTTGATTCACTGAAAGAAGTGATGGGATTTTTCTCATGTGCATAAGCCATGTAAGAGATTGAACCCTTGGAAAGTTTTCCATGTTATGAGGGAACCCCCTAAATGGGTATTAGGGAGTAGTAGACAAGGTGCTGATGTTGATGAAAGACAAGGTTTTGTCATTATTTGCATAGAATCTATCAGATGTTTCTTCAGGTCCTGAAAGTGAGGGTGTTGTTTGAGTAACAGAAGTCCAAATAGATTTCTTAATCATACATGGAAGAGGAAGGAGCCACGTGGCAGTTCCCTGAGCTCCAGCAGCTGAGTTTGGTTGATTGCTTTTATTTTCCTTGCCTTATGAGGACTTAAAAAGAGGGCAACATTCTGTTTTACCTTCTGACTGTTACAAATTATGTTTCTCCTGAATTGTCTTTTGTCCTTACTGTATTCTCAGTAGTGATAAAATGTTCCAAATGAAGGAAGTCAGATAAGTCTGGATGCATTCAAGGTCATGGTTGTCTCAGTGTTCATTTAAATGAAGCAGATTTTCTCCCACTGAATTTATTTTAAGAGGAAATGCCAAAGACATCCTGGTAGCCACAATCCCTGCCCGTGGGGTCTGTAGGAATGAGCTCTAAGGTTTGGCTTTGCGTGGTTGGGGCAGGAGTGACTGTGGATTGCCTGTTTTTCAGGCAGGTACCTGCCCCCCCTGCCTTGGGATGGGCTGCAGAAACACCCCTGGGGTGGTGCCCCTGCCCTGCAGGTGGGGCCGGGCACACCCTGGGGGGGGTCCCCTGCCCTGCAGGTGGGGCCGGGCACACCTGGGAGGGTCCCCAGACCTGGCAGAGGGGCTTGGGCACTGCAGCCCCAGGGAGGAACCGTGGCCAGGTTCTTGTGCACTGACACGGGAGATAAAAGAGTTTCACAGTGTTTATTCCCTTCAGACACACAGTTTTGAATTCTTACAATTCTGTGATTATTCTATACCACATAACACTGAAAGGAGGGCAGGGACCAAAAAACAGAATTTGTGATTAGATAAAAGTGGTGCATTGAATCATGGGGAAATGAATAAAACTTCAGCATTTACAGGTATCAGTCACAAAGTTGTTCCTGGCAATTTTTCGGTGATAAGAAAATTATTTTCTAAAATACTGAGAGATTTGGGTGGCTTGATATTTGAAATAATTCTAGCTCCCTCAGAGCCACTATTATGGTAGAAAATGTTGCTCTCAAGTAATTCTTTTCATCTCAATAGTTACACTTTTGATATACTGAATGATTTTTTTTGCCTAAATACTATTTTTAGTTGCTTATGTTGTAACTTCATCATAGGAGAAAATGCTTTTGCACTTGCTCTTTGGCAAACTAAAGTCTTATTGACAAAATACAGATGTTGGCCTGAAGAGTTAGGGATTTGGGGGTGGGAGGAAAAAAACAACCAAATAAAAATATATTTTAGTGTCTAGTTTGGCTCTGCATGTCTGTTGTGCTGTAGCCATTGGCATTCCTATTAAATACAAAGATTGCTGCCTGTGAAGTTCAAAGAGCAGAAGTTATTTTGGCCTTTTTGGAGCTTAATAAATGTACTGACCTGAAAGCTGAGGTTGTGAGAATGATCTCTGACTGAGAGCTGCAGTACCAGGAACTGCTTTGCACAAATGTGTGTGTTTTGAGCCAGAGTGCTCAGTTTGCAGTGGAGGAGAATTGTCTGCTGGGGAAAGCTGTTCCTCAGGCCAGTCGGGGTTATTGTTTGGAAACCCTGGCCAGGCAGAACTGGAAAAAGAGAGTCTGTCATAGAAAAAAGTTTGAACAACTGCTGTGCATTTGTGGAAAGAAACTCCAGGGACTGTGGTAGCTCCATTTTGTTGGGTTTTGAAGAAATGCTGGTCCCTGGATGATTTCAAAACCAAAAGGGAGGCAGGATTGCAGATGTGCCTACCTGGGGAGTAGAAAATTATTTATTTCTGCAACAAAAACCTTTTACAGAAGTGTCCTTGAATATATTACAGGGATCTGAAGCTCTTGACAACTTATGCTTTGAATTACAAAGAGAAAACAGTGTATACTTGTTAGTTAAATAACACAAATGAAGTTTTATTGGAATTACAATAATTAGTCCTGCCTTATTAATTCTCTGGTCAAAAGGGCACTGGTACTAGAAGTTTGGTTTGGTTTTTTGTTAAGGCACATGCAAAATGCACAATGTCCTGGAAACATTAATGGTGATTTTCTGACACAGTCAGAAAGCAAAGCATGACATAGAAATCTACACTACAGAGGAGAATTCTGGAATCAAACATACATTTCTCTGCCTCTGGCCCGTGCAGTGGAATACAATTTTCGAAGGTAATTTTTGTATAGCTTCATAGGGATTTTGTGTTCCTCTTTGCTCTGTTTTGTTTTTCTGTCCTACCATCCATTCTTGCCTGGCAGAGATTTTCACTGTGTCCCTTGCAGGGGATTCTGCGTAGTTGAAGGGGAGTTCTTGTTTGTTTATTTATTAATTTTTACTGGAATGCAGAATGTATTAAAGTAATAGTTGTCTAGAAATGCCATTGTGGTGGTCAAAGAGTATTTTTTTAGGTTGGGCCACTTCTCCCATTCTTGTTACAAGACAACACCATTTCATTTTATGTATGTAAACCCTGACTGTTCATAGATATGGTCCCTTTTATCTTGGTAAACAGAGGCATTCCCAGCAAAACCTGATGTAGCCCTCCAGCTCAAGTGGAGGACAGGAAAAGATCTTTCATTCTGTAACCTATTAACAGTTTGGGAAACTGCACTAATCTGAAAATGTCATGTATCTCTCACAAAGGAATACTTTGTCTTCAGAGTATACATTTCACCCAAATTAAAATAAACATGGTTTTAATAGAATCATTAATACGTCTCTTTAAATGTGAGTACCATAGGCACTCATCAAGTAAACAAATGCATTAATGCTGTTATGTATTGTATACATTAAAAAATCCCCTAAGAATGTTCTGTATAATAGCTTCATTCAGTACCTTTTTTTTCTTTCTCTCAAGAATTGGGATTTTGTCCAAATTCTAAAGGTTAAGTTGTCAATAGAACTCAAAGGGTGTTTTGTTTTCATTTGTGTAACTAGTTCAATGTGTTTTAAGGCCTCTGTGTACACCAACAATGGAATCAGTCAGTTCCAGGGGAGCAGGCTGGACATTCTCAAAGTTCTCTTCACAGCAGCAAATTATGCTGAAACTAATTCAGGAAAAGAGCAATTCTTTTCACTGAAAAAATTACTTAGCATAGGATAATAAATATTCAAAGACAGATGTAATGTTCCAGCTTCAAGATTGGAGATGACGATGAAGATGCATGGGAAGAACAGAGTCCCTGGTTCAATCAGTTTAAAAATGACATTGTGGCTCCTCCTTAAAGGTTCATGAAATTTTCATGTGTGAGTTTGGGTGGCTAAACCTGCAGGTGAGAACATTGCAGAGCTTTGTTTGAACTCCCACAGCAATGTGTGGTTGAACTACTGAATGTCATTAATGTCTGCACTGTAAAGGAGAAGTGATTGGGAGATCCTGGATTTTATGTTTGTGAGCTTTTAGTGATGTCAGGAATGATAAATTCTTCTTTCCAACTGTTGAGTAGCAAAAATGGAATCAGTAGCATGCAGCTTTAAGCTCTCTTCCACCTAATAGGTATTTTCCCTTCACATGTATATACTGTGTGCATGACTTTTGCAAAATATTATTTACATTTTGGCTTTGAATGAGGCAAAATTTTGTGCTTTCCTGATTAACAGTGAGTAATGTCAGCATATAATGAAATTGCTGAGGCTGAGCAGTAACTCTGAGCAGCTGCTGTGGCTGTGCCCCCAGCTGTTCTGGGAGCTGCCCAGGCACCCTGAGTGCTTTGCAGCAGCTGTGGGCACGGACTGGCTTCTCCAGGGCACTCCCAAGTGCCAGGCAGTGCTTTGGGAGTGCCCAAAGAATAGGCAGAATTTTTTCAGAGAGGGAAGTTCTTCATACTGAAAACCTAATAAAGCACGTGTCTTTTGATGTCTGATTTGGGTGTAAGATGAAAATAGCGCAGTAGATTTTCATGAGTCTCTCCCATTTCCCCTCCTCCATCAGGAATCCCAAGGCCAGAGCTGAGTGTGGGACAGGCTGACACTGTCCCAGCTGTCTCCCCCTTCACTCTGCTGCCAGCACTGGCCTGGCCCTCTTCTTCTCTTCCCAAAGCTTTTTCTCCATTTAGTTTTGGCTCCCTTGGGAATGCAGGGCAGGCAGATCAACCTGTTAATGGAGCTGGAACAGCCAGCAGGGTTTGTTTGTGCGGGTCCCACGCGCTGCCCCAGCTGTGCCCAGTGTGTCTGTGGCACTGCTGGCTGGTGGCAAAGCAGCCTCTGCTTTGGGGCCTGGTATGACCCACCAGGATTCAGCTGGGACCTTAAACTGTCTCATGAGTCATTTGTGATTTAGAATTGCAGAAAAACAGAACAGACTTCCAACTGAATTTCATTTTCTTTGCAACAGCCCAAGTGTCGCACAGTCTGCCTCAGGTGTTTGGAGGCATCAAGAAGCTTGAAAGTGGCAAGGCACCTGTGCTAAATAGTAGGTAACACACTGTAGCTCTCTGATTTTCCCACCTCAAAGTGTTGTCCCACAAAAGGAGCACCTTGCCCATTTGCCAAGGTGACCTGCACTCTGTCCCACACTCACACAGCACAGCCCTAAGGGAAACAATAAATACACGACAGAGGAACTGGACACCACACACAGATCATTGTGATCGAGTGGATGCCAGTTTATTACACACCACACACAGTTTATAGAGTTAAAGCTACGTACAACTGGTTAAATTGAATGTCACACCACATAACTGCAAATCCCCATTGGTTATAAACCATCTCACAAGTCCAGTGTTTTGGTTAACTCATCCTGGCTGTTTTCAAGAACACTTCTGGTGTGCTGTGAGAAACCTAAGGAGATAGGCATGCGAGACCTCTGGGGAGCTGCTACTCCTCCAAGCAGCTGTGACTTTGTTTATTCTTAGCTGCCTTCAGTCTCACAGGATTTTATATAGAGCAGAATTGCTCATTCTTGATTTTTCTGTACCTACAGGCCCTGGGCATGGCCAGTGTCAGGCACTGTGTCTGTCCTTGGCTGACTGTGTGGACACCAGCAGGCTGAGTTACCCTGGCTGGGTGCTGTCTAGCACCATCACTAGGTTTTCTTTCGAAGAAGTCATTATTTCTCATATGGCTTTTTAGAGGAGATGGGACCCTTCTAAAAATAAATGTACATTTCAGTTGTGTGTATGAGAAAGAAGATAGTAGCAATCTTCTCTGTGTAGCTGGAAGAAAACCAACCCTATCAGCTTTTCTGTATATGATGTTGGAAGATGTCACACTAATGGGGAAATACATGTTCTGCAGATAGTATTAATTTTTAATGTAGTTGTTACAAGTGATTATGTGAATGTTGTCTCTTGGATGTGCTATTTTTACCCATTATTTGCTAAAAATATTTTTGTGAGTTATTGTATCTTCACAAGATAGCCTAAACAAGGCTCTAGTCCTTCATCTTCTGTTCATCTGTTTTAATGCTCACTGAAAAAAATGCCTTTTTATGTCTATTTAACTGCATGAAAGGGTGTATGTATTTGAAAGTAAGAACCATCCCAAACTACACTAATCCCGCTGTGCCTCCCCGTGATTTACAGTATGCCAGGCACTCACAGTGGTAGCTGAAGTCACTGCAAGCTGTGTTTTGAACATGAAAGCAATGCCTATTTTGTAGGGTCATGGGCTGGATGTTTCAAAGTGCTCCCTGCAAACTCTGCATTCTGCTAAATAGGTGGTTCCTCTGATCTGTAGAATGGGGACAGCCTTGCAAAATCGACTGGAGATCTCTGACATTACAGTGTGATGATTTACTCACTATCTTTTAAAGATAATTTATTACATCTGTCACTAGAATAGAGTCTGAAAATTTTGCAGTAGGTACAGGATGAAGCTGTGTGTTAATTAAAGTGTGTAATTAGACAATGCCCGATGGTATCACAATGCACAACCCCCAGAGGACCAAGAGAGGAGAGGCTCGAACTGAGTTAGCTGTTCATTGTTCTAAACTTTTCACATTCCTTTTTTTTGTGTGTGTAATGTAAACATAAGCTGAAAGAAAAGACTGAGACAACTGCCAGCCTAATGACACTGATGCTTTGTCTGCAGTCTGGCATGTAAACTGCCGATGCCAATCAAGGTTTTTCTCCAAACATGTTCTGTGTGGGCTCATGCCAGAGTTAAGCTCTTTGTCTTTAACAGGATGTGATTCACATCATAATTTAACTCAGTCCCATTTCCACTTAAGTTTGTATTTAACAGAGTTGTAAACAAGTGACAAGCCATAAAAGCTGGGCTGCCCTGCTGAAATCATTGCATGATTTTCAAGCCTTACACTTACAAGAGCAGTGACTGTCCCTTAAGTGTTTGAAGGCAGCTCTCACATCATGAGAACTGGTGCACTCTACTTTTAATGAGCTACAGTTCCCAAATGCACAGTTGAGTGCATGATGGTGCTGCATTTTCTGTGAAGTCTTCTTATGTTATGATGAAAGCAGAACTTGGCTTTTGAAACTTTCCAGTCTGTGGATTTTGGGGCTGCTTTGTCACATGTTTGATTATGGCTTAAATAACAATCTTATAAATGCAAGTCATAAAAGTTCCTTGCATATCTATGCAGTTCTCTCTATGTCACCATTATAGATGAGGTAAGATAACATCAAAGTTTGGGGCTCTTTGGCTTCATACACCAAATACAAGAATTCTTATACTTGAAATGCGAGTAAAAAGAAAAGCTAAAATATAATAAAGGTTTACAATGAGAGGACACTGAAGTGTTCTAATGCTAGGGAGAAGCAGTGGTGAGTGGTTTCATTGTGAATGATAAATAGGAGCTGTGAAGAAAGGAAGTGACTCAGCAGCTGAGAAGCACCAGGTGAGAGTGTGATCTTCACTTGGGATTTGGTAACTGTATATATACAGTGTAAAATATTAGGAGATGAAAATGGCTACAGACTAAATAAAGGCAAAGGCACTTTTTTCTGTTCTTTAAAAAATGGGTTTGTTTTTTTTTTCTCTGCTTGTAATTCACATTATTTTTGGGAATACATGAGATGTACATTACAATGTATATGGAAACCTGCTTGTGAAATGATTCTGGTTATCAGCTGGGTATGAAGTGGTGACAGCAGTGGTGTCACCAGTGTCAGCAACAGCAATGACAAGCTCAAGACTGAGCACAGTAAGGAGGATTTACACTGTGCTTTTATGAAAGTTGGATTGAAATGTTTTTTCAGGCACAGAATATTTAAAATTTGTCCTTCTTTACATGTTCTTCTTAAAGACTTACCTCCTTCTAACAAAACCTGATAGAGAAGAACCCATCCAAGTCCATACAGTAACCCAGCCTGGTTAGTTGGTTGGGCTTGGAGCCGGACAGTCCCTTGACAGATACCAGACTACTGATTACTTTAACAGGGTTCCTTTCTCGTTTCTTGTTTCAAATAGAATTACATGCTGATCCTTAAATTCTTGTCCTGATAAGTTTCCTTCAAAACAGATGCATTTCAGTGTAAACTTCCAGTTGAACAAAATCACAGTTGCTTCCACACAATTCTATGGCCAAAATATTTGACAGTGATCATTGTTACAGTTATGTCCCTGTAAAATCTACATGGATTTATGCAGGAGTCCATGTTTTTAAGGTAATACACATAGACAGAGTTTGCAAACTGGAGTGGCAGGTGCATTGTTGGCTCTGTTAGTGCCTTTGCAGAGGAATCAGTGCTTACACAGAGGTCAGGGGGCTGTCACCTGCAGGCTGGGTGGTGGGAGTATGTTCTGGTATTCCTGGAGACGTACAGACAGGCGACTTCTCATGGTGTGGGAAGGAACAAAGCAGTTGGGTTTTGCAAGACAAACACTTGTCTTTACGTAACTCATCAAGATGACTATATATTGCTGAGTGAGGAATGGCCAGATACTGAGTATGTAGAAGACAACTGGTAGGACAAGAGTAAAAAACTTTTGGATAACTGAATAATCTGGAAGATGAGTATATTACAGATTTTTGGTATCTCAACAGAATTCACCAATTGTTCAAATAAAAGTAATTATTCCACAATAGGGCAGAATAAGTTAGAACGGCAGGGGCAGAAGATCAGAAGCAAAAAATAAGGGACCAGATGATAATTGCAAGTGGGTTAGAGTGAGATGAAGAGGGGCAGACAGATGTGGGATAAGAAAAGCAAATAGGACTTTCATGACATTATGCCTAAGTGTGTATATAATATATTGGGTATGTTTTGTTAAATTTGTGTTTTATCTTTTCTTTGTCAGTCACATAGAAAAAATTACAACGTGGCAAGATCCTCGAAAGCCCATGAACCAGGCACTGAGCCACGTCAGCCACCACCCTGCAGCCACAGCCACGCCGGTGCCACACAGGCCCATGGCAATGTCCCAGCCAAATCTCAGTGAGTACTGCCTGGCAGCTCTGAAAGCACAGGAGATAGAAGAGACACTTCCCTGATTTGCTTATCAAAGTCATTTTTCGTTCAGGAAAGTAGCTCTCATTCTGCTCTCAGATCTCAGAGTACGTTCTCCCCTTCATTTACTTAATTCTCCCTCCGTAGAGTTGGCAGCAAGTGAATTTGTGCTATTTGAGTGAAGTTCTGAATCTCACGCAGTTTAGTTTAGAGCCTCTGTGACAAATTTTTGATGTAGAATTAAACATAGAAAACATAGAAAAATAAGCTCTTTCTGTGCTTTTGTCTTCTGAGGTGTTAAAGCTCTCCCAAGCCCTGTTTCATGTCTGAGCTGTTGGATGACCTGCCCACAGACAGCCCTGTGTTTTTTCAGGGCACAGGGGGTAGATGCTTTGCTTGGTAGTTTTGTGATGGTGGTGAGTGGGTTTTTTACATAATGATGTTCTGCACTGAAAGCAACTTGCAAAATACTAAAAAGTCTATTTTTCAGTATGAATTACCCACAAACTTTTTATAACTGTTGTGGTTCCCTTGATGTTCCTATTTAGCACTTTTAAGTGTAAATTTAACCATCAACTTACATTGTCTGCTATTGCCAGATTTGAGTCTTGGTGAAAATAAAGTCATGAAAACTGAACATTTTAAAGAAGGAATTTAAGTGGAAAAAACCAATAATCCCTAATATTTCACTTCTGAAGCTTTAACTTTTCTACTGCTCAAGAAAATGAGAACACATAGATGAGCTTTCAGGCTCAAAATCACAAAACTATGTCAAATAGGCAGTCTTCAAAACACAGCAGATTCTTGTTCTGGTTGAATTTTTGGTAAGCTGATCTCATGATTTCTTGATTATTCACTTGCAGTGTGGTCCATCAGGGCTGTCTCTTCTAAAATGGTGAACATTTGTCTGCTAATGGTCAACAATTTACTTTTGCACTGCATTTATAGGAAACACCTAGGCTGACCTCTGAGGTAATTAGCTTCAGTTCTTCTACCTTTCTCTCAGCAACTGCCCTGCTTGAGTATATGCAGCAAGTGCTGGTTATGTTACATGATTTAACAGTCAGTGTTGGGTATGTTACATGATTTAGCAGTAGGTGTTGGTTATGTGATGTGATTTAGCACACGATGTGAGGGTGGATATCTGCAGAGGAAACCTGTGCAAGATCTGAGAGGTTGGGGTGTCTGCAGAGTGTCACAGCACGTGATAAAACTCACAACTGTTCTGCTGTGGCTTCAAACTAGAGCTGCCTGTGGGTCAGTCTGTTTATGGCAGTGCTGGAATGGCCAAGAGATAAGAATAGGACAGCAGGCTTTTTGTTCACTCCTCCGCTTGTGTTGACATCTGTTACATCATCCCTAGCTAAAAAACAAAGGAGGTGCCCTAAATCAGGACAGTGTAGACTGTGCTTTTCCCCTCAGTTTGTTAGTGGAAATTAATCAAAGCCAAATCCTATACTGAAACACATGTATACTGAATTTTACAGGAGGGTCTTTGTTGAGATACAAAGTATTAGAAATAGAAGTGTACACATACTGAAGAGTCTGTTCTTGAAGGGACTTCAGGTGTCCAGAAAGGGCATTTCCACAGAATTCGAAATCTGTCCCATCAGATAGAGACTGTATTTCATTCAGCACCCTTCACATATGTACATGATGAAGTTCTACTTTTTGGAAGGTGTTTGTGCAGTTCTTGGCATAATGGTTCAGATTGGTAATTGCATTTCCCACTAGAAACAGTAGGTAGAAATTTACACAGTTTCCATATTTGTCAATTTGACATTTTGTCAGTCTGTCTTGGTGACCTTTTTCTCATTCTGGTGGCTTTCAAAGGCCACTGTGATGCTTTGGGAACAAGCAAATCTGTGTGGACAGCTGAGTAGCAATTCCAGCTCCGTGTTACTCATTTCTGCATCACAGTCCCTGATTTTCCAGTCCACCTGTTTGAACACACTGTGTGACACTATTTTATTAAAAACGTATCTTAAAATATCTAATCTAGAAAGTGTGTGTATATATGCATATATATACACACAGAAATTACACAGAGAGATTGCAGTAATCTGACCAGAACACAGCAGAACAGGGGGAGGAGGCTCAGGGGGGACCTCAGCACTCTCCACCACTCCCACTGGGTCCCACTGCTGCCTCAGTAAAGGCCTCCTGTGGGAATGCTGAGTCTGAGCTACAGATGCTGTTCTGCCTTGGTGGCATTCCCTGGTGTAAGAAGATTGTGGAGGATGATTTGGAGCTATGTGAAGCAAGATTTAGGGGAAAAATTCAATCTTACAAAAGTTTCTTTTGCAACAAGTTTTCATTAAATGCTGCTTGTTTTGTAGTCTCTCTCTATTCTACATTATGCAACACTCAAAGCCATTGTTATTTTCATCCTTCCTTCAAACTGTTTTAAAAAGATTTCTTTTGTGATTGTACTTTTCATCCAGTGGGTGAGCACAATCTGGTCTTCATTTAAATGTTTTCCAAGTTTAATAGTCTGCAACTTATTTTGACAGAAAATAATAAAGCCCTCTATAATGGCATTTATGTTCTCTGTATAAGTTAGCTTGAATTTATATGTGAGTTCTTCAGGAGCTCCTACAACAAGAACAGACTATAGAAAATCTCTGAAGGCTGTAGGCAAAGTGGCCCCCACCAGGCACGGTGGGAGGTGGGATTGGGCTCAGAGCAGACAGGGCTGAGGGCACAGTCTCTGCAGCCCATGGAAGGGACTCACATGGGTATTAAGCAGTGCTCAGTGTTTGGTGTCTTGACAGTCTGGGGCACTCTGCCACTTTGTGAAATGCCTCTGAGTTTGTTTGGGTGTGGAGGGGCTTTCAATTGATGTAACCAGAAGCTGTGGTTCAAATGGGTGTTTGGTCTAACTCAGCCCCCAGCCAGGTGGGACGTCCCTGCCTCTCCCCAGTGCCACCACCATCCCCTGGGCCTCTTTGCACAGTAGACAGTACAGGACCAGCAATTACAGAAAGTGTACCTGGTTTTACCCCTTCTGGTACACAGGAGAACTTGTGTGACTCATCAGACTGTGCACAGAAATGGGTTTGATGGGCAGAAAGGCTTTGAAATTCTGCAGTCACTCGTGACCTGTCAGGGTGGGAGTGACAAGAGCTGGAGCACTGAAACAAGCCAGGTGTGTTTGTGTGGATCCTTTATGTGTTAGAGCTGTAACATATTCTATTACCCTGTCCGTTTTTAATCTCATAATTTTTCATGTAAGTTTGGAAAAAAAATGGTCTTTTGAGGTCTCTTCTGACTGGGGCTGTTCTGTGATGATGGTTAATAACTTGATGTTTTCACAGCTTGTAAGTCATTATCTTAGTACGTGGTGTCTGTTGGCCCAGGTAATGCTGCCTTCAGAAAATGTACCAAGATCTCTCTTAATTCTGTACATGACATAATACCTCATAACTAGATATTCTTTGAGGTTCTGTCAAGATGAGTTCATTAATATGCCCATTTTCAGGGAAAAAAATCATAAATATTCATAATGTTATAGTTTCTGATATTTCCAGTGTTCCTGTAGTCTGTCTATATCCAGAGCAGATGTTTTCCTTTATCTCTGTGTTGCTGGTTTATCAGTTACCTGCTGGTGACATGCTCAGAGGGGTTTGGTGAGAACCTGTGGACTCCTTCAGGTGTTCTGAGTGGAGGGGCAGCTGTGGGAGATTCTGAGCTCACAGAGGGCGGGATGCCTATTTGAGGTAAAGCACTGGGTGAGTTTGTGGGTGAGTTTGTGCACATGGTGGGGCCTTGCACAAGTTCAGGGTGAGTCCATCACAGACATGTCAGGTGAGAAGGGGCCTTGGGAGGTCCAACCTGGCCCCTGCTGAAGGCAGAGGCAGTGGGGGTCCAGGGCAGGAGCTCAGGGCTTGGTGCACTCAGGTGCTTAAATCCCTGGAGACAGAGGAGAATGTCCTGGTGTAGTTCTCATGTATTCATCAGGGAGGAGACTGGCACCAAAAAGAAAATGGGTGCTGTATCATCAGCATTGAGTGGGGCAGTTTCAGAACATGGAACACACACACACACACTTAGGAATATAGAGTAATTTCTGGCAGAGGGAGAGAGGTGCTACATGTCCTTCAGTTTGCACTTGACACCTGCACTTTCACTGATTTGATCATGTGTAAATACAGAGTATAAGAAAAATAAAACAAAATGGCCCATGTCTGGCAAAAGCTGGTGATACTTCTCTCCATTTTATAGATCAAGCAGATCAGGCAGAACACAGTGGAAAGCCCAATGTTAATTTGTTTAGTGTCAGTGTGTGTGTTGGTCCTGAGAGTTCAACCACGTTAACTTTTTGTATCAAACTCCAAGGGAAGAATGATTTGGTTTTTGTTTTTCCCTACTGAAGGAGAGAACCTCGCCTCTGCCCAGACCCAGCAGCAGGCACGACCCAAGTGACACAGGCAGGCATGGCTTTCACTGTTCATTCACTGCTTCTCTAAGATGAAGGACATCAGGTATTACACAACAGAATTTTTTAATGTGAAGAGCCTTATAAACTGATGACTGGTTATTTCATAGAAAATCATGCGTGAATCTGAGAAGTTCAGCTTTCAGCTCATGGCATTTAATTGTGCCTGAACAACTGGGAATTATAGCACTTTGCCTCCGCTTTAAGTTTTTTTAATCAGACAGGAAATCCAACCAATAAAACAATGCAATAATTCTGTCTAGGAGCAATAAACACATGAACCAAAGTTTCCATATCCTGCCACGATAAAAGAAGTGTAGTTACCATTGTTTAAGGATGATAAAAGGCAGTTTTGGTTACTGGGTCAAAGTGAGTGTCTGGAGATAGGAACACAGAAATTACCAAAGTGTTCAAATCCAGGTGCTACGTGTTTCAGTGTTAACCAACATCCATGAAGTGGTGTAGATTTTGCAAGACTTCGTTTGCCTTGGCTGGAAATTCGGATAGAAACCTGTGACATTGAGGGGAATGTGTTTTTCCTTCCGTGTCGCCTGTGCGCTCACACCCACCTGCACAGTGGAAAGGTTTCCTGTTCCAGGTCATTTTTAATTACTGGATATCCTGGAAGAAGCAAACACAATTTGTGGTCAGCATGAATAATCTTGGCACCTGCTTCTGGTGATTACTTACAGGAGAGCTGAAAGGATTGTCGAGGACTTGCCCATTCTCTGGGAATGAGTTTTGTGACTCAGCTCTCAAAAGAATGAGGGGGGTTTGGTTGTTTGCAATTAAAGCCTCTAACAAGTAATTTATTAAGCAGATTTCAAATGGAGTAATTTATTTATGTTTTAAGGACAGTGGTGAACAGTTTAGGAGACTAGCAGGAATTAATTTCAGTTTCAGGTAAATTAAATCCAGATGTCTCAAAGGACACACACCTCTAAACCAGCAACTGACTATCCAGTAAACCTGAAATGTTAAAAGTTCATGTGTTCAAGAGAGATGTTGGCATTGTTTCAAAATCGAACAGTTTTGACACAAAGAAGTTCCTGTTGGAGTTGGCATTTCCCCTCAAAGTTAGTAATCCAAACATGGGGCACTGCAAGAGTAGAGGGTCATTTCCATAGTTTCAAAGTGAATGAAATGCAAAAGCTGGAAGATTACATGAAACAAAGTAAAAGTAATTTAATAAATATTTTAAATTCTAATGGTCATCAGTAATCAGTCATTAGTATTAAAGCTGTCTCTACATTCAAGCAGCTCCCACCATTATTTGTTCCTACTGATTTATTGTTAAAAGTGCTTTCAGAGTAAATCTCCAATCTTTTAAATAACTTCCTGCTAAATCACAGCGTTGATGTTGCACCTGCAGGTTGTTCGGGGTGTTTTAAGCTTAAATCATGGAAGATAGGAAAGATTAGTTAAATGTGAATATCACAGAACTTAACAGTTAAAACTGTTGGGAAATTTCTGTATAGCTATTTTCAGCTCAGAAATCTGAATAAAGGAGTCTCTGTGCACTGGGGTAGGGCAACTTTTTGCTTTAATACTTTACAGATTTTTGGAACAAAATGCACCAGCACTGAAAAGCAGCATTTTTTGCTGACCTTATTGGAAGGCTAATGCTGTTTCTGGGAAATAAGTGAAACAAGCAGTTCTTTGTTGGCTGAAGTGGAAAGAGAAAAGGAGGGGAGCCCAGTTGTTTTTTCTCCACAGTGTCGTGACTAAGTCAGAACTGTAATATGGCTGGGTTCATTCTTTTTTTATTATTATTTTGAACCTCTGTAGACATTTGTTTTTCATCAGACTGTGTTGTGTGACACCTGGCACTGGACAGTTTATCTGAATTCAGCTCTGGGCTGCCCATAAACAGAGCAGAAGGATCCCCAGTTACATCCAGACACTTCTGTCAGTAGAGTAACAGAAACTGGAGCAATCAGTTCAATGCATATGTCAGATACATTCACACTTGAATGTTTTGGTTTCTGCAACTTTAAGAATCCCTTGCCCAGAAAATAATTCTTGCTTAGCCTATATCCAGCAGAGTCATCAAAAGAAACATCTCCTGCAGTGTCAGAGAACCTAATTCAATAGAATATCATTATTAATTTAAAATCAAACAAAAGCAATTAAAGAATTTTTTCATTTTTCATCTAACTGGAAAAACAAAATTACATAGGTCTAACTTGAGATGTGAACTGAATAGTTGTAACTTCATGGACTGCAATGAAAGTGTGGCCACATAGTCCAGGTTTGGAACTTAGTTCCATATTTTTACTCACTTTTACTTGGGCTGGATAATTGTATAATGGCTGTTTATTGAAAAGACTTACTTAATTTTACAAAATAAAGTTGTTTTTCCCCAAGAGAACTGAATTCAAATCCACACTGACTCTGCTGTAATGATGAATACATTTCATCTCTTACTTTAAAGCCAACCTCCTTTACCACAGAGTGGCAGATTTGAGTTTTTTTATATTTTTTTCTCTGCAGAACCTCAGAAATGTTACACTGGAGTGGCAGACCCTGCCTAGTGAATCGAAGGCCAGTTGTTTTCCCTTAGTTACCTCCTGACCTCTCAAAAGGAGCCCCAGGTGCCAAGGCTGCCCATACTGTGGCTGGGAGCAGCTTGGGGTCCCTGCTCAGTGTGACAGTGTCAGTGCTCAGAGCAGGGGCTGTGCTGGGCAGTCTGGCTGCCCTGAGAGCAGCAGGGGTTGGTTTTTAACCCAAACCCCATTATGTTCCTCACAGCATTCGAATACAAATTCAGAACTGCAATATAAATGAATGCAGGCATTACTAAAACTGTATAAATAGCACTACAGATGTGCCATATGATTGTATCATAAGGAAAAGAGATTTGTAGGATGGCATCATTTGTTAAGTTGCTCACTGGAGCTGAGAAGAGACTTTCCCTTCATTGGGCTTGTTCAAACGCTTAGTGACAAAAGAGTTGTCAGCTGTTTTCCAAACGAGTGTCACCGAACTTTCAGTGTCAAGGGTCAGCTCTGCTTCAGTGGAGCAGTTCCAGGAAAAGCACTTGGGTAGAAGTGCTTAGTTTTTCACAAACTAAGCATATGTATATACCACAAGAGTAATTTTTCCATTGTTTTTATTTCAACCAGTGTATTTAAATATTTGCTATTATCTGAAATCCAAACAATATCCCACATATCAAGCATGCTTAAAAATATTCCAGGTACTGTAGTTTTCTGTTTTCCTTATGCATATAATTGTAGCTCTACCCTTAAGAAAAAACAACTTAGTTTACTCCAATTTTTTTTCTTGTTGTTTGGAAAAAGCTACAGCAGTGAGAAGTCTTGGTCCTGTAACAACTATGTCATCGTACTTTGCCACACTTCTTTTGAAGAGACTGAAGTTCTACCTGAATGCCAGGTTTTGGTTTTGCCCAAGTAGATGGCATTGCAGAACAAAACGTACCTGACATTACCTCTAGTGTTGTATGTGAAATTGAGTGAAGATTGAATCATTTGGATGGGAAAATCCCTCCAAGACTCAATCCAACCATTAACCCAGCACTGCCAAGGCCACCACTAACCCAAGTCTCCAGGTGCCACATCTATATGGCTTTTAAATCCCTTCAGAGATTGGAACTCCACCACTGCAGTGGACCATGCTCTGCAAACACAGAATCAGCACAAGATCTTACTCTGTACACAGAACTGACCATAGAACATAAAGGAGACAAAACGGTTGAAAGATTTTATTGCCTCACTGGGAAAAGTGTATAAAAATTAATGGGATAGTATTACTGTGAATAATCCCCCAAAAGAATACAGATGGAGTAGATACATTACAGAGGCAGTAATTTATAGTTAGTCTTACTCACATGAAGACAAGAAATATCCACAGAAAGGATCTCTGTGGCTCTCAGGAAATACTGTTTCTCATAGTAAACTAATACTAAAATGTCTTTAAGGAAGAACCTAACTAAAACATCCAGAAAAATGAAGAAAACAGTAACAGCCAGTCATCCTGAACAAGTACATTGGCTCCAGTTAAAGGAGCTGGGAGTTCACAAAGGGACAGGCTGCCTGAGAATGCTGCCTGGTGACCACAAGAAGGTAGTGGTGAAAATGTTCAGACTGTACACAACAGTCAAAGACTGTGAGGAGCAAAACAACCTTCAATTTTTTGGTGCCACAAAACCCTTGGGCACCTCATAGTTTTGTGTAAACATAGTGTTGTTGGTATCAAGGCATTTCCAGGGAAGAAGTCTGCAATTGCACAGACAAGCCCAGCACTTCTGATATTAAGCAATCTGTGCAGACTCCTGACTTAAACAAGACAAATTTCTTCCTGTTTATGCTGCTAAGAATACCATCCAGCATTGATATCCTCCAGATAAGCCAGAAGTAAAAGACACTGAATTTTCAAAAATTTAACTGTATGGTTTTTCAGGACCCAAGTTAGATTTATTACTGAGGCAGATCAGGCCTAGCTGTATGGACCAAGTATGGCTTAGTCCTGGACTATCTCTAGGACCAGTTCAGGTCTAAGGGCAGCTTTATTACCTTTTAGGTAGTGCAAAGCTCATAGAATAAATCCTTCAGGACCTTGTGGGAAGCATGCAGGCAAATCCAAACCATCTTAGCAACATGCTTCCAGAACCAGGTGTTCTGGAGAGCACAGCACAGAGACTGATGCCCCCGTGCCAGCACAGTAATTGTGGTAACTCTGCTGTGAGTGAGCACCTGTGGCAGTGCTTGGTGCCCTGTGAGTGAGCAGTGTGTGGTGCCCTGTGAGTGAGCACTTGTGGCAGTGTGTGGTGCCCTGTGAGTGAGCACGTGTGGCAGTTCCTGGTGCCCTGTGAGTGAGCACCTGTGGCAGTGCGTGGTGCCCCAGGTGGCTGAGCTGTCATGTCTCCTGCAGTGGTGCCGCTGCCCCCCAGCTCGGCCGTGCCGCAGCAGAGCCGCCCCGCACAGCCCCCTGTGCTGCTGGCACTGCCAGGCGCTCTGACCACGCAGCAGCAGCAGCAGCAGCAGCAGCAGCTGAGGCTCCAGAGGATCCAGATGGAGAGGGAGCGGATTCGGATGCGTCAGGAGGAGTTACTGCGACAGGTAAGGCCAAGGCTACTCTTACTTTGTTTGAGAACTTTCAGTTCAATGCATCCAGATTTTTACCAAGTACCAAGTTAGTAGCTCTGTTACTTTATGTCAAGATTAACCATGGTTTTAGTTAGGGATAACCAAAAAGCTAATATAAATGGATAATTTCATTTTTTTCTCTAAAATAGCACTGAACATAACACAGAATGGTCATCAGTCAGAAGTTACAGAGCCGGAGTCTTTCTTACTGGCTCTAATAGTTGTGTAAGAACCAAATTCTGTTCTGCGTCTGATCATGAGCAACTAAACTATCACTGATTGACTGGCAGTTTAGCTTGGTTTGCATAGGACACCATGTTCATGCTTCACTGAAGATAAAGGCAGAACACACAGAGTTGTTCTGATCCCAACCGTCTTAATTTGCACCCTTTGCCTTTGAGTTAAAATAAAATCATATTCATGTCTTACATGAATATCTCTGATCTGCAAACTTTCCAGAGTTGGTTATTTGTGGATATTTTGTTTAATGTTCTATTTCTCAAGTTTCAGCTCTATCTATCACATTGTACAAAACAGATGTGTAACTTCCTTTATACTGCCTAAAGAAAATAAAATTTTAACAATTGTATTTCATCTGTTACGGATGACTCTTCTAGTGATGTTGTGTTTGCAGAGCATATTAATCAGATTCCTTAGTGAAAAAAATAACCTATTTCTCTCAGGAACAGCATACATTTTATCAAGAAGAATACTCTTATTTGTGGCCATGCAAATGCTGCAGGTAACAGTTCTTAGTACCTTTAAAAATGGTAACTTTCACAGATCAGGGTGGATTCTGACATGGGCAGTGGTCTCAAATCTTTGAACGTGTTAGAAATGGGTGTGGGAAGAGAGTGGGGATATGTGGTATGAGCTTAGTCATCACTGTCATCATGCTAACAACATGTTTAGCTATTTTTACTCTCTTTGGCTCTGTTCTTGCTTCAGGATGAGCAAATTAAGCTTCAAAACAGTTGCACCATTGGCACAAGGGCTGTTTGCCCTGCTTTGCTGACTTTGATACATGCACAGTACTTTGCAGCTGTGCTGAGCTCAGTCAAGCCTCCAACTTACCCTCTGTGGTGTCTGTTGGAGCTCCACATTGCATGAAGCAGCACAGTAACTTTTTGCATTACTAAAGTTTTCAGAACTGGTGTAGCTCTTAAGAAGGAAATCAAGATGCAAAATCCATCCTTCTTAACAGAATGCTGTGAACTTGCTGCCAGTAACCCAAGCATCCTGAATCCTGGCAGCTGAGAAGGATGTGATGAACCCCTCTGGAGTCGTCAGTGTCCAAGTACAATTACTCCTGCTCTGACCCTCCACTGCTGTTTTTGCTTTTCTAGTGTAACCTTTCTAAGGGGAAAATGCTGACTAAGTGTGTACTCTGCTGCCAGCAGCTGTGAGGAGGTGCAGAGTGTTTGAGTGAGAAGGGAGGGATTCTTTGGAGGGTCACAAGCGTTTCAGCCCAGCAGCAGCTGCTGGCTGCCCACAGCTATTCCTGGCAGCAGCTGCTGGGGTGGAGCAGCACACCCAGCCGGGAGGAGGACACGGCTCCAGAAGCTCTTGGCTTAGGGCATTTGTTTCCTTCTTTGTCCTCCTCTTCATGTAGTTCGTTGGTAAAACCCTGAATTCTGGATGAAGTACATGCAAGAAGGGCAGCATTTCAGAAAACCAATATGACAGCTTTTCTATTTAAAGATTTCCATACTGACTGTTGTCATTCTATGAAGAGTTAATGTTCTTTCATACTCATTTGTTTTTGTCAGCTTTCCCAAGGAAGAGGGAGAATCTAATTGCTACTTAAGAGCTTCTTGGCAATGGAAGTCAGTAGAGATGATGTCAGCAATCTGTGAAAGGTGGGGCAGGGAAGGTGCCCCAGCACTTCTCTGTGTGCACGAGGGCCACCCTGTGCCTTGTTGGGAGGGTAGCAGTAGTTCCAATGCTTCTCAGAGGCTCCTTTCTGATCCAGGAGGTCCTATTGCCTAAATGCATCCACAGAAAGTTACAGGGGCTCAGAGAGGTTGAAGAAGCAGTGAGGGAAAATGCAGAGGAACATTTATGGCTTTTTTGTCCTCGCAAAATAGAGCCTTATTGGCCTGCTACAGCCTCAAGACAAAACTGCCCATCTATGTTCCTTTCACTGCACAGGCTGGCTCAGGGTCTGATTTCCTGGTGGCACAGGCAATGTCTACACCTCTCGCTTTCTGCCCTAAGTATGAGGGCTGGCAGAAGAGCAATTGCAGTGACCAGCAATGTAAACTCACTATTAAAATGCTCTCACTTGTCTCCTACAGCTGGAAACGAGGGTTTGGCAACTAAGGATGGAGCTCAGATCAGTTCTGCCAGGAGGGTTCCAGGAAATGTGACAATGAATTTCTGCATTTGTCTGGCATACACCTAGAAAGGGGTTTACATCAGAACTGTGTTCAGAGGCTTTGAATTGTTCAACTCACTGCAATGCTCTGATGCTTTTAAAGAGTATTGCAGTGAACTGCTGATGGAGCTTTTTGACATGGCTTTGTGATATCAGAATACCATGGGGTTTTTAATGTATTTTATTTTGTTATTTATTTTGAAAGTCCTCTTTGAGTTTTTAAAATAGCATGTGCCATTGTGCCAAGCCAGTCATTAAGGGCATTTGGCCCTTGCTCAACTAAATGCCAGAAATTGTCTCTTCTGGCCAAAGGGCAGGGACCTTCCTGCATTCAAAGGCTGAGAGCTCAGTAGCCTGACTGAGGCTGTAATAACATGGCTGCCCTCAGGGTGTGGGAAGCCTCTGGTGCTGTTTGACAGACTTCTTTAACCTAGGACATTGGATTCACAAATACTCTTCTTAAAAACCTTGTAGTCATGCTTAGAATAGAGAACAGGACATAGCAGCCTATCATAGAGCTTTGGGCATTGTGGGGTTGATCCATCACTACTGGCCATTGCTGTAACAATGTCTAAGAGGTGAAGGGATCTGACATCTGTAGCAGTGCTAACATTGCAGTGTGACTTCTGAACAAATGACCTGCAGTAGAGAAGGGACGTGTGTCACATGTGGTGAAGCCAGTGCTCTGTCTGCTCCGCTAGCCGAGCCCTGACTCCAGGGTGCAGGATCTGTTGTTCCACAGGATAAAGTATCCATGGAGTTAATCTTACAAGCAACATGCAGCATGTTGAAATAAGCACAGGGGAGGTGGCAGCTATTTCCCAAGAGAGCAGATCAAGTAACTTTATAATAAATGTTGTGTTTCTTGCAACAAAGAGACCACAACTTTGATTTTGTAAATGAGAGTGTGAGTTGTTCTTTAAGGTGCTATGGGCTTTTCAGCTCACAAGTGCTTTGCTTTGGAAGGCCTGTCTAAATTTTGTGTGGCAGTAGTTGTTATTCTTATATTTTAAAAAAGTATTGAGAATATCTGCATGTAGACAGTTAAAAAAGACACCTGCCCATTCTCTGAGGTTTGTACATTTTCATGGACTCCAGCTGATTAAATTCTAAATAGAAACATCACCATTAGAAAATTGTCACTTGACAAATGTAATCATATACAACTTATCATACATAAACTATTAAGAATCTTCAGACTGTTTGTTCTTAACATTTACTAAATATTGACACATCTAATGTAAATTAATAATTTATCAGTGAATATAGTGATAATTTTATTATCAATACTACATTATTTATTTTTTTAATCAAGACCACATTAATGGTCCCCAGTATATGTTAATTACTAGTGAATAACTGTTACATTATTCATGAAGAGACCAGACTCAATGTTAAAAATCAGTTGAAAACATTGTAAAACACCATATTCTAGCCTCAACAAGTTGTTAATTCTTTCTGTACTTGGGAGAGCAAATGACTGATTCAGTGGAGTAAAGTTTTCTACCAGGATTTAAATGATATATTTATTTTGCTTATTTCATTTTAAAAAAATAAGTTGTAGGTTAAAAATGGATACAGCTTTACTCTTTTATTTTTTAACACCCTGCTGGAGCCAGACAACCTCTGTATAGAACTCTGCACCACACGATGTCGTGGGTGTTTTGCAGAGATAATGCTGGAAGAATTTTATCTTTCAGGAAGAGTTATGAAAAAAGTTTTCCTTGTCTCTGATTGTTTGTCCTCCTGCAGACAGTAGCCATGAGACAGCTCATGAGGTAGAGGTTTATTATTAGGCAGAGGGTTCGTTCTAAAGATTATTGGGTTACAGTCT
The DNA here is from genome assembly GCA_013396695.1 of Sakesphorus luctuosus. Lineage (NCBI taxonomy): Eukaryota > Metazoa > Chordata > Aves > Passeriformes > Thamnophilidae > Sakesphorus > Sakesphorus luctuosus. The sequence goes on from VWZD01011603.1 coordinate 567,824, forward strand.
TGGTTCCAGTGGTTTTCTTCGAAGATGTTAAGTACTTTATGGTTGCTGAACTATGGGACTGGCTCCCAGATGTGGTAAAACTGACAGAGGTTCTATGGGGCTCTACGCCAGCACAGGTGGGTGTGAGAGATGCTGTCTGTCTGCATCTGGATTTTCTTCATATCAGTGTAAACAAACAGTCATCAGTGACATCCTTCAGAACTGCTTTCCTCCTGTGTATGTTACATGGTCACTTGTTACAAGGCTGCAGAACTTCTGAGCTGTTGTAATAACCCTTCTCGTGTATTTATTTGCCTTTTCAGGAAGCTGCTCTATGCAGACAACTTCCTATGGACTCAGAAAACATGGTCTCTGTTCAGACAGCTGTGAGCACCCCTGCCATGACACAGGACATGAGGCCTATTACAAATAATGGATCTGACCCTTTCTTGAACAGGCAAGTTCCTTCTTCATTGGGCAATTGCTTCTGTTGCCTTCTCTTGACTGTTAAAGCTGTGCCTCAAAAGTAGCTCCCATATCATCTCTTTTTGTACTCACTGTAAACAGGGATATGGCTGAATGGCTGACCCAAAATCTTCCAGTTTATGCTTCAAGAAGGAATCTTAGAAAAATGAATAAATTGTAACAGGTGGTTTTAACTGTAATGTTGAGGTATGTAGAAGACTAAGTAGAATATTATCTAAGTATGAATACATTCAGTTTTTTTAGGCTGTCAGAACTGGTTTTGTCTCTCTCTCTCACTATATATATATACACACACACACACACACGTGTGTATTTCAAAATTTAAGAGTGGCCTTACTTCAATTGCTTAGTTATTTGGGCTGATGTGACCCAAATATGACGTTGGCTAATCAGTGGCCAACAGTTGAGAATGAGGCTTATTGACTCAGCATCTAACTTTAAAATGTAACCTACTGTGCTTTCTTCCAACACTGTGCTCAGGGGCTGTGTCTACCAGAGCATCTTTACTGAGGCTTTTTCTTATTTCAATTCATAGTGGGCCGTACCATTCCAGGGAGCAGAGCACGGACAGTGGCTTGGGCTTGGGATGCTACAGTGTCCCCACGACACCTGAAGATTTCCTCAGCAATGTAGATGAGATGGATACAGGTAGAATACTCTGATTTAGCTTAAAGTATAGTCATATTAATAACTTTGTGTTAAAACAGTAAAGTTTTGTCATTGCATGACTGAGCAATAATCTCTGGCTTTCCTATGCGAGAGAACAGAGTGAGACTGTGGGAAGAAATCCCAAAAGGTGCTTAGTGCCCACAAGGTTCTCCACTCTAACTTAGGTCCAGATTCTGCCCTTTTACCTTGGACTGATACTAAACAAAAAAAGTAAAAGTTGGAAAATGTGAGCCTTAATTTCTGGTTTCATACCATTGTCCAAGGTAAGGGCAGTAAAAAGCTGCTCTTGGGTTACATGTACAAATCACTGCATTTTATAACTCTGGGAAATCAGTCTCAGTAGTAAGTCTCTTACAGTGGCAAAGTTGAATTCGCTTTCAAACAATGTGTTTAGCTAGATTAGGTTTTGGTATATAATTATTTTATATTAGAGTCCTCATGGTGTTTAAAATGCTGAAATAAATTACTAGAAAATCAACAATTTTTTTTCCAGAGAGTGGAATTCTCAGCACTTCCTCACCTAAACTTCCTTTTGAAGTCATCAGAAGTTCTAGATCATGCAGAGTGAAAGGTTTCTCTGTTAAAGGTTTTCATGCTTCTTATTATTAATTTATGAAAAAAAAGGTAATATTACAGAGTTAAATTGCTGTAAAGCATGTTTTTCAATTATTCCCCATTGGAAAGCATTGCCCCTGGAGCAGAGAACAGGATGGACACGTACATGAGTCTTCTTTGCTGCTCCCTGGGCAGACCAGGGAACAAACTTGGAACTGTCCTGCCTCCAAAGTGGAAGGCCAGAGCTGGGTGCTTTGGGCACTGCTGAAAAGGGCCTTTTGTGTTTTGGGAGCAAAGCAAGGAATGTGAAATGTACTCTGAGAAGAACATGCACTCTGCATCCAAACACAGTTTGGAGGCAATGTTTGTGGTGGATAGGAGTGCTCACAAGTGTTCATGGGAAAGGGGGAGTCTGAATTTCAGGTCAATTCTGTTGTTTGAAGTTACCCACAAGAACAGTTTGGTATATCAAAAGTTCTTCTTTGCTTTTCCTAGGAGAAACTATACCACAGACAGCAATGAACATAAACCCACAACAAACACGTTTCCTTGATTTCCTCGACTGTCTGCCAGGAACAAATGTTGATCTTGGGACTCTGGAGTCAGAAGACTTGATCCCTATTCTCAACGACGTGGAGTCAGTACTCAACAAAAACGAGCCCTTCCTGACCTGGCTGTAATCAAGCAATGCTGATGGAGCCTGCAGTGCAATGCACATTTCCTACTCCTCTTGAGACAGAAGTAGAATATCTGAAAATCCTCAAGAGAGTCAACATACTGCCTTAATGACTTTTGTTATGCCACCTTTGTGGTCAGTTTAATCTCTGCCTGGATTTGATTGATAATAATTTAAATATAAAATATATACTTTATATATATAAAATACATATATGGCAATATATTTCTTTTAGAAAAGCACACTACAAGAGACATATGTGTACTTCTTTACCTTTTCAGACCGGGTAGAAATGTTTCACTTGAAGGACAGAAAGTGGCTGATGTTTGTGCCTATCTCTGATGACCTCTTGGGTATTGATGGACATCACAGACCCTTTGTGAACCACAAAAGTTAACTACTAGGTCACTTGGGTCAAAAAACATGCACAGCATCAGGCCAGGAGAGCAGCTTTATTACTATGTTTATCACAATAGTATCAGAAGCTTTTTTTAATCAACTTACTTAAGCCTTAAAAACCTCTTTTTTTTAGTTTTTTGTAACTAACTGTGCTGTATGGAATACAGATTAAATCTGATCCATACCAGCCATAGTAATTGTCATTATATATTTATAAAGGCACAAACAATACTATAGCAGTTTATCTTTTTCAGTATATTACTGTATAGTTTTCAGAAAAGAAATACTTCCAATCTGAAAGTACCAGAATTGGTTAGCAACATTTTTACACTAAAATATTGTTGCAAAATAAACCAGGCTGGTACTGACTGTTTAAAAACAAAGCAATGTATTATAAACAAGCATTTAAAAAAATTCTTAGATTTTTATGTTTATTATATTAAGCACTACAATTTTGTAATTTAACACATGAACAAACAATTTTTTTATATATATAAAATCTGTGGCAAGTATCTTAAGTTCAAAAATACTCTTTTAAAATCAGGTCTGGAACATGTGGCACACCTTGTTAATGTCATATGTAGTGGGAAAAAAACCTTGCTCATACTGTTTTCAGTAATGTTTTCATCTGACAATGTCAAAATACATGTAGTTGTATACATGAAAAAAACCAGCAACTTTATCAGGGCACTGCTGAGGCAGCATCGGGACTCACCTGGTGAAGCTGCTCAGTCCTCATGTCTCTCACTCACTGTAGTTGGTGCACGGGGGGCTGTGTGTTTCTACCTGTTGTATATCCTACAAACACGTCCTTGTCAGAGCTTTGGGACTGAGGAGGCATCAAGGACACTTAGCTTGCAGTTCCCCTGAAATGCAAATGAAGTCCTGAAAATTCTTAAATGTTTTGCAATTATTTTATTTATAATCTATGAATTTATGTTTTTTATATTGAAAAATAGGTCTGTTTACGAAAGGCATTAGAACTTTTCTCTAAGCTTAATACAGGCTATATAAAGAGAAGAGGTGTAGCACTAAGTGCAAATGTGTGTTTGCCTCGTCTGAGAACACTTAACGAGATCTTACTGGAATATTGATCACTAAAGACTTTTTTCCATCTGGTTGGAGGAAGGCAGGTGAAAAGGTCAGAGATGAAGTGGTGGGAAGAGTAGGTTTGGAAGACAAATGATGAGGTAATAAATGTAAATCCTTGCTGGGAAGGGTGGCTCCAGACAGGGACACACAGCAAACGGGTCTCTGGTGTTCAGTGAAAAACGTAACAGAAGCCCTAAATGAACAACCCTGTCCGAGATGAACTTCTGGGTGTACGTGGTGTCACAAGATGGAAAATGAAAAGCACACATACTGACATTTGGAAAAAAGATGGAAGGCAAAGGCCTACAGTTGTGAAGTTTTACTTTACAGGGAAAAGTAGCTTTTAAAATTTTTTTTTGTTCTTTTGTTTGGGTATTTTTTTACGTAGAAAAAGAGATATAACAGCAGAGTTGTGTCTGTGCAGAATTTAATTACTGAATGGGCATTGCATTTCTTTTATTCTTTTGGAGGGGCTATTATTTGGTGGTTTTTTAAAATTATTTTTGCTAGTGCTAACTTTTGAGATAGCACAAAATTTCTTTCCAACGAACAGGGGACCAGGCAGGGCTGACCAATATTACTGTAATTAGGCTTAATCTCTCTCTTTTAAGGGTTTCTTCAGGTTGTCAGCCTAAATGAAAACCAGATGGTCCTAAGGCTTTGTTCTGTAGTGCCACAACTGATGTTGGTACAGAACTGGAGCTCTCTGGGCCAGGTTGCCGGCGCTGCTTGGTGGGTGTGAGGAGCCAAGAGCGCTCAGTGCTGGAAGGACCCGCAGCAGCTGCAGGTCTGAGTGCTGGTGTGATCAGGGGATATGCTCATCAACAGGTTATGCTCAGAGGATAGAGTTTGTTCATTTGCTAGCAGTTCTGCACCACTGACCGTGTCAGTTTTCCACAGTGACAGACACCCTGAGCCAGCCGGGCTCTGGGCTGCAGTGAGGGCCGATTCCCGCCTGGTCCCATTCGCTGCCAGCTGAAGGCTGCGCCTTGCACGGGGAAACTGAGGCAGCTTTCCAGGGAAGTCAGTTCAGTTATTTGCCAGAATTGTGAATCTGCAAGCTTGATGCCTTTTTCACTGGTGTTTCTGGTGATTGAGTGTCTTGGTGGAAAGACCTTAAAAGTGGTAAAGCAATCATAAACTGTGTTTCCATGTTACTTCCATAATAAACCAGCAGCAGATCTGAAACAGGAGGGTGCAAGTCTTAGATCTTTGCTCATCCACGAAGCACATCATGCTTAAGTTAAAAGTGATTCTTATGCTGGCAGCTTCTCATTTTTGTAATGGAGAGGGTGTATCAGATGAGGTGTAGCAACAACAAAATCTTTTTTAAAAAGTTTCTGGCTTTAAACAGGGTTGTGGCAGAACTTTTCAGTATTCAAATCATATGTAATATGAAACTAAATTTATTGCTGACAATATTTCACTGCACTGTTTCAAGTTTCAAACATTTACTATACAAAATGTACAGTGTGTACTTGTAGTACAAATAGAACAGTGAGCCAGCTGGACAGTTTGCTGTGACCATCCCTGAGGGTGGCATGTGTAAGTCTTGGTGATGCTGAAGTAATGGGACGTTGTTAATTACAGTTTGTATTCTGGTAATACTGTTAGAATGTAACTTGGGGAGTCATTGTGTTTGACTTTTTGACAACAAATGCTGTTTGGGGAAAAGGAAGGGTTTAAATGTCTATTTTAATTACAGAAAAATGTGGGTGGGTGTTCAAATAAACTTGTTTTCTAATATATACATCCATGCACATGCTAGTTCTTTAACTATTTTATTTACTTTTCTCATTTTGTTATATGACACGTGTGAGCATTTGTTTTTAATATTTAGTACCTTGCAATAGATAGTATGTATCAAAACCAATGAGATCAAACTATAGAATCCAGGGTTTGATTCTGGATTTTTTTTAATTATTTCTTTGATTTTGTACATGAAAAACAAATACAAGTGAACTTGAAAGATTCTGGATGCATATTGGTTTTTTTAAATGGTTTGGTTTGGGGTTTTTTGGGGGTTGTTTTTTTAGTACATGCTTCCCAGGGAGGGAACTGTAGAACACTGTGTGGCATAAATGTGCAGACATGTGGAAAAGGACATAAATCTTGAATAAAAATATTAGTACTTAGCAAGTCCAAATGGTTTTCTTTTACCATTGTTTCAGTTTATTAGTAGTGTTATGGCTCCTGGTGGTGGTTCCAGCTTTACTTGGAATGCTTACAACGTGCTCCCTGAGCCACCATCACGTGTTTCTTCTGGCACCTTGTACTTCATAATTCACTAACAACACAAGTGCTGGTGGACGATTTGTTTAATACTGTTAATCTGTAAGCAGAATCAGTAGCACCTGGTCCATTTACTGTTAAATTCTGTTTTGAGGGCTTACATAGTGCATTGTTTTAAGTCTATGAAGTTTATTAAATTCTGTGTTAGGAAAATACCTGTCTTCTTTCTCAGGAACAAGCCATGAAACCTGAACATCCCAAGCCTCTGTTTGAATGTCTGGTCTTTATTGTCATGGTACGTGACGTGGGCGGTTCAAGATCCAGTTCAACTGTTACCTATTAATCAATTTTAATACTTTTTTCTTGAATAATTCTCTTCCATAATTTACTGAAACTACTTTTTAGAATGTGTCTTAATGGTATCTTGCATTTACATAAAAAAGCTGTAGAAGCTCTGTCAAACATAAATACCAGGTGTGTGAGCTTCCGAGCGTGTTTGGAAACATGTGCTAGCTATTTCATGGTTTATTTGCTCCTGAGTTTTAATCAAGCTCCTTTGGCAGAAACAGTGATGTGTATTTGTGGAGGCCGTTCAGTTTGTTCCCACCGGTGGCAGCTTGCGAGGCCTGGAGGTTCTGTCCTTGCCCGCGCTCGGCGCTCTCGCTCCGGGGTGTTGTTGAGCGGGGGCTCCGCTAAAACCACCCCTGGGGACATTGCCTGGGGCGGGATGTCCCAAAGCCCTATCCCCGCTCGGTCCCTGCGGGCTGGGCCTGCCCCGCGCCCCACGGGGCTGTCCGTCTGTCCGTCGGGCAGCCAGCGACGGTGTTTGCACTGCGGGAATGCACTTACAGCCCTTACCTGCGCCCCAGAAGCTGCACCTTCCCTCAGCCATTAACAGTGCTCGTGTCCTCCTCACCAGGTACCTCACGGCTCCTAAAAGCGCAGTGACTGGAGTGACATGCAGTTTCTGGAAAAAATTAAGACTTCGTGTTAGCGTGGGGTTGGCTTTGGTTTTTTGTTTTTCTTCAGAAAACACAAGTCCTTGTAAACAGCTGTTTACAGAATTCGCTTCGGAGCAGGCGGGTGAGGGAGAGGGTGAGGGAGAGGGTGAGGGAGAGGGTGAG
>VWZD01011603.1:575238-665552 GCA_013396695.1 Sakesphorus luctuosus
GCCGGGGTGTGCGGGGGGGCGGGGCCGGGCGGGAGGAGCGGGGCAGGCGGCAGCAGGAACGGGGCAGGCCGGCAGCAGGAGCGGGGCCGGGCCGGAGAGGGGAGCCGGGGGAGCGGAGCCGGGCCGGGGCAGGCCGGCACCAGCGGGGAGAAGGCGGCCGTGAGCGCGGCCGGGCCGAGAAGCGGGGCCGGGGAGCGGGGCAGGCCGGCAGCAGGAGCGGGGCAGGCCGGTAGCAGCGGGGAGAAGGCGGCCGTGAGCGCGGCCGGACGCGGGAGCTCCCGCGGGGTCCGGGAGGCTCCGAGCGCTCTCGGCCTCGTCCTCGTCCCGCCCGAGCCAAAGTGCCTCCGGCCCAAATCGGGAGAGACGTTTACTGGTGACGCCTCCTGCACATACCTGTTTCCAAATAATGCCATAACTTCTTTTAACTAGCACAATTAATGAGTAAATTGATTAATTGTCAGTGCCTACTAACGATTGTTCCCGGTTTGGATCTTTAGGCTGCACAGGTGGGAGCAGCCACCGGTATCTCCCCACAGGGTTCTGCAGCAAACCAGCAGTGACAGGCAGGGGCTGCTACTTCTCATGAGGATGTCTGTAAGAATGTCCCATTGTGTTGGCAGAGCTTTTGTAATTGCAGTAAAGCAGTGCATCCTGATCCCATGAAAATGTAAGCTGGGAAGAAAAACGTTCAGATGTGTTTTACCTAGGTTCTTATTCAGGTTCCTCACTGTGATAGTATCCACCCTCTGGGGCAAAGACCCCACTCGTAGTCATGTAATGGAACAAGTCAGCCTTCCCACCCTTGGACAGCTGGGCTTGCTCCTGGGTTTGCCATTGTTTGCCTTGCAGCTGGTTATACCAGGAGTAATGTAGAATCCATGGAGGGGAGGCTACAGCTGAACTAGTAACTGGTGATGAACTTTGAAGACTGGAATGATGTTAGAAAACATCCCTTCTTCTGGGCTAGGCAAATACTGGGTTTTTTACTTTGTTATATGTTACTTCACTATTTTAGAAATGAACCTTTTGCAGAGTTGCCAGTTAAATAGTGCCTCATTCCCTGACAAGTGACACTGTGCTGTGGTTAATCCATCCTTTTGTTGCAGTCTATTTATTGAAGATGATCAGTAAAGAGAACGCTTAGCTGTGTATACTTCAGCTGTGCAGGGACACCAGTTTTATCATGCTGAAGTTAAAGTACCTGGGCTCAAAATCACATGGGTACACTCCACATGTAATCTGAGTTGTTTAATAACCACTGTGTTTCCTTTTATGTAAGCTCTTGGCTGAAATAGTGCCACACAATGTCAAAGTTGCTGTGCTGAATATCCTGATCAGCCAGTTACTCAGGAGCCAGTTTTTATGGGCGAATAATGAAGCTTCAGCTAGCATGGGCAACTCAGATTTTACAAACAATACTAACATTCTCTCTTTCTGCTGCTAGGATATCTACTTCTGTATTTTGTGTGTGTGTTGGTATTTGTGCACACTACAACAGACTCTGGTGTTCAAGTTGGTCAGGGCTCCCGAGGTCTGTCTTAACACTTTCAGTTACCGCGGTTTGTGGTTTCTCTCTTGCTATCATCCTTCTGTTCCTGCTTGGCACTGCACTGTCTTTATCTGTGACTTCTCTCCCAGAAGTACCACTGGCCTGTTACTTCATTCCCTGTTACAAGGATCTGTGATTGGTCCCTCTTCTTGATCTTACTGGACACTTTGCTCAGTAAAAACACAGAGCAATCTCCAATTGCTGCAGAACTGATGCTGAAATCAAATGCTAGGAGACAGCCTCAGATATTAGCCATAACTGAAGAGATTGGGGAACACTGTTGTTGGCGCTTTGAAGTGCAAGTTCAGCTGAGCTGCTGGTTTACCCGTGTTCAGTACATCTCAAGACCAAGGTGTGAATGCAGTCTGGATCACAAGATGAAATGTGTGTGCCTTGTGTCAGTATCTACTGTATATTACTCATGTTAGACAATCACCATGTAGTTGGGTGTCTCTTGGAAGCACTAACTCATGAAGCACCCATTGGTTTTGGTTTTAGATATCATCGCTTGCCCTGTGTTATTTCTTATCCCATGTCTCACAAAGATTTATGTACTCTCTTTGTTAATCTATCAAAGTTGTACACTATGCAGCTACCCAGCCATTTGTTGAATGCTGATGAGAAACATTCCATGTCCCCAAAGGCTTCATATAAATAAAACAAGACAAATGTGAGATGAGATGCAGGACAGCTGCTCACCACAGATGAAAGAGTAGATGTGAGATGGTTGCACAGTGGGTGGTGATATAAAGGGCACTCTCAAATTCCTGCACAATGCAGTAGAACAGGTGTGACAGACAGCTGTTTGTAAAGAGGTTTTTTTATAATCTAGCATCTTGCACAATGTATAGCTGAGGCCACTTTGCTTTAATTAATGTAACTCTCAGTAGCTGAATAGAGCTGTTTAACATTTCTGCATATTGCTCAAGAACTTTCAGTGCGTTGATGTACTTTGTTCTTCAGATGTCCCTAGTGTAGATACAGATTACATGAAATACATTTTGTGAAAGCACAGGCCATAGAATCATTATTTCAGAAGGAAAATCTTAGGGAACAGATACAGCAAATTCTGAGAAGCTTGAGACATCCAGCCTGGCAAGCTGGTTTCTGATTTTTTTTTCAGAAATTTTGTAAAGAAGCAGTTGATTTGAATCCCTCAAATGTCCCAGATCCCTCTGATTTTCTTCTTGATTTATTTGGTAAATACTTTTTCCTTTTAAACTTCTAAAAGTTCTTTTGAAAAGGTATTTTTGCCTTTATCCTCTCCATTGTCTTTCCTATATCTTTCCTAGCATTGTGCCAGACACAGCTGAATTGAACTTCTGCAAAAACATTAATAAGTAGCATTTGAACTCAGGTGTGGATTGAAAGCCTCGAGGAGCTATGAGTTATCTAACTGACCTAAACAGAAATTGTAACCCAAAATTGTGTTTTGACTGTGAATACCCTCTTTTTTAAATGAAAGATGTTTTACAACAATAAATATCAATGTCAGTAGTTGAATTTCAATGATTTTATTCCATGATGAGGGGTTTCAGGAAGGCTAGAAGGAGAGTCAGGACTTCATAACATTGGTGAAGGGAGATGCCCTTCATTCTCATCTTCTTAGCCAGAGCTGGTGCATCCCAGGGCTGCTATGTTGAGGGCTGCAGAAGGTGAGGAGGTTTGTCTGCAATGTTCATATTCTTTAGACAGTTCCATCTCCCTGGAAGAATGAAAACATGGAGGGAATTTAGTGGCTGCTATTGCTGTGACTTTGAAAGGTTTTTATCATTTCTCAGTGGCAGCGATGTAGGTTTTGGCTGTGCTTTAGAAAACATGACCATGGCACTGGATGAAGGCTAGTTCAGTTTTTCAGGCTGTCAGCTGGTCAGACGTGCATGTAACTGATCAGTACACAAAATAAGAGAACCATCAGTTGCTCACCCCACAGCATCCACAGCATTTGCAGTCCCCACAGAGGGTTCCAAACAGGCCATTCACCACCTGAATGCCACACAGCACTCCCTGGATCAAACTCATGACCAGCAGCAAGGAGAAGAGGGTCAGGTGCCATACGACAATATTTTCAGGTGACCGACACTTGTCCCACAGTCTGTGGTCAGTGAGGTAGTTCCTACAGGAGAACAAGAAGAAGACAATGTTAGCTTGCAGAGGGAGGTTCTCTCACGGATGAGGGGTTGCCATGCTGGGACATGGCTGAAGTTCTGTTCACTTTGGCAAGAATTGCCATTGCCACACTGGTGCTATGTGTCTGGAACATGATTTCAATTTCGTTTCTAGATCAATTGAAGCATTTGATTTGAAAACACAAGGCGTCAGAAGGGAACAGTCAGAGACAAGCTTTTGATCCAACTGAATGGTTTGGTGTTCTGGGAAGAACAGGTTGTAGTCAAGCGGGTGCCAAATGGGTGTTATCTGTGCCAGTGTTTTGCCAGGGGTGTTTTTGCTGCTTTTACTTGTTTTCAGCATGTTTTGGGGAGGCACAGTGGAGTGGTGGTTGGGCGTGCAATCCAGTACCTTCAAGCAACAACTGGGAACAAGTTGTAACAAAATCAACTGAATTATCAAAACTAAAACGTCAAATGCTACAAGACAAGTGGCCTCTTGCCCACTGAGCTTAAAAGAACAGCCTTTGCTATTCTGCCTGCCTCATCAAAAAGAAAGGTAAAAGTGTTTTCTGTAATTTTTACTTTCCCATTCTGATTTAATTGTGAATTGCTTAACCACTCACTTTATTTCCTCTGCATATTCTTAGTGCTGTTTTGTTTGTATTCTTGTCATGTGATTTCTTGACTGCAACCAAAACTCTTTGAAACAGAGCACATTTTCCCAAAGACTCCCAGAATGAGACAAAGGGAGTTGGTTTCCACTCCTCACTGGCCCACGAACAAATAATGCATATCATACACCTTTATACTTCTTGTTTTCTTTTTTTTTTCCTTTTTAACATGCACTCTAATTTTGTGGTGTATTATGCAAGAAACACTGCTGGGTCACTCTTGTCTGAGGCAGATGGCATTAAAAGTTCTGAGGTGATGAGATGTTCCGATCATACCTGCTCTCCTCAGTAGCACATTGCACCCTGTTTTCTGTTGGAGCTGTCTTGACTTCAGCCTGAGCAGTGAGATTGCTGGGGTTAAGTGATAAATATACATGACAGTGAACATGTTTGGGTTGAGAAGTGGGAGGAACAGGCAACTTCCAAATGCCATAGCCAAGATAAAATGACACATACATGCTAATTATTTGAATACCATCAAATTTCATTCTAATCATAGTATCACAGAATGGTTTGGGTTGGAAGGGACCTTAAAGGTCATCTCGTCCCACTCCCTTGCTGTGGACAGGAACACCTTCCACTAGACCAGGTTGCTCCAAGCCCTGTCCAACCTGGCCTTGAACCCTTCCAGAGGCAGACACAGCTTTTCTGGGCAATGTGTGCCAGGGCCTCATCATCCTCATAGGGAAGGATTTCCTCCTAGTATCTGATCTAAAGCTACTCTTTTTCAGTTTGAAGCCATTCCCCCTTGTCCTCCCACTACCTGCTTTTATAAAAAGTCCCTCTCCATCTTCAGCCCCCTTCCATCCCTTTAGATACTGGAAGGCCACAATTCAATCAAAGCCTTCTCTTCCCCAGGGTGAACAATCCCAATTTTCTCAGTCTTTCCTTACAGAGGAGGTGCTCAATCCATCTAATAATCTTGGTGCCTCCTCTGGACTTGGACCACCAAGTCAGCGTCCCTCCTGTGCTGAGGACCCCATAGCTGGAGGCAGCACTGCAGAGTGGTCTCCCCTGAGCAGGACAGAGGGGCAGAATCCTCCCCTTCCCTGCTGCTCACGCTGTGGCTCAGCCCAGCACATGGTGGGGTTCTGGGCTCCCAGTGCCCATGCCAAGGCTTGTCCAGCCTCAACCACCAGCACTCCCAAGTCTTCCCCGGGCTGCTCTCAATCTGTTCATCTCCAGCCTGGATTCATACTGAGAGTTGCCCTGACCCGGTGCAGCCCCTCGCACTTGATCATGAGATTCCCGTGGGCCACCTCTTAGCTTGTCCAGGTGCCTCTGGTAGGCCCCATCATTGAGATGTCACCTGCACCACTCAGCTTGGTGTCATCTGCAAACTTGCTGAGAGTGCCTTCTATCCCTTCGTCTGTGTCATTAATGAAGATATTAAACGACACTGGTCCCAGCAGGGACTTGTCATTAGTGTTTATCGGGACTCTGAACTGTTGACCATTACCCTCTGAATGCGACCATCCAACCACTGTCTTCTCCATCTAGCAGTTCACCCATCAAATCCATCTTTCTCCAAGTCAGAGCAGGATGTTGTGTGGGACTGTGTCAAGATAACTGGTATCTGTAGCCCTTCCCTTGTCCACTGATGGAGTCACTCCATCATACAAGGCCACTGAATTGCTATGGCAGGACTTGCCCTGGTGAAGCCNCACTGGTCCCAGCAGGGACTTGTCATTAGTGTTTATCGGGACTCTGAACTGTTGACCATTACCCTCTGAATGCGACCATCCAACCACTGTCTTCTCCATCTAGCAGTTCACCCATCAAATCCATCTTTCTCCAAGTCAGAGCAGGATGTTGTGTGGGACTGTGTCAAGATAACTGGTATCTGTAGCCCTTCCCTTGTCCACTGATGGAGTCACTCCATCATACAAGGCCACTGAATTGCTATGGCAGGACTTGCCCTGGTGAAGCCATGCTGGCCATCCTGGATTACCTCCCTGTCCTTCATGTGCCACAGCAGAGCTTCCTGGAGGGTCTGTTCCATGATCTTCCCAGGCAGAGGTCAGTAGTTCCCAAGGTCCTCCTTTCTACCCTTTTTAAAGAAGGGGACAGTGTTTCCTCTNGATAACTGGTATCTGTAGCCCTTCCCTTGTCCACTGATGGAGTCACTCCATCATACAAGGCCACTGAATTGCTATGGCAGGACTTGCCCTGGTGAAGCCATGCTGGCCATCCTGGATTACCTCCCTGTCCTTCATGTGCCACAGCAGAGCTTCCTGGAGGGTCTGTTCCATGATCTTCCCAGGCAGAGGTCAGTAGTTCCCAAGGTCCTCCTTTCTACCCTTTTTAAAGAAGGGGACAGTGTTTCCTCTTTTCCAGTCACCTGGGGCTTCACCTGACTGCCAGGACTTTTCAGATACGATGGAGAGTGGCTTGGCAACTACATCAGCCAATTCCCTCAGGACTCTGGGATGGGTCTCATAATATATCACTTCTATCCATCTAGGTGGAATTTATTCCCATATACTGCTTATCATCCCAAGAGTAACCCAGGAGGAGGCTGTGCATTTCACTTTATTGGGTCCTTTGAAACTCACTAGTTCTGATTGTACTTGCTATTCTTTATAGCCATGCTCTTGAGGCTTATGAAGTGTTGCTGCGTGTTGCTGGCATTTCAAAGAGCTTCTGTATTTTAAACAAACAGTATAATTCCCATTTTTGTACAAGGGATTTGGAAGTTGTATCATATCACAAATTTAAAACGCGCATATCTTTTTTTTTTTTTCTGATTGCCTTGTCTTACCCATCCTGGAAAGGGTAGGTCCAGCTGGTTCCAGTGTTACATTTAGGGCCTTTGTTCAGGGCTACTGCTGACAAAATAAAGCAGTATCCAGCTCCCACAACTCCAACTGCAGCAAATATTATAGAAGAAAACATCTGATGAAGAGAAAAATAATGTTATTTTTGTTCTTAAACAATGGAATGCACCCTCCTAAATTCAGCTGTTGACGGTCAAATAGCTCCGGAACAGCTAAAATATATCAGTTTGCAACTGCATAATGAATGTGTAACATACCTGCATTGGTATGTGAAAGCTTTACCAGTGCTGACGCCCTGTGCCTGCCGAGCAGAGGGAAGCACTGGCAGCAGATGGCACTGCTCCTCTCTGCCCTCCTGTCTGCGCTCCCATGCCCCTTCAGCCAATGTCTTTCTCAGGAGATTACAGGCAAGACTGAAGTCTTGGACCACTTAAGGCATTAAAAAAATGTACAGTACCCCTTAGAAGTTAGCTTTGATACTCTGGTCACATTTGGACCAAATAATTATATTTTTCCTCCCAGAGTCACCCTTCAGGTTTCATATTAAGATACTTTATCTCTTCACAAGTACTTATCAGTGTTAGCTCTGGTAGTGCAGTTGGGATGGATTGGAAAGTATGTCTTTATTTTTCTGGCTTTCTATTAGAGCATTTTCACATATACTAATATGTAAGTAAATAATGCAAAAACTAATGCCCTGCTTGAATTCTGAATTTTATGGGTCTGCAGTGAGTTGGGAATGTAATGCCCAAGTGCCAGAGTAATTTTAAAAACTGCCAACACAAAATGGCTAAAGAGAACTGTTACGTTCTGCAGAACAAGAAAGCACTCATCTTTCAGACATTAGTTTTAATTGTGGACTATCTAATTATGAGTTTCTTGTGACAGCAAAAAGTAATGAGGCAGTGCCATTGTGGTACCATGGCACAACATCAGAGGCATAATACGGTTTTTACAGCCTGCTATTGCCACTTCCAGCACTCGGACAAATGGCAGGGCTGTGTGGCCCACGCTCAAGACAGCATCTGACTAGTCTGACAGTGACTGTGAGAGGAAGATCCATATATTGTACTGATAACAGTTTAGCTTTTACTTTTTTTGCCATGTTTCCTTTCCCTTACCGCAAACCTCTTCCCACAGCTCCGATTACCACAGCATCCACAGCAATCATTGTTCTGAAGGCCCAAAAATACCAAGCCAGGGAAGATCATCTACCAATAACAGAAATACAGTTTGAATTGGGATGAATGCAAGTTACATCTTCTTTTAGATATAATAGTTCTATGTATTTTTTTTCTTATCACTAGGTGAAGTTACTTATTGCCAAACTGTTGGATGACTTTAATTTGTTTGTTTATCAAAGAGGAATTTGCAGAACTGAGAAAACTGAACAATGCAAGTCATAGCTGGGGGTGGGGAAAGGCAGGAATGTTTGAATTCATGTACTTACCAATATACCAGATCCCAGGATCCCTCCAAAGTACCAGACCTCATTTGTAATGTGTGTACTGTCTTCAACCACTTTTCCTCCAGGGAAAAATAACAAAATGTTAGCGAGGGTGCAGAGCACAGCCAGGGGGATGAGAATGGTTCCCAGGCACTTGGCACAACCTCCTGTGCACATGCTTCTCTAAAGAAATTGCAAACAAAATTGCAGGCAAAATAAAATCTCCCGGATGTTCTCTGAACTGTTTTATAAAAAGGAGCTTCTCAGTGTACTTTGCAAAATCCAGTTTCTGCTGTGCTGTTAGAGGGGCTGAGCCTATAGAATGCCACTGTCAGTGTTCCTGCAGTTGATCCAAAATGCCCTGTGCTGGTTATTTATGTGTCCTTGCAGTGATGTCAATTTTCTGAACGTCTGTAAATGAAATTGCGCTCAGCACAGCCTCTCGTTTTACTATAACAACCCACAACCTCTGTTAATATTTTACTAAAGTGGTTGAGACATTTCATAGTCTGGGCTCAGGTTATGGGTAGATATCTGTCTTTAGTTCTAGATCATCATCTTCATGACACATGGTTCTTCTTCATACTACAAAATACTTCTTTGCAAAGATTGACATGAAAACACATAATGAATCAGTTAATAGTAATAACATATTCATAGCCCAAGTTCTTATACATCATGAGATGGTTCTGTAATTGAATTAGTAGATAAACTAGCTGATACAAAGATGAGCCATTATAGGGTAATAAAGATACACATCCACAAATCTGAAAACATTCTTGGATTGCAGCAGGATGAGAAGCACCGTTTTATGACATTAGGTAGTTGGACTGTCACAGAGTATGTGTTTCTCCATATTTGGGATTTAGTGGTCCTTATTTTGTGAATTCTGGAAATTGTGCTACAGGATGGAAGACTGCAGGAAACACTGAATTAGATATGCTCTAAGATTTAAAGGCTGTCTTCACTGAACATTAAGGTATATTGGGAAGATGAAATCAAAACATGAAAGTATTTTCCGTAGATTGTATTTTGAAATTTTGGCATATGCGACATTTTAGGAGAATTCTCCTTTCATAGGAGAATGTTTCATATCACATATACTTAAGCTTATTCAACAAAGGATGGCAAGAAATTGATAATAATAGGCATTTTTTAATATATTAGGTAGACCAGAGGTTTCTTTGTGAGGACCCAAGGAACAGACATGTCTGTAGTGCTGAGCGGACTTGTGATTTCTGAGGAAATCACACTCATTTACTTTGTAAATGTTTTATTCAAGTATTTATTAAGGTAAATTTTGAGTGACTTCTCAAGTTTGCATATAATACAACAGAAATTGAGTCAATGGTTTCTTGGATCTGAAGCACAGATCTGAGAACAGCCAGGATGGTAACAATGATGGTTCCTGGTGGAATGGAGGATCCCCACTAATCACAATGCATTCCGTGCCATTGGCATGGAAGCCTTTGCATCCCACACTGCTCAGGCAGAGCAGCTGCCTCTGCCAGGTGCTGGAGCTGCCTGTGTGCTGTGCTGCCCATGTGCTGTCCTGCCCATGTCCTGCTAGTGTGCTGTCCTGCTGGTGTGCTGTGCTGTCCTGTCCTGCCCATGTGCTGTGCTGCCCGTGTGCTGCCCTGTGCTGTCCTACCTGTGTGCTGCTCTACCCATGTGCTGTCCTGCCCATGTCCTGCCTGTGTGCTGTCTTCCACTTACAGTGGCTAAGTAATAGGCACAGAGAAAATGTTTGCTGTAGCTGGAATATAAATCTTGCTTGGCTTTTTTTCCGTTCTTGATCAGACTAGAATGTGGCTTTTTTGCCGTTGTGAATCCTGGCTTGCGATAAGGGGAAGGTTTTAGATTGTGTTGCATCCATCACCCTGCCATCCTGATTCAACAAGTGGCTCAAAGGCAGATGCTTCCACCAGGTCCTTGCCAGGCTTTCACAGCACTCCGATGTTTTCCCTTCCACCAGTCACCAACACTGTCAGTGCCACTGAAGGCCACAGACCCCTCTGTTCAACTATACTCATTTATGCATGGCCTTTTAAAACTATTGCCAACCTTTATCTAAGGGTTTAAGTTATACCTTTTTTTCAGCAGGGATGGCATAAGGAGAAGTGGCATCCGACCTGAGCTGGAAAACAGCATTGAGATTCATTCAAGTATTTCTTCCAGGCAAAACCTGAGTGGCTTGCACCCTCGATTCCTCTGAAAGGGGTTCTTCCCTTCCATTCTAAACCCATATTTTCCAGCTCTGGCCTTTATCTGGGAGGAGGACCAGTGACCCTCTGTCAAGCATTAGCCACAGTTGTTTGTCCAGGAATAAATGCTTCATCTTGGAGACTCTGAGGGTTGATAACTGGGGTGGAGCCAGTCTGTGAATGTTGTTTCATCCTGTCCTGTTGAACAGCATGTTTGTAGCAATTGTGCTATCATGACTGAAGGCACTCCTTTCTGGTTGCTACGGAAGGGTGTTTCCTCCTCTCCTCACCTCCTGAGTCATACAAAGGCTATGCTGTGCAGAGAAAGGTGAAATGACACATTTTTCCTAAGGAAAATAATAGGAATAGGAATGCTCAGATAGTTTTGGTAGTTTCAGAAGGATGTAAGCAGTGATGATACCTTACCAATTTTGTTAGTTTTGACAGGCTTTTTATGTCTGTTTTTAAATTATTGTATCTCTATGTCTTGTGCAACAACAAGCATCTTTAAACTAAGACATTTTCACATCATATGCCTGGACCTAGAATTTCCTTCTTTGCATCTCTAAGCACTCATATTTGTTACAGTGTGTGAAGGGGCAATTCTCCAATTTTCTCTCCCACTCTTCTTTCAGGCGGACTTACAGACTGTGCAGGGTTTGATCCTCTCTCTGGTGCAAATACCTGATAGGAGGCAGCAGTGCCTCCCTGTCACTGAACCCTCAGTGCTAGGGCAGGTGGAGATTGCATCTGTCTTTACTGGGGTGCAAACATCAAGGGCATGCATGGCCTCAGGGGAAGGTAGGTGCCAGAGGTAAAGCCCGGGCATTCTTATCCCTTGCTAGATACCAGTGCAATTGAGAGGAAAATCCTCCTGTGAATTCATTAATTCACCTTATCTAGGAACAAATTGTGCCCCCAGATGTAAAGCAGAAAGAATGCTGCAAACTTATATGGAGTTCCTTTGCTTTCACCCTGGAACAGAACATTTGTCTCCCATCCTTCTTTCTTGACTTGGAGAAGAT
This sequence comes from Sakesphorus luctuosus, assembly GCA_013396695.1. NCBI lineage: Eukaryota > Metazoa > Chordata > Aves > Passeriformes > Thamnophilidae > Sakesphorus > Sakesphorus luctuosus. Next base: position 587,023 of record VWZD01011603.1, read on the forward strand.
GGGAGCGTTGAAGAACCAGCTCTTGGTTTCTGCAGCTTTTTTATTTTGCTCATAAACAGCTTTCCCTGTACATTGGCTCCTGTGGTTATGAGGAGATGTGAGCTGCACACCCATCAAACCAAGTCCTCTATCTAGTTTCATCCCTACTTCTTGGCTTCATATCCTCCATTTGTGTTGTCCAGGTGCTGCATGGAAATGACACGATTGTGGCCATTTGGCTCTTTTGCTTCTCTTGCCCATCCTTCTGTAAGGGATATGTCTGCCTTAAGGCATGTGTAGGGAGGCAGAATGAAGAAAGGTAGGAAGGCTGTCCTTTCTGTGGGAGCAGAACTGCATCATTCCTGTTTCCCTTTTGGATCAAATCTGAAAGACTGTTACGGTTTTGAATTTGTTCAAATTTAAGTGTTGCAGTGGCTCATTCCTAGCTCTGTCTCATGTACTCAGATGCAATTCTATACTGCTTTTGATTCACATAAGAGTGCTGTTGTATACTGCATTCTGTTTAATCCATCTGGTGTGAGACTGGGATGTTTAATGCCTCATATTTATCTCACTTACAACTACAAACATGCTTCCAGCTGGCTAGTTCATCTCCCATGCTGATTTCACAGGACTTCTGTTAAGAATGGGTTCAGAGTCCATGTTTACAATTTATTTCCTCTTCAGTTGTTTGCTTAGCTATCCTCATGCTGTAGCTCTATTCAAAAGAGAGATTTTCATGACTGAATAGTATTTTCTTCTATGCTGAGTTGCTCTGATAGCAAAAATCAAGATGTTCTAAAGGAAGCAGGTAGCTGGGTTTTTAGCTGTGCCCAGAACTCACAGCTATGACTGTTTTTCCAAAATAAATAAAACCTTTAATTTTTAGTTGATACTTTAAGAATCTTGTACATATCCATGGTTCCTACAGACTTCTGTGGGAAACCTGGCTGGAGAAGAAATTAATCATCTTATGAAAATCCTCCTTCATCCACAGTTAAGATGGCTTTATTTTGCCCAACATGCTCAAGTGACTGGTGGCTTCACCTTGCAGTCCCTGTGTTCCTGTTGTCAGTGTGAGACTCCGTAGGCTCATGAAGGGCTTATGGTAACGTGTTGGTGGCCTTGCCTGCAGTGGATTTATTCCCCAGTCACTGCTGTAGTGGAGAGTTGAGTCTGAGCAGTTTGCCTTTGCACTCTTGTAGTAGTTAATTGATTTCTCAGTTAACAAATAAATTAAAAACTGAGGCAGATCATCTAATAGTAAGTCTAATTTCCAGCCAATTCTGTGAAAGTTTGTATTCTTTTTATGAGCCAGCTGAAAATGTGTAAAGACTTGTATTCTTGTGAATTGAATGCTGTTTATTGACAGCCCCATGCTATCCAAAGAAAAGCCCATGGAGCAAGGACACGACATGCTATGTCTGTTAGCAGACTGCTAGTGCCTTTTTTTAGCTTGGATTTCTTAGCTAGAGTTTTGGAGGGAGGACGGGACACCCTCTACACCTCCAGTTCTTCCTGTGCCGTTGCAGCTTTGAGAGCTTGCCCTGTTCCTGTGTGCGGAGCACCCACAGGAATGGGGGGGGCATTTTCCACCTTTCTCCCTCACTCTCCCTTGCATCACTTTGCAATCATGAAATCTGCATTAGGTACAGCAACAAATTGGCAGCTTTGTAAATAGACATCCAGATGGTCTAAGGCAACTGTTTTGTAATAGACACTCTTTGTGCCTGGTCATTATGGATCGGTTGTTATCAAATTTGCCAGGCCAGGAGTAGAATTATACTGCTGGTTACAGTAGCTACATTAAGCTTCAAATGATCCTTAGCCCTGGAAATCTTGCCTCTGGGTATGCCCTGTCCCTCCTTACAGCATAACTCTTGTCATTATCACTATGAAGTATCTCTTTCGACAGGGCTCCATTGCTGAATTTTTACTAAACAAAAGGATATTCCAGCTCTCCCTTCTTTTTATTACACTTTCTTATTTGTTTTGCAGACAAAGTTTGTCCCAGCTTGAAACTGAATTAGCTGTTACTCCCTCATGGAAAGCTCATACGGTTTTTAGGTATCGTGTGCCAGTATCCTGACAAGTGCAGAGTTGGAGTGTGTTAACTACTACACCGATTTGTCTTTTATTATACTCCATTAAGTTTCTTTTTCTGAGATTTACAAGGATAGTTTGATTTTGTCAACACAGTGATTGAAGACATTCACGTTACGTTTTTTTGTAAAGAATTTGACAGTCTGGATTTCAGAAGTGAAAACAAATTTTAAGCCTATCTTTTTGTTTTAAAACAAGTAAGACAAATCTTTATTGCTTTTGTTAGGAACAAGCTACATACAGTTTTATAGATGGACCTTCATTTGCGTGCTCAAAGTTGGCACAAATCATGAATTCCTTTTCACCACTTCAGTGTATACTCTGCCATGACTTATGAAAAAGTGGTGCAAGACTGTCTGCTGATGCATTTCTCACTAAAGCATGGGATATACAAGAAGAGAAGAGAAGCTGTATTTTTGTTGTTGTGTCATTGAAATTATACCAATCGCATTTAATGAGAGGAAAAATGGCTTTACCATAAATAGGTTAATTAATGAGGTTTTGCAGCTACCTCTGTTAAAGTGGTTTTATTTCTATGGCAACATTTTCTGCTTCCCAGATAACTTCATTTCAGTAACTGTAAGACGGAAGTGGGTGGAAGATAGGCCTTTCTGTGTAGTCTTAAGTGGGCAACTACAATAAATATCCATATCATGAACAGATAAATACAGGCACTTAAACGTGTTGGGTAAGGAATGCAATGTTATGGGTTGCTGAGAACCAAATGTCAGCGAAAGTAAAGGTAATTGAGAGTGAGCCTGTTGATAGTGCTAGTTTGTCCTGACTGAAAGCACATACAGGACCTCAGCTGCAGGGAACATAATGAACTGCTCTTTTGTTTCTTTCTGCTGTAAATTTTCATTGTGTTCAGGAGTGGGACTAGAGCTAGATACCTCTTCATCTCTTTTGTAAAAAGCCCTCTTGCTCCTGCTTCTGCTTTAAATTTGATTTTGGCTACCATGCAGTTGGAAGGCCTAGAGAGATGTTTAACCAGGATGGCATTTATTTCAGAGATAAATCAAGTATGGGTTAGTGGTTTACTTTGTTTTCTAAAGACTTGGAAGTAATCCGGTCTGAATGCAAAATACTGTCTTGTGTGCAACTCTAAGTAAACTGCAAGTTCAGGGTTTGTCACAAATTTTTCTTTTTTTTTTCCGAACAACAAGATAAATTTTGGATCTTTTTCACATGTATCTTTCCTCAAAAACCTATAATGTAGCATGTGTTACAACAGTTTATGTGCTTAGTCTTGATTTATTCAACTTTTTTTTTCTTTTTGTAAATGGTTCAAACTGTGGTCAGAGTTGACTCACCTTAAGTAGATTAGTTATCGCTTGTGTTAATGTTTAATGGTCCGGTACCAGGCTGTACCCTGTTGCTTTCCAAACACTCCCATATTGTTTTGAAAGATAATGCATCTCCTGCATTAACACTAGGGATCTGGGATTAAGCAGACTGTGTGACCTCAAAGGTGCACTGCTTCTGTTGCCTTTATCTTTGTGTAAGGGCTGTGGTGAATCCTACCAGTGCAAACGTTCAGAGTCCAGGAGCCTAATTCTGGCCTTATTCATAGTGATTGCAAAAAGAAATAAATTACATTGAGGAAAAAAAATAGCAATCACTCTAGTTAGTTATCTGTGTCTCATTGTAAAAAATACACTGAGCCCTTGGAAGCTGGCCTAGGGCCAGGGGACTCCGGTAGCCCTTGGAGTTCATGCTTCCCCTTTTTCTTGTCTGTCCCTTAAGATGTCTTCTCCACCCTCTCTGCCTGTTGCTGGTGCCAAGGTCAGCTGACCCCTGAGATGGGCTGCCTTCAGCTGCAACGTTCCCTGGGCAGGGCTCTGCCCCCACAGCTGCCTCCTGGCTGTACCCGTGTGCCCTGCCGCAGGGGCAGTGCTGCAGGAACAGGGATCTGGAGAAACACCACAACAAGGCTGGCATCCTGCTGGGAGTCTGTCACAGACCACCCGACCAGGATGATGGGGGTGATGAATTGTTCTGCAAGCAGCTGGCGGATGGCTCGGAGTCGCCAGTCCTTGTTCTCGTGGCTGACTTTGACCTGCCGGGCGTCTGCGGGGAACTCCACCCGGCAGGGAAGGGGCAGTCGAGGAGATTCCTAGAGCGTATAGAGGATAATTTCCTGCTTCAGCTGGTACATGAGCCCACCGGGGTGGGGCCCCACTAGACCTGCTGTTTACAGACAGAGGAGGCTGTCTGGGGCACAGTGACCGTGAAATAATAGAGTTTCAAGGTGCTGAAAATTGCAATACAGTACTTGAAAAGTACTTGGATTTTGGTGTGCAAACCGCAACTTTCGCCATGAACAATTGCAGTGGTTCTATGGTTTTTTTCAGGAAACACATGTAGCCCTCATGCAGTTGGTGATGTTACTAACTGCTTGGCACTGCATGTAGCTCAGTGTTCCTTCACTATTTCTGTGCAGTCCCTGTGCTGTGCTGCTCACACAGGAGCATTCTGTTTTCTCTCTGACAACACTGCCCTTTTGGCCTGATGCTCTTCAGGACAAGCTTAGGTTGTGATTTTCTGTCTGAAACTTTGACTTACCAAATGACATTGCTATCTGCTCTGATTTCTCCCTTGTGGAGCCCAGGGAAATCACTGAGGGATTCATACGCTGCTCAGCTGTGTTGTGCTGGAAGCAGTCACTAGGAATGCACTGGGCTGTGCTTTTTAAATGAAAATGATGAGAAATATGCTGCCAGTGTTGATGGTCTGAACTCAGTGGTTATTTTCTACTTGAACACAAGAGATGATCCTAATACTGCTGGCAGACTACAGAAACGATGCTTCCTTAGTGGTGGTGCATTTTGGTGATATCTGTCATGAAGTGGAGACAGGTGTTCTCAGAACTTTTGTTAGTCTTTAAAAAGTAGGAAATATGGGAGGTTTAAGATAAAGACTTTTTAAAAAGTGATCTCTGTTTTTTTGACTGTTCCAGTCATTACTCCTGACAATAGGCATTTCTGCTACATGCACAGTAGTTGTTACAATGTAGTAAAAATAATGGGAAAAAACCCCACAAAAATACAGTAATACTTCTAGTTCTACATTATGTTTTTGGGCATATGATACATACAGAGTTTTCTCCCAAGTTATTTTTCAGTTGGAGTGCTTCTACTCCAAAAGTGCATATACGATCCTGTATATAGGTAGGCCTTGGAAGTATTATGTTTTGAAAAGTGAAGTTGCATTTTTAATTTCTTGATGATTAGATATTTGAGGTTTGCCTAGTTATACTTTCTAATGTTCCTTATGCTTCTGACTCCTTGAACAGTTCTGTTTTATAGCAAAGCTATATGATAGTAGAGTTGCAAGAAGTGTAGGAAAAGGGAAGGATTTTATTAGAAGCTCTTGCTTGCATTGTCTCGGCAGGCAGGGCAGTGCACACCCGCCCCTTAGACACTGTATCCTGTGGCACAAGGACAAGCATTCATCTGTTCCAGGGCTCCCAGGAAAAAGGGTTTAGTCATTCATTCAGTGGCACACCCATTGCTTACTAGGAGATATTTTTAGAAAGAAGCAGAAGTTCATAGCATGGCTTTCAGAGGCTTTTTTGAAATACCTGGCTGCGTGCACACCCATGCCTGCAGCCTTTACTCAAGGAAACTTGTTAATTACATCCATGGGAGTTGTGTCCAAGTTGAACAACAGAGGACAGACTCTTGGGTGTAATGGGCTACCTGTTGAGCAAGTGAATTTACTGTTTCCAAAGCAGGAAAATTCCTGTGCTGAGCAATACTAAAACCAAAACATTCAGATATATAGAAGCTTTGGGAGCAGACATAAAGCTGCATAAAATTTTTGTAGACTTAGCAGGATAATTTGGGTTAGCTTGGTGTCAGGATGATGTATGCTGGAAGAGGAATGGGAAATGCTTGATCTGTGTTGACGTGGGCTGTGGTGAGACCTGCAAAAGCACCTCAGAAACTGGCAGTGACTTCCAGCAGATGCTGGGATGCCAGTCAAAGGCAAGCCTTCTGTTCAAGAAAACTGCACAATGAATAGTTTTCTACTACTAAACAAAATGTGATTTTATTGTAGAAAGGTTCTTAGTGTGAAACCATTTTAATTTTTGTGTTGAAAATACTGTTTTGCAAACTACAATGTAAACTTCAAAGAAAATCTCCAGTGTGATTTAACTGGTTTTTATTAACAACTTTATACCATTTCAGAATTTCTCATTGCTAACTACTGCACAATGCTGTGAACAAAATGATGACATTAATTCTTCCAGTTGTGTGATTAATGTCTAGATACACAGTGCAGTAACATGGGACATATTAAAATGTGTGGTAAATCTAATGCAATTGTACCTTTGCTGCTGCTGCTTTCAGACATGGATCCTAACCCAGCCGACTCTGCCTGTGCTGGCTGTGCTGAACCCGGGTTCACTGCTGCAGTCTCAGTCTGTGCTGACCAGACAAAGGCTGGGCACCTGGAAAACCAGCCTGCCCTGACCTGATGCTACGGAGTGTTCTCAGCTGATTAACTGTGTCCCTTGGGTACTCTGTGGTGTGAAGAGGAATTCTGTCACTAGAGATCTTAATCTGCATCTGGACAGATGATGGTTGTAAGACTTCCCTCAGAATTATTTACTTTGAAGTAAGTCTCTGTTGAATAATTTGGGTCTAAAATTATTCGGTTTTATAACATTAGCTCTGGGGTTTTTATAACATTAGTCCATGTATACCCGTGTGCTACTTAAAAAAAATTAGAGAAGCTGTAAAAAAGCAAATAACTGTTGATAAACTAGTCAAGCAGTAAAGACCTGTTAGAAACAACTAGTTGGAAGATTTAAAATCAAATAAAAAGTATAGAAATAGAAGAGGTGCACTGATGTCTAAACCTCATTTTAAACAAAAGGCCTTAATATTGTTCAATTAAAAAGATTACTACACAATGACTATGTGATATTTTCCTCCTGCCTAACAGTTACATTAAAAATTTTGCTTGGACAGTCAGAGACGAGTAAAAAATAAGAAAACTTTGGCTTGAACCTTAGGTCTCTGTCAGCGTGATCAGAGAAGCTTCAGGGTGCTCTGGCACAGCCCAGACCTGTCGTGCCTCTCTGTCTGCAGGCGCCTCTCGGCAGTGCATTGCTCAGAACCGAGCTCCATTGCCCAGGGCAGCACCTACGGGACCAACAGCATCCCATCTGCCCTCTCTGCTCTCTGCCTTGGGCAGAGGGGAGAGGAGGGCACCTGCCTTCAGACAAAGATGGCTGCAGCTCTCCCAGGAGCTCCTCTGCTTCCTAGGGCAGACATTCAGGCCAAGAATTTCCGTCCCCAGCTGAGAGCTCAGCATGGCAGGAGCTGCACCAGTGTGTGTGGAGCAGAGCGTGGAAGGTGGACCCTGCAGCTGATGCTCTCCAAATCCCCTCCGTGTAGCTCTGCTTCCCAACCAGCTGGCTGTCAGCAGTGGGCTTTCTATTTAATGACTTTTGTTTCATTAGTGTGTTTGAAATGAAGTATTGGAGGCTCATGGGGTTTGCAGTCAGGTTACATTCAGTGAGGTCCATGCTTAATAAGATCTTGGAGCTAAAAGTCATCTTAATATTTAGTACAGTGACAGCCTTACTGAAGGAACATAAGAAAATCCATGAACACAGGGATTACTCATGCAGAGGCAGAAATTCCCATGTGTGTAAGTACCAGCCTGTGTTAGTCTGGTTTTGTGTACTTTAGATAGATGTGTTTACTTTAATTTATTGGCAGGATTGTGTTTGAACTTAACCAATTACTAGTTATAAAGTTGAAATATCTTATGGATATAGGCATTATGTGGCTATAAGAGGACTTTGGCTCCATCCAGTACTTTGGCTTTCATATGATAACATATGTCATTTCAAAGTATTCATCTAAACCTTGGTGTGCCTCAGTTTTATCAGATTATCACAGAATCATGGAATAGTTTAGGTTGGAAAAGCCCTCTCAGACCATTGAGTACAACCATTCCTCCAGCACTGCCAAGGCTTCTTGTAACCCATGTTCCCAGGTGCCACATCCACACGGCTTTTGAAGCCCTCCAGGGATGGTGACCCCACCACTGCCCTGGGCAGCTGTGCCAGGGCTTGGCAACCCTTTTGGTGAAGAAATTTTTCCTAATATCTCAACCTCCCTTAGCACAACTTGAGCCCCCTTCATTAGGGTTTATACGACTCATTTGGAGTTACTTTCCTTAAACTTTCTCCCATTCTCTACTAGTGTGAGGTGTCTAGCCTAGCACAGCCCTTTGCTTTACTAAAGGGAGTACAGATTAGGATCCTATTTTTGTCATTTGCCTGTATAAATATATCCTCTGGTTCTAGTAGGACAGTTCAAAAGATGGGGTGATTTATGTCTAGTAGGTATATAGTGGTTTATTTTTAACTGAGACAGAATTTTTATGGGTGCTAAGCTTTATTTTCTGCACTGCAGACTAGTAGGAAATTTAGTTCTGAAAATGTCTTACCATTAGAACTGAGATAATTTACTTTACTGTGGTGGATTCTCAAGGCAATGCCTGCTCTCTACCTAAGTACAAGTGCATGGGCTTTGGAACAGGACTGGTTCCAGATGGCTGAGCACTTACACTGCAAGTGAGGAAGTATTTTCCAATATAACATGTTCTGTTATGTGTGAAGACTCTTTGAGAAGATGTACTAGTCTTACAGGACAAGATAGTTAATTTTCAGATTTTTATACTTACATATTTTTTGTTCTTGTTAAGCTCTACCTCACTAAAGGAACTCATTTTGGTGTCACACAAAGCCTTCCTTGTGCAACAGAAGTGGAGTTGCAGCCTCTTCTGCCTGTTTTTTCATTCTGCAGAGCAGATGTGAGATTCCAGGGCAGGACAGATTGCTGGACACACATACTGACCTGGTGCAAGAAGTGCGGGTGCTGCACAGCTTCCCCAGCCTCAGGGTGTCAGCCTGTGTCTGTGCAGAACTGTGCAAAGCAGTGTTGGGGAAGTTCCTGGGGTGCTGCACAGCTTCCCCAGCCTCAGGGTGTCAGCCTGTGTCTGCAGAACTGTGCAAATGCAGCAGTGGGGAAGTACTTGGGGTGCTGTGGCCGTAGTTGAATCTTTTTTTTAAGGCAAGGAAAGATAGAATTGTCTCCCATGACTTCTAAGCTACTGTGACACCCTTATCACTAAGACAAAGTGACTCCATTAGCAGTGCAAGGTTATACAGCCCTGATAACTGTGTACCCCTTAACCCCTACATACAGAGCTCTTGTTTGTAACCAGTAGTGATTACCTTGCTTCTTGGAAACATCATTTACAGAGTTAAGGAACAGCTCTGAGTTCTTTGCAAGATAAGGTTGTAAGTTCTAAATCTCTATTTTATTTTGACAGAAAAGTAGAAATGTCTTGTATTTCTTGCGTTACTGTTTTATAATCTTAAATAATTAAAAACAAAATCCAAAATCTGTTTTGGCAACATTTATTTATTCAGAAGTCCAGAATTTATCATTTATCATTTACTAATGATAAACTTTAACAGAATCTTGTTGTAAATGTTTCTTGGCAAAATACTGTTTAGACACTTGTCATGGTTTAACCCCAGCCCCACATGGCGCTTGCTCTCTCCCCACCTGATAGGATGGGGGAGACACAAGGGTAAGAGTGAGAAAACTCCTGAGTTGAGATAAAAACAGTTTAGTAATTGAAATAATAGTAATAAATTGTAATGAAAATTAGCTGGAAACTCATTTTTTGATTAATCAGCAACCCACTTACAAAGTCTGCATATGAAGAATGCTGTGATGGCTTTGTAGTTGCAGTGGTTCCACAGGACACATCTTAATTTTCCTTAAGCCTTTTGTATGCCCCTAAGTAGTGCATCTTTGTAAGCCCCATTTCTGCATTTTGGGGCCATGTGTAATTGATCAGAATCCTGGGAGTCAATGGAGAGCTCACACAGAGAACCTCCAGGTGTTTTGCATGACAGGCAGGTGCTGCTGCTGACGTGGCTGCCAGTGCCTGCCTCTTTGGAGCAAAGTGCCCCCTAACTCAGCACAGGCACTGGGGAAGGCCTGCGGTGTTTTGGTTTTCTGGGTTTGGGTTTTTTTTTTTTTTTGGTCCTCACCTTTAGTGGAAACTGCCAGTATGTTTCTTTCGTTTCCTTTGTCTTTGGACTTATGGAGAGCAAAGAGCGGGATTACTTGTCTGCTGTGAAGATCTGTAAAAGAAAAAAGTTGATTTACTTCCTTTTTTACCTTACCATTTATAAGTCTGTTCTTGGAAGAGCTGTCGTTTGGAACTAGTACCTACCCAAACCCAGTTCTGCCAGAGCCTCCAGGGTTTGCCTGGGAGGGCAGGAGCTTTGGTTCGGTTCCTGTTCCTGCAGAGTGCCCTGTGCCTGCCTCCTGTGCCACCAGGGACCGTTCCTGAGCAGTGTCCTCTGCTGCCACAGCAGGTGCCCGTCCCCTGAAGGTGGGAGTGCAGGAGCTGTTGTGGCAGTCTGGACAGCCAGAGGTCCCTGCAGGCAGCGCAGCCCGTTTGATCACAGCCTGGTTATCACCAGAGGGAGCTGGGGGAGTTCTGGGACTCTTCATCCTCCGAGCCTCGCAGAAAGCCCGGGCAGGACCGGCCCCAGGGGAGGTGGCTGTGCGAGGGGACGCTGTTCTGGAGCGAACACGTCTGCAGTTCTGCGGCATTGATGTCTGTGGTTCGCTGTACGAGTGACACGGCTACTTTAGCAGTAACTGTAGTACAAAGGAATATAAAGCTCCTAATTCAGGAACTTACTCTTTGCCCACCCTCCACGACAATAGCAGTTCATTAGAATGGCACCACTTCTGTGAGCTTGAAGGACCTTGTGAAAGGGGCAGCCGCAGGAAAACGCTGTACTGGTACAGGCACCATATGGCAAACAGGTGTTTTTGTAGATTTACGCAGAGTACAGTCTCAGCTGCGGTACTGCAGGATGTTACCTTAAAAAAAAGACTAAGAATGATTTAAATCATAGTCAGTATTAAATGTTATTTTCTTCTGATTTTCTCTGTTAAATGTTGCTCAGATGAAAAGGGATCTTATGTAGTCTGATTTGTTCTTTAACCATAGTTTTTGTGTTGGTTTTTTTTTTTAATTTTTAAAATAATTTTTAACAGTGCTTTGGGGTTTTTTAATAATTCTGTCCTATTAAAAATATGTACTACCTTCGTATAGCATTTTTGAGGTCTTGATGTACCCTGTGGAGGAACATGACTGTGAAATAGTTGGCTTTATGATTGATGGCCATTTCAAGGGCCAGATGGTACCAAAAATTCAGTGCACTGAGTGTATATTGTTAAATGTACTTCAGAGTTTCAGCTTGAATGATGATAGCGAAGGTTGATGGGAGGGTGGGATTGAAGTTTAGGAAATCATCTTTCAAGAATCTTATGGTCATGTCTGATTTGCTTTTCTGGTTGTGATGTCTGTGATTCAACTCCTTACCAGTGGTGAAAGATAGGCAAGCAAAGGCAGGATGCTGCAGTATCAGCCATGCTAATGTCAAAGACATGTCCAATTTAGACAATCAGTTTTACATCCTACTGCTATAGAGTCAATGCACAGACTGTTCCCAGCCAAGCAGTAGTTATGGGACTGTTCAGCAAGAATCATTTTAAAAATGTAATTGACATGAACTTACTAATTGCTAATTCCAGAGGCAAGACTGCATGAGCAGTGCATGAAGTATATGGTAAGAAAACAAAAAAGACAATGAATTTGTTGGGGTTTTGTTTTCTTCCCTTTTTTTTTCTTTTATGAGGCTGCAGATCTAAAATACATGGTATAATAGAGGTGATCTTTTTTTTTTTTTTGCTAGATTGGAGCATCACTACCCACAAGATCACTATCTGAGAAACACAAAGATGCTTAATGACTGACTTTTCTACCACAAGAGCCAAAGACCTAATACTAGTGGGTTTTGTTCTGTGTTCTCATTTGGCTGTCCTTTCCTAGATGCCTGGTTTGTGCAGGTTGCTGCAGGGGAGGGGAGACACCAGTGGCACACTGCAATCCTGAAGACTGTCTGTTCATCCTGCTGGGCCGTGCAGAGATTGTACGCTGAGCTAATGCCAGTTGTCTGATCCATGCAGGCATTACAAATATACATTGGAGAGCAGAGGAGGCTTATGATGATGCAGGGATGGTAATGCCTCATGATTATTTAACTTTTGCAAGAATGTCACACTTCTAGGGACAGACTAGAAATATAAAATACAAACCTGTGTGTAAATAGTACAGTACAAGGGAAACTAGCTTTTTTTTGCTATTTTGCATGGCCAAGATTTCTCTCTCAGGCTGTGGCAGAAATAGAAGTAGAATTTGTTTGTCCTATGTCCTACTTTTGTCACAATAACATTGTTGTAAGAATTAATGAATGCAGGCTACAGCATGGTTTTTGTATGTCACCAGAAAACAGTTTTTGAAGTGGTTTATTTGATTATGGCATTGCAAGTCTAGGATCAGTAATAGTTGTTCTTAAGTAAGGTTTATGGGTTCTTCTTTAGAGAGAGGAATTTCTGTACACTCATTTAGTTGTAGCTCTGCCCTGATTGTAAGCTTTTGAGTCTCCAAACGGGTTAGTTAAATGTCAAAACTACTTTTGTTGCATCATTGCTGACTCCTTCTTGGGTCAGCATTATTACTATAAATCTTCTCTGTATGTGTCAATGTGTGTTGTTGCATAGAAGTGAGTGCTCACTCCAGGCTGACTTCTGTGGTTCAGATCAGTTTTCTATCTCCCAAGTGGTGAGAGAGATAGCCAGCAAGCAAGTGCATGTGTGTTACAGCTGTGTAAGGAGCAATTGGCCCCATGTGCTCATGGCAACAGGTGGTGGCTTGTCCTCATAAGTAGCTTATTAGTTCATCTGAGGAGTTGATGTAGTTATTAAAGTAATCTGGAAAGTTTCTTCTGTTTGTGGCCAGGAAGCCATAGGAACCAAGGACTTCATGGAGAGCAGTTTCCTCTCCTGACTGTCCAGGTTGACTTTGCCAACCAGTGTGCAGCTGGGAGGTAGTGAGGACAGGCACAGCTATGGCACAGTGCTTTTGTGGATGATGGCTGGAGAACAGGGGCAATGCATCACTTGGACATGGAGAAATGGATGGGTCAGAGGGAGGCAGGGCTGTCCTAAGGTCACCGAGAGCTCTCTCTGCACAGCTGGCCATGAGCCTGCCCTTAGTTTGACCAACAGATGACATTCCCAGTACGTTCCCTGCAGTTGTCTGAGTGTATTGGCCTCCGTGAACAGCAACCTACTAAACAGTAACAGAACAGATGAGAATGGCTTGCAAGGGAATAGAAGTGGGAATTGATAACCTATGTCAATACACACTGCGGTGCCCAGTCTTTCCAAATGCATCAGTGCAGCCCATGCTGTTATTTCCCAGGCTGTGTCTCATCTGCAGATGCCATACAGTTACCACACCCTGCCAGTGCTTTCACAAGGAGCACTTACCTCCATTAGCCTTTTACTGATGGTGGGTGGGACCAGAAGTCCTTCAAGAAAAGTTAAATATTGAGGCTTTCTGGTAGAAACCATAGCACAGGGAATCCAAATGGCAGTGGTGTTAGTGAAGTCCCTTTGATTCACATCTGACCGGGTTTTATAATGTAAAAAATGTATTTTCTGCAAGGCTTCTTATTTGTTTCTCTCTTTACATTGTTTTCAAGGCAATTGGGAGAGGTGTCACATGTCTGTTTCCGTCGTGACTCCTGACTGGTGGTGTGTCTTCTAGCAAACTGTGGCTGGGGTGGCTGTAAGGCAGTGTAAAGCAGTAGGACTGACCATTTGGAGTGTTAGAAGAAACTATTGGGCAGAAACATGTAATGTTTTTTCACTAGAGCAACATCTTTCTTTTCGTCTTTCTGGCATCTTTAAGTCACAAGCTTGCTTATATTTGCTCAGAAAACACTGATGCAGATGTTTTATCCTTTGTCTAGTTATGAGGAACAAGAACCTATTCATGTACTAAAATAGTAAACCAAAAAAGCCAATGACAAATCATTGAGTTACGGAGGATTAACAAGCTTAACACAGGAGACATGGCATGCTGAGCTATAGAAATCTCATTTCCATGAAGGGAACAGCAGCCAGACTGTCCTGATGGTGTGCAGGCTTCTGTCTTCCTGCTGCAGCAGAGGAGCCAAAGTAGCAAGGACCATTGAGGTGGGAGTTTTGTTTTATGGAGGGGTTGCTGGATCCTTCCATGTGAAAAAAGCCTTGGTATTAGATACTTCCATAATTGGACAAGGCATCTAAATTTAGCCACTTCTCTGGCATGAAGGGTTAATGTCCTGCCCTATACAGCACTGTTCTGCTGACAAACTTTAACCTGCAAAGTTAATGATTTGGGGACACAAACCAGTTGCTGTAATTGTTAATGAACCAGCTTGTCCTGCCAGGAGAGGATATGGAAGTCTTTGACAATGGTCCTACCTGGTGGACCTTAGAGTGTGCTACCAAATTTGCTTCACTGTGATGCTTCACCCTTTGATGATCTTGTCCTTCCTGTACCACACGGCCATGGGTGCTTCTAAGCCAGAGCTGAGATCTGGACTTAGGGTCTAAAGTTAGGCTTTAGCTAGACTTTTGTCATATTTAATAACACTAGGTGCTGAATTTTAATACATGTTCTTTGTCCATGGTAGGCATTAGAGCTGCAGAAATGGTCCTATGAGAGAAAAACAGTGGTATTGTTGTATTGTTGGAGGAGTGTTGGTTCTAACTCGAGCCTCTAATGTCCACGCAACGCCACACATGCTTTTTTAAAATATAGAATTGGTTTTAAATATAGGAAGTTCTTGATTATGTAAAATTTTATTTCAGTCGCGTGTTTAGAAAACCATTATTTAAGTTATAAATAGAAGAGTTTTAAATCTATGTCCCAGTGGCCATATGTGTGGTGTGGTTGTTGAGGTGGGGGGGAAGGGTATTGGATGGGGAGTTTTGTGGAGGAGTGGCTTGGTTTTTTTCAGTGTTAAACAATGAAGGGACTTTTCAGTTGAGCAGCCATCTCCTTCTGCAGAGGAAACTGGCAGGATAATGTTTATGCTTGCTTTAGTCATCAGAGGTGAAGTGCACAATAATGGCCAGCCTGTGTTTCTACAATTGGAGGATATTTCTCATAATGAAGGAAGTCTCCAAGGTCAGCAGCCACAATACCCGGAGAAGTTACATCACCAACATCACAGGAGCACAGCTGCACCAGACTGCTCTGCTTCCCCACCCCAGTCTTTTCTTTTTGTGCACTCTCTCTCAGCTTATGTGTTGCTCACATCTCTTGCAAATATGCCATGGATTGGATTGCATTTACTGTATTATTTAGCTGCTAAACACGCCCCACTGACCCCCCAAAAAAGAAACTTGAATGAGTGTTTTTGAAAAAGTCTCGCTGTAGTCTTCTGGTATCCTGTACATTCCCAAACTCAGTTTGTCTCCTGTTTTTGCAATGAGAAGCACATTGTGCTGTGCTGATGGCAGAGCAGCAGCACCTCCCAGATCTAGTCTGGGCCTGTGCAGTGTGATGGCAGTGGGCTTGACAGCTCGTGCCTCTGTGTTGAGCTGTGTGTATGTAAAGAAGAAAGTTTTGGGCTATTTTAGCAAAATTTGCAAAATACTGTGCAAATTAGTCTTACTCGTTCGTGCAGTTTTGGAAGCCACTGATACAGTAATACAGGATGTTTCTCTCTTGGCACTTTTTTTGTGTGTGTTTCTATACATGACATTTCCATGCAAGGACTGTCTTTTATAATCCTGCTTTTTTTCTGAACCACATTCCACCAGTGGTTCAGATGTTATCAAGCTCCTTACCAAATGGCAATTGATTTAAATGCAGCTTGTCTTATAATGGCAAGAGCAAGGACACTGCTTAGAAGTCTACCTGTTCCTTTTGTTTTCCAGCCTCCTGGTGAGGTTTGCTGTTGTTCCATCAACAGGACAGCAAAGTGAGGGGTTGCTTTACATACTCCTCATTGCTGTAGACTTTATTCTGTTTATACCCAAAACTCTGACTCAGTACTGTTGAAGTCAGCTGCGTCAGGCTGTTCTGAATCAGTCTATAAACCTAAAATTCAAAGCTGCTTCTAACAAAGAAAACAAAATCTTTTTTATTCAGTTCCCGACAGAACTTATGTTGTGGTTTCAGCCTGTTGTTCACATCTAATCATGTTCACCAGTGATCATTCTAAGCATCATATATTAGAGTGAAATTACCTAGTATTCAATATTTCCTGGATTGCACTTGTTTCGTCAACAAGTATTGCATTTAAGAAGGGCGGTGGCGTTCTGCCATCCCTGCCCACTCACTCTGCAATTTGGAATAGTGGTTAGCAAGGGTTGTAAACGTCATTCAGGTAGCTAAGGTAACCCCTGGTATTTAAGGAGGTGAGAATAAATGCTGATCTTCTTTTAGGTGTGGACAGGTGTGAGATAGGTTGGATTGGACTAGTTGAAGAAGAATCTGTGAAGCTGAGAACATGTGTTTTGGAAGCTGTGCTAGGTGTGTTGGTTATAAGTTGCTCATCCTTGCCCTGCTCTGCATCGTGGCCAACATTTTACTTTATTTTCCCAATGGCGAAACAAGATTTGCTTCAGAGCATCACCTTGGCAAGTATGTGGAGTGCCTGCATGGCATTCTAGGTGGAGGCTTTCTGGTAAGTAATGGCCTAGTGGCTTCTTTCAAATTTATTTTGGAGCTACTTGGTATTGCTGTTTCTTTACCGGTTATGTTAATGTATTCATCAAGTATCTCATTAGCAGGAATCTCTGGAGTTGTAAAAAAAAAGAAGCTATATTATCCCATAGTCATTATTAGTTACTGTTGGTTATCTTAGCTGCAACATTATGTCACTTTAAAGCTAAAATAATCATAGGGTCTGGGTCACAGAATCCAAATGCAAAACTGAAGCCCAGCTCCTCAGTGGGTCACAGTTTACCCAGGGGCCTCTACGTGTTTAAGTACTTGGTATTTTCCCTCCTCCGTGGTGAAAGGCCGTCAGTGCCAGGCCCTGACAGTACCAGGTACCTTACAATCTTTGTGATATGCCTGTAAATTTCCTATAAAATCACGGCAATACAAAAAGAAACCCTAAATAAAGGAAAGAGATCCTATTCTAACTCAACTAATCTTGCTTGTAATAAGTGTTATTTTATTTCTCAGAAGTGGACTCTATTAATTGCTGTTAGTGCTGGTAGGAGGATCCTCTTTTTAATCAGCTCTGCTCCTTCTTGATTTTATGCTAAAAGCTCTGGAGTATGAATGACTTAAGCTTCTTACAAAAAGCTTCTGCTCTGTTACTTTACATTTCTGCCCTTGGAAACTGGTTGTGAAAACTTGAAGAAAGCTAGATGTCTGTAATGAGATGTTTGCCTGAATATTCCTCGACTTTCTACTCAAGTCAGACTGGTGTGTCACACAGGCAGTGATGACTGCTCTTAAATGAGTAGTGTATTGGCAGTAGCTGTTCTTTTAACCAATAACTGAGACATTTATCTTGTAGTCTTATTTGGCAGAAAGTGAACGCCTTATTTTGCAAAGCATTTTGTTGTCAGGATATAGCCTTTAATGTGAACAAAGCCTTGTAAAGCTGAACTACTTTAAATGGAGCAATGCCTCAACTGGCTCTTTCTGCACTTAAGTGCTGTGTGTACACAAAGTGGCAATAGAAGTATGCCTGTCCTGGGGTTGGGATGTCAGTAGCAAGATACCTACTGCGTTAAATAGGAGTAAAGCTGAATCACCTGTACAGGCTGACCACCAAGAAGCAACACAAATAAATGCTTTGTGAGGACTGTGTTTTATCTGCCCTCTCTGTGCAACCAGAATGAACAGTGTAGTGTGTTTGCTTCATGCCCAGGTACTTATTCCAGCTGCAGTGTTCATTGGGCTGCACAATGATGACGGCTGTGGGTGCTCTGGCCATGAGGGCTATGGGAAGAGTTGTGTGGTAAGTGAGCCTGTACACCCCAGCCCCAGGTAATCCCAAACACAAGGTGGTGGCTGTGCTCAAAGTTCATGTTTGTCTCCTGTGCAGGTGCTCTCTTCGGTTCTGGCAGCCTTTGTTGGGATCTTTGGCTCTGGCTATTGTATAATCATTTCAGCTCTGGGTTTGTCTCAAGGACCATATTGTTTTAACCACCTACAGAGAAACTGGATCTACCCTTTCACTGATTCCTCTGGGGGGTAAGTTGTCTGTTCATGAGGATGTTATATCTTATCCTATGTACACGTGAGCTTTATTCCAGTACCTTTCAGCAATAGCCACTAACCATATACCAAGATCCATTCATAACTTTATGCTTCTCTCTCACTAAGAACTAAAACTGGCATCAGTTACTCACAGTGCTATAGTGTGAAACCAAAGCAATAGAAATCCTCTATCCTACAGAAAGGGATTTAAACATATCTATATAGAGAGAGAGGCAGAGAGAGTTAAATCTGTATATCATATACTGTTCATGTCCATGAAGATCTCTAACAAAGTATAAAGTTTTAGGACTTAGAGGAATTTTCAAACCATGAATGGTAGTTGTTATGAAATTTGTCATAGGATTTGTGTAAGAGTCTGTTTAGTCAGGCTTGCTTCTGAAGTTGCTTTGTGTTAGCATGAAGTGGCATAATGCCCTCATTAGTGACAATGGCATAGAACCTCATAAATGAAACTAGAGAAGGTTTGTAAGAACCTTTGTACACTGCAGGGTGGGGAGGGCCAGAACCTCCTAATTATCCGTAATTAGGGTTCTTCAGCCAAAAAAAAATCTACTTATGCTGTTGCCCATTAATGTCCACAAATCCTGATATGGTTTGTATCATGACATGCATTTACAGTGTCTGTATGGTTGGCAGCCTCAAGGCTGTATCTGGTAACAGCTTATGGCTGATGCCACAAGAGAGGCAGTTTGAGCACTAAAAAGCCACATAAAGCTTTTTGCAGTAGAGTTTGAATTTTACATTTCAGTTGCATCTCTCCCAAGGTCATTCCTCCTCCTCCATCCCCCCAGCCATGACTGAGTATAGAACTTGGTTAATTCTTGCTGAAAACTCATCAGTGCTGATGTTCTGGACATGTGAGCGAGCAGCAACCACTGAAATACTGCAGCACCCTGTGTTTGGCTCCTTCAAATAGGCATGTGAGGGCCCAAAGACAGCAGCACAAGGGAGGAAGTGACCCATTTGCCTCAGATCTGTGATTGCTGTCTTTAGAAAAAAAGGCCCAGTCCTGCAAAGCTCTGTTGTTGTTCAGAGAAATAGCTTCGCTCTTTCAGTTTTCTTGTGCTTGTGCCTCTCTATAATCAGTAATAGAAGATTCTTCCTTTATATCTTAGATTATTTTTTAAAAAGAAACTAAGACTGAGAAAATGTGTGGTTAATGTTTTGACATGTTCCTAAACCAAACCCTGAACTGGGGCAGCCTCTCCTTGAGTATTGTGGCAGTTTGGGGCACTGCAATGTAAGAAAAATATGAAGCCATTAGAGAGTGTTCAAAGGAAGACAGGGGAGATGATGAAGGGCCTTGAGGGGAAGCGTGTGAGGACACTGAGGGCACCTGGTGTGTTCAGCTGGAGAAGAGGAGACTGAGGGGAGACACAATGACACACTGTGACACTCTGACACAATGTTAATATGCTTTTAATTGCTATTGCAGGTACTTGTTTGAGTATAACAAGTGGTCAGAATGTCAAGAACCTCAAAACATTGTGCAGTGGAATGTCACCCTCTTTTCCATCCTCCTTGTCTTGGGAGGAATAGAGTTCATTCTGTGCTTCATACAGATAATCAGTGGCATTCTTGGAGGACTCTGTGGGTTGTGCTGCAGTCATGAGGAGGTAAGTCATTTGTAGTTATAACCCTGCTTCTCAGATAAGCATGAAACAAGTGTTATTACTGATGCTACTGGGGAGTCTGACTCAGCAGTTACCTTTTAGATGTTCATAAGAAACAAATTCCCTGTACAACTGTTTTTATAGCCCTGTTGTGTTTAGTATTTTCATGCAGTGTTTGCCATGTGCTTTCAGCTGATTCCTCAGCTGTCACAGTGACGTTAGTCTGTATGAAGGCTGGAAGGCTTTTGTCTGCCCAGTGGCACATGTGATCATCAATACTATATAGGTGATATAACTGAGATACAGATCTCCTGGTGGTTCTGGTCCTTGCCTAAACCATGGTTGCACAGTGTGGTGCTTGTTCAAACTATAGTGCATTAGCCTTGGATTTTGCCCGCAGCAGCTCATAAACTCCTGCGAGGATGCTGCATGTAATGAAAACTGCAGCATCCTGGCCTTGCTTAATAAAAGTAAGATAAGAAAAGGAATTAAATTACACAGCTAACAAAATCTGCAGACAGATTTGAAGGAGTTTTGAAGGTGGATTTTTTTTTTTTTTTTTTTTTTTGAGTGAGGAAGGGGAATCTCCTTGAAATTCCTTTAAAGCCTTGTTAAACAATTTGGGCATATTGTTAAAATCAGTATCATAGTGGTAGTATTGGAATTGCCAATACTACCAGATTGCCAGATATAATTTATATCACACATTAAGAATTATGTCACACGTAAGAATGTGTTTCACATTTTTAATTGACATAGTTGAGTGTTGAGGGTTTTTCAAAGCTCTTATTATTTTCTTCTTCCTAACTGCAGTCTAAGAGCCAGCAATGGTTGTCTAAATGTGGTCAAGTTAATTTTTTCATTTATAATTGGACACAATACTAGCATTCTTTCCATTAATATGTTAATGTTTGTTTCTTTTTTCCTCTGCAGGCATATGTTTGCTAGAAACCTGACAATGCATCGATGTCCGTGCATATGTGTGTAACGTAAGGAGTATTCTGTGGATACTTTTTAAAATATTCCATGCATACTGAAATACACGTTGTTGTCAAACTGTGCTGTTGCCATCAATTTGACTGACTTGGAGTCATATGCAGGTTTTCCACTAACTTGTCTGTAACTAAAGGCAAAGTGTATCTGGAATTTCTTTGTTTCATTTCATCTTAGTATGGGCAATGGCCTGAACACGTCACCAAAGAGGCTTTATTTTTTTTTCCCCTTTCTACTGACACAACAGCTCTGTACTTTATCCTACTTTGCCAATAATTTTGCTCTTTCATTCTGATTGTGGAATGAACACAACCCAAATGTAGTCTGGCCTGGATATAAATGAATACTGGGTTTGGGGTAGATACATGCACTTCACTTTTCAGATTTTTCTGAACTTCCCCTGTATTTGACAAATAAAGATTTGTATTAAAAATACCCAGCAGGTGTCAGTAATTCCTTCCCTGCCCATGCTGAAACGCTGCTTGCCTGGTCTTGGAGTAATGGACAGTGGTGGCATGAGAACATGGATATAATGCAGTCAGGTTATAACCTGCTTTTCCTCTCCAACAGGCTCTGCCAGAGTGGGAACTGCTTCACTGCTTGGTTTGGATCATTTAGCTGAATCAACAAGGGTTCAACAACAGCTCTGTGTCAGATACACCTGCACATGTGGAATCCCAGTCCTGGCTGGCAGCTCCCAAGGGGTCCCTGTGCAGACGGGCCCAGCTGTGAGTCCCCGTTGCCCTCCCAAGAGGGATCAGCTCCTGACTGCAAAATTACAGGCCTGACACAAAACTAAATGTGGGCCTCAGCCCTGGTTTTTACCTCACTCCATAGACCCTCAAGCCTCACAGTGTTCAGGAAATACAGTCCAAATGCAGGTCAGCAAAAACAGATGAATCTGAAATGCCTGATTTCACCAGTAAGCATTACTGTAAGATCCTGTGCAAGAACCTCTGAGGTACAGCTTATGGCATATTAGAGGGAATGTTTTATCAGAAGTAAACCGGAACAATGTGCTGCCAGCAGCATTGCTGGCAAGGTCAGCTGGCAATGGCAATTTTCAAGTGAAAACTGAAATGTGATGTGCCATTTATTTCATAGAAATGAGGCTCAGTTTTAGAATTCAGCTGTCAATGTTGTCTTTGAAAACAGAAGAGTTGTTTTTTATTTATGGGAGAAAAAGAAGTTCCCGTGGGTGTCAGTGCATCCTTAGGCTATTTGTAAGTAGGAGGATGGTCTTTAAAGATAGCCAGAAACTCGAGGGGTATCTCAGGCTGCCCACACTGTCACCTCTGCCCTGTACAAATGCATAGCTGAAAAAGAGAAATTGACTGTTGAAACAAAATTGTGCACATACATCCACAGCAGCAAAAGAACTCACAGATGGGAAGACTTTGTGTTTAGAATCTCAGGATGCATAATTTTTGCAATAGCATTTATTCATACCTAAATACACAGAAGTAGTTGAAAGTCTTCAATGCCATTTGGTTGTTGCATTTATTCTTGTCTTGCCCTGCTGTTGGAGGAAGGAAGGAGAATATGTGCATGCACGTGGGTATACATGCAAAATTCCTTGCAACTGTGCAGTACAGTGTCTTTGTATGTGAAGAAGTGCTGTTTGAAAAATTATCTCCAAGTTGACATTGGGTGTGGAAGGAGAGAAGGGGAAAAGAGAATCCTCGAGGGAGTTGGGTATAATTGCCATGCAACTCAGAGATTTTTGCCTTTATGCTTGCGTAATGGTTATTTGTCTTTCTGGTATGCACAATTAATTCAATAACAGAAACAATTTTAGAAATTGCAGTAGATGGAATAATTAGGCTAGAGTTTAGGACTTAAAACTTCAGCTCAGATCCATGTAGCACTAATGCACAGCACTACTACTCACTATTTATGTTGTCATGTAAAAAAAGGCCTGTTGGATTCCTTTGTTGGCTTGTCCATAACACAGTGTTTTGGGAGGTTTATCAAGTACATTGTGTCAGAGTGATTGGTTTAGTTGTATTCATTTCTGTTGTCAGAGAAGTCACTCATCCAGAGTAAATATGACTTTTTAGTAAGAGTCTTGGCATCAACTCTTGGATAAATGACAGCAACAGGAAAGCAGTGCTTGCCGCACTTGGTAAGATATTTGAGAAACTGTCTTACAGGTTTGCTTAATTCTTAGTATAGAATGGTTGTTTCCTGTTCTAGTGGTACTGTGTGCCAGCAAAATAACCTCACCATGATTTAGTATTTGGAGACCTGAGTTTAAACACAAACTAGGTCGTGGTGTGGACTGCTGTACTGCAGAACAAATGCTGCTCAGGCATTGTTTCCCAAATTAGTTTCACAAATCAGAACAGGTTATAATGGAAGTAGCAGTGAATTTGATTATAAAATAAGCAGCTTGCTACCAATTTTGGCCTCTGGTTTAGAAAAAAGATTTCAGCCTATTACATCATCTTTGAGTTTTTTAATAAAAGATCAGTCACAAGAATTTGACGTGTGTGCTTTTAATGCAACTTTTTTCTCTGCTGTGTAAGGCACACTGTTGATGACAGGAGTTCTGTCTCTGCCTGTGAGTCTGAAAAGGCAGGTTTGCTACTAATTCTGATTAGAGGCAGACATGAACAAAAGTGTCCATAGTGATTAGAGAGTAAAAGGGGAAACAGGAAGATCAAAATGAAAGCTCCTAGAAAATGAGGAGAGTCACAGCAGAGAATGGGTAGAAAAACAGTGTAATTGTGTGAATACCACCATGCCCATTTCCTTGTATGATCTCATTAAAGGCAAAAGTATGGAATTAGTTACAACATGTAATCCAAACAGCTTTTATGAGATGATATGAGAAGCCTCATGCACGCAGAGCCTGAAACAGCTCATGAGGAAACAGAAGGAAAATATGTTGTGACATCATTGCTTCTAAAATCAGCATTCCTGCATTTGTTAGAGCCCCATTTTTTTTTGTTCTCTGACTACAACTTTCCTGTTGAGTAAAGCTTGAGTTCATTCTACTTTTTTGATGACTCACAGGGGCATAGACTGAAGGGTTGGGTCGTGCTGCCAGTCTCCAAACCATTCCAGGTCTGGGTTCCTGGGATGGATGTTTAGTTGCTCGGGGTAAGGGAATGGTGGCACGTGACAGTGGGGAAGCTGTCTGACTTTGGCTTTGCACAGTGCTAACAGCAGGCATTTCAAAAACCCAGCCAGACCTTTTGTCCTGCACAAGAAGTCACGTGTACTTAGGTCAGGTCTGTAGCTGTGCAAGCTCAGCTGTAAGCACAGAATGAAACAATTGGAGAAATAGCAGGTTTTAATTTGCAAAACAGTTGAGCCCTATAATGCTGTGGGAAAGAGTAACTGGTTAAAAGTGTGACAATAAGTCTGCCTGGCAGTTTGTAAGCAGTGTTATTTGGCTTCTGTACTCCGCAGGATGGCCAGGACTCAGCCCGGTGTGTCTGCGCAGCTGCCCCGAGTCAGCAACAAGTGTTGGTTCCTCTGTAGGGCTCTGTTACTAAATCTGTACAAGGCAGCAAAGTGTGGCCTTCTGTACAGAGACTGGATATTTATCATCTGACAACCCCCTTCCCCATTGCTGCAGTGAGGCTGAGCAACCTGCCTCTGTCACAAACTGTGTCACAGTTTATATTCTGAGGAGGAGGAGGGCATTTCTGAGCAGTCACTAGGAAATGAGAGCTTTGAAGTTCCTTCCTGAGCCTGACTCTTAGACACATTTCATTTGGAATATCACAAAGGAGGATATTTTAGAAGGGAAATGGCTACTTAAAGACGTGCTTAGACAGGACAGTGGGTTTACATAGCAATATTAATCTGTTGTCTTGCTAACTGTTAAGCACTTCTGTCCCTGGAATCACCCCACTCACTGGTTCCTGTGAATATGAAATGACTGAATCTGGCTGGGGAGGTCAAACGCTTTCGTCTTTAAAATCTTGTAATCTCTTAGTTAGCTTAAAGGAGCAAACCTTAATAAGTTCTTGAGAGATGGCTTTAGAGACGTGTGGAAGCTGTTTGAGTTGCCTGCTGATACCTCTTGCACTTTGGAGTATTGTTGTGAACATCCTTCTGTACTTCCCGAATGGAAGAGCTCTGCATGCAACCAGTTACCAGCTCCCCAACTACGTGTGGTATTTTGAAGGGATCTGTTTCTCAGGTGTGATGGTAAGTGCTCATTCTATGGATTTTTAATGAATTGCATTCTACTGCAAATAGTAATGGGTTACTCTTCAGCAATGCAATTGTGCTTTTAAAGAGCATATGGTTTACCTTGGCAAAACCACTGCAGGCAAAATACTCTATCAGATTGAAAAAAGTATTAATATATTGAATGACAAGCTATGTAAACTATTTAATGTAGCTGTGTGCACTGTTTACTGTAAGTGATTTTGAAGGGTGAGTTTTTTCTGCTGTCTTTTTGTTTATGTGTAATTTACACTTGTATTATGGAAGCAGGCACTGTGTTGATTTAGTCTTCTAGGGAGGTTCAGTTAGGGCTCTTTTACCAAAACAAAACTAAACAAAAACTTCTCATATTGGTTTAGATGTTTTTAAGAGCTTTGTGCAGTCCCATATTTAAAAGACTGGATACAGTTCACAATGTGTCAGGTGCCACTATTGTCAGGCTAAATACAGAGAATTGTCTCACTGTGATTGGCATAGTGGGATTTTCCCCATTACACTTATAATATGTTCATCTGCAGTAATAAACTACCACAAAGTTGCTCATTGTTCATGCTGTTCCCTATGTTCATAAAGAGCTGTATCCTCAGGGACAGAAAGCATTTAAGTGATCAAAGTGCGTTACACACAATCAGTGCTTAAAAAGGGCTCATCTGCATAAGTGAAGTTTTTTATGAAGATGCTGAATGGAAAGAGTTATTAAAATATGAGACATTCTTTTGAAATCGTATGTTCTCTGTAAAGCAGGAGAAAAACCTTATCTTTTCTAGCAGAGGAAAAAACCTGTCAGACAGGATTCAAACAAACAGGTGCAAATTTGGGAAAAAGTTAACTGCAACAGTGATATTGGTATTTTGAAGTATTTTTAGCCTTAGGATTATTACCAGTTTATTAAAAATGCATTTATCATTTTGTTACAAACAGGTCACCAGCATGCAAGAGGATAATGCTGTGATTCAGAAACATTCCCTTCTCACGTTTCCCCTTTCAAACTGGTGCCTCTCTGAGTGGCAGTTTGTGGTTCTGGAGTCCTGATCCTGTTTATCAAAATGATTCTGGGTTCAAACTGAAATAGTCCCATAGTCTGAGCAAATCAGTATTGATACTTTGCAGAGAAAATGAATGAAAGTCCAGGTGAATTTATTGAATAGCTTGCACTACTTTTTCCAGCACAACTGTGTTGGTAAGGAACAATACCCTGATCCGTGTACCTGTGTCAGCAAGAAGCTGTTGAACTGCTGTGGTTGTATCAATAAAATATCCTTCCTTTCATTCGGAGTGATCCTTTTACTTGTGAGCTTGGTTTTATTGTTTCAGCTTCACTGGTGTAGCTGTGCCCAAGCTGGTAGCACTTTGGTGTGGTGCTCTTGTCATTCAGGCACAAGACACAAGTGCAGTGACAGCCTAGTAAAGCCACTCCAGTGCCATGTGTACCTTGAGTAACTGTGCTCTCCCCCGGATCAGCTGTAAAATCTCAAGACAGCTCAACTCAAGAGATGCAGTCCCTGCGTTCCACAGGTGAAGGAGACTTTGGCTTAAGTATCTGCATTCATCTCACTGACTGTACGATGTCCTCTTGCAGATCCTCCTTTTGGCAGTCATTCTGTTAACACTGGAGTGTAGTGTGTTCTATCGGTGTTGCCAGAGTGAGAGCTGTAACAAAACCTACAGGGTGAGTCTGTGTTTCATTTCTATGCACCTCCTTAGCATTTGTTTTGAGTGCCTTCCTGCTCCCGTGTTTCCAGCACATCCTTCTGCACTCTGCACTGCTCCATTTTCACTTCCTTTCAAAGAGAAGGATTCTAAATTGGGTTCCAAGGTCACAGAAAGTGTACCTCCTTCCTTCTGATGCATAAGCAGGATGAAAGAAAACTAGACACACACTTCCCCCAAGTCCCTGTAAAGTAAGAACGTAAAAGGCCTGAGTGTGTCAATGAAGTGCCCCCACTAAATAGCTTCATCCCTTTGCCCATCTTATTTGGAAGGTATTTTTTCCAGTAGTGACTCAATATATGCTATCTGGAGTACAGACATGTTTAATACATGGTTGTGTTCCTGTAGTATTTTGGGAAACAATTTTACAAAAATGCAAGTTTAAAAAAACCCACCCAAACAATACTGTAACTTAGAGTTGTGGAACCATCTTAAACTGGCTTAATCTTTATTTTGCATGTGTATGCTTTTACTATTCTTTACCTGCTATTTTTCTCTTTGAATTTTGCAGACTGGGAAAATCAAATGTGAAATTTAGCCCCAAGGAAGTAGCCAGGCAGACTGAATGACTGTGTTTGCTGTGGACACTGTCTCCTCAGAATAATATTTCTCTCTCTTTATTCCAGAGTTTTATTTCGATTGTGTTAGCTTTGCTTGGAATTGCTTTCTCGGGATACAGTTGCATCATTTTTACCCTGGGTTTGGTTCAAGGCCCTTTCTGCAATTCATCAAGTGGATGGGATTATATCTTCAAAGACACTGCTGGGAGGTAAGAAACATCAGTGTCATTTTTCTGCAAGAAATTGTTCATCAAAAAAATAGGCAGATGCATTCTTCTTACTTCCCACTGGTGTTTCTCCGACAGGTACCTAACAGATTACCCTGCCTGGTCTCAGTGCACAGAACCTGCTAACATAGTGGAGTGGAACGTCATTTTACTGTCCATTCTGATGGCTCTCAGTGGACTGCAGCTGATCATCTGTTTTCTCAAAGTGGCTGCTGAGTTGAAGCGGACACTCTGTGGGACCTATTCTGTTTTTGTCCAGGTAAACAACACCTGAGGTTAATTTCTTCAGCATCTGCAAGTCAGTTTATCTTCAGCAACTTCTCTCAGTTGAGGACCTACGCTTTGGTTTATGCATTCTCTATGCCACTGCATTTTTCTTGCTACATTTTTCGTTTTGATTAATGTGTTAATTCTTTGTGGTGTACAGGGATTGGGGGCTGCTCACTCTGACCTTTAAGGCTGGGATTGAGAAGGAAAAAAAGGGGCTGGGAATTCAGCACTTATGCCTAGTCCATTTCTCCTATGTCAGTGCTTTGCTGAGCACCTTTCTTCTAGCATTCACTTTACAGATACTCTTGCCAATGTGTGGCTTTCACAGCAATGATGAGATTTGCACTTCCTGTTTTATTTACAGCCTGGAATTCTCTGAAAATGGGAAGGAAGTCGTTGCTGCTTCTCCCCCACTACTGGAAAAGGCCTGTCCAACATTCATGGTGGTAGATTTGAGTGCTACAAAGAACAAATGAAACCCCTCTCTTAAATCTTTTCTCTCTCAAGCCTCTCTGTTTTGGGTGAAGTAACTTGACATCTACATTTTTCTTCACCTGTCCTCTTGTCCCTGGCAGGGACTCTCCAGTTTTTTTAACCTCCAGCTTTTTGTGACAATAGGGATGTTTGAATACCATGGAACTGCTTTTTTTTTTAATAAACTGCTGTAGAACTGCTTTTATAGTCCACTCTCATTGCTTAGACCATATGAATAGTTGTTGTTCCATAAGGGCCTTGTTCAAAGCCCAGTACATCAGGAGGGGTTGGTCATGCACTTTGTGAAGCCATGATTTCCTAAATGACTGAATTTTAGTTACAGACAGACTGTGATGACTGTGGAGGGCAGAGCTTACCCTGCTCCTTCCATTGTGGAAGTTCTTAACTGCAGAAAGTGATTACTGAAAACAGTCTCTCAAGTCTTCCTGCAGCAAGAAAGGCACCCAAGCCTGACTAACAGGTTAGATACACAGCTCTGAAGTCAGCTGTGCTAATTGGTACAGGTTAGGAGCTGCACAGGGTTTCTTTTCACTTTATACTCAGAGGCAAACTATTTTTTTCTATTAGTCAAGTATGGTGTGAATTGAAGGAACATGTGAGGGAAACTTGTGAGCACCTTGTGCTTTCTTATTACTTTCTCAGTGCCCTGATGCCCTGACCTTGCTGCACTGGAAGGCTAACCAGTAACGATGAAATTAAAAAGAATAATCTGTATTAAATTAGCAGCTAAAAGGTACTTTTACATTCTTAGAGAATTATTATTTCATTCCCAGTGAAATTCAGGGATTCACAATGAAGTGGACATCTGGCTCATTTGCAGCTGCATGGGCAACATTTGGCTGCATTCAGCACTCTGATTTTGAGAGAATGAACACCCAGAGGAAAGAGAAATATGGACTTCAGATTTGCAGTAATACATGTACCCCTGTTACATCAGAATTAGTGGGATCCAGGTATACCAACATCTAATATTAAACAGTGTTAGAAATGCAAACCATACAATAAGTGTCAGCTTGAGGTAAGTTATTTAGAAAAAAATAGTATTTGATGAGTCATTTAATTCAGTTTCAAGACAATATTGAGATTTTGCCCTCATATTCCTTTATAAGATTTTTTTGAAAAGCTGATTTGTTCCTGTCGGATTTTATTTTAATTGCTTAGTTTCTGTTAAGTTGCAAGAAATGATAAAGTTATTAATGATGTTTGAGAGTGGGGCCGGTCTTTTGGGAGCTGGTTCGAGGTGGCATGGCTGGTCAGAGGTGCATGATGAAAAGGCATGATTACAGAAGTGACACTGCATTTTTCTCTAGACTTAAATATGCAACATATTATTTATCTATTTAAATGATAATCCTACATTCTTATGGATTTGTGGATACTGTTTGTGGGCAGAAGGAACAGAAAGAAAACTTAATAATCAGTCCATACTCCCACCAAACATCTTGGAGAATCTTGCTGGTTTCATGTCTATAAACTGTGGAGCTGTCCTTAATCAATCCTTTTTTTGTCTGATTGTGTCTGTTGAATTTACATTTCCACTCTATCACAGGCATCTCCTATTTTAGGGACTTAAATTAAAGAAAAATACATGTAATTTAGTTCTTGTTGAACTTCCTGATTTCACAACCCCCTTTATTCATAATTAGAATTTGGCATCTCCATTGCCATATTCAACTGCCACAGGTTCAACTGTGACTTGACAGTTCAGCTTTTAAATGGGCAGTTTATTAATTTGAAATTTGTTCTGAGAATACTAAAGGCTAACGGTTGTATTTTCAATTTTAACAGCCAGTTGCACTCAGGGCTTTTGAAGGTAAGGCAAAGTTAAACTTGATCTAATCAATTTAAGTCCTGATTCGATCCTAAATATTTTGTCTCCAACAAGAGGTGCTATGAGCTGTGCCTGGTGGCAAAAATGAGATTCCTGTAAAGAATATTGATTAACTGGCTTGAAATCTAGACACAAGCAGTGACCCCAGTGGTGGTCTTTGAGGCAAGGTGACCATTCCGGTACAGAACAGGGACCTCACCCAACAGCAGCAGGAGAAGTGGCCCCCAGGGGCAGTGCAAGGCTTGCACCATGCTGGAATATGAGAAATCCTTTTTTGCACATGCTCCTGAACCTGAAGTGCATGTGCTGCCTGCCTGCTGAAATCCAGATGGAAGCTACTCCAGGCTCAGCAGGAAGAAAGCTGCAGGTTCGAGTTTACAAACTGCTGCCAGGGAGGAGTTCATGCTGAATCTGGCAGTAAGAGTTCCAGTATTATTTGTCCCCCACAGCCAACGCATTTTGCTGTGTCTGGAAAGATAATGCCATTTGTTTAAAGACTGCAGCTGGAAATTGCTGTAGAGACTCAGTTTTGACGACAAGTAATTGTGGGCAGAGCTTTATAGTAAAATACTGTGAGACCCCATTCACAGCTTTGCATTTTGGGGTATATTAATCCTTATATGGGTAAAAGTGACTCTTGCTGAAGTACAGTTTCCTGATTGCTAACTCCTCCCATGTTGGATGGAGAGGTTTTCCACATGGAGGAGGAAAGGGGAGGCAGAGGACACAGGAAGCTGCCCCAGGTCTTTAAAGGGTGGAGGTTTGCAGGTGGCCAGAGCAGCAGCTTGGGCAGCAGGAGACAGACACATCGTTCAGATCCAGGAGTTGTGAAATTGTAGGGGTCCAATTCAATCTCACTGAGAGACTTTACTGAGACTTTTTTGTCAGAATATTTTAGTTTTAGGTTGGTTTTTTCTTCTTTCTTTCAAGGAAAATTTTATATTTTCAAGCTTTATATTTTCAATGCAATTTTGGGGATTTTAAAAACAGAGCATTTCAGCATCCTCAATATGAGAAATGAGGTAAAGTGGTTTAAAACAATAAGGGGATATTCATAATGCCAAACTTCAGACTCATAATTAACCAATTAAATTGGGTCTTTTTAGGCCCTGTCTATGAGAGGAGAGAGATTCTTGTTCTTCAGACACCCTCTGAAGATAATACAGGCTTGGAAAGCTCAGGCACTTTGATCAGTTTTTTTAATTCCTTAAGAAAAAGATAATAGGAGTGTGCTTGGGCACACAGATACCTGAAAGCCTGGGGGAGGCTGATTAAAAGCAAGAATGGGAAAATCCTGCCTCTCAGAAGTTTCTGTAATATTTTAAATAAGAGCAACGTGCAGTTCTTTTGCAAACCAGGCAACAGTAGTTTAGAGGACTCAAGGGTCTGAGGCAAGGAAATGCTCGTATTTTTACCCTGAAATAAATGTGGAGATTTCAAGGGTATTGCTTGTGTGCTTTTTTCTTTTCCTCAATCTAATGGAAATCGGAAATCTGAACAGAAATAAGCCAAATAGCCCACCTAGGCATGAACAACTCTGTTACCTGAGAATTAACTAGTGACTTTGACTTTAAGTAGTGTAACAGGAGGTAAGCATTTTCTTATTTTTACTTCAGTTAATGTACAGATGGGTCGCATGCAAACGGGATAAGCTGATTTTTCCACTGCACCACTGGCCTTCATCCATGGCAAAGAAAAAGCATTCCTACATAAATCATTTTGAGCATGTGTCACCAACCCGAAAAACTCCAGAATTTCATCATAGATTTCAAAATCTTGGCTTTGGCCACAGTAATTTAGGCAGAAACAGTGTCCTCCATTTAGTGCAGATATGTAGAAGGTTCCAAAAGGTGAGATTATGAAATTCAGTATTCTGACAGTGCCTGATCTTTTTTATATGACTAAAATTGGTAATTTACCTCTATACCACAGTCCTGTAAATAAGGCTTAGATTTGTATGTCATAAAAGGAAAATTCTGTAGTTATGTTCTGAAGCTTAGTCTTCTATCCAAAATCATCATAGTTTTTTTGACCAGTATTAGGATATCTTCAAAGAAGATTGCAGTTATTACAGATATTTTAAAGTTGCCATACAAAGGAAAATGTAGTTTAGAATGAGGCACTGTCAGTGCTCAGAGCACTGGCAAGACTTTTTTAAGAATTCCCAAGTGACTGAAAATAAGTATTTTTTAATAGAAGTTTACAGGTGGCTTTGTGTGTGTAAAGCTTCAGACACAACCATGTTGTAATGGATATATGCTCAGAAAAAGTGCCACTGCAAATTTTAGTTAGGTGGTTTTTAAACATTCCACATTTAAGGTTCAATTTTGTTCTTATTTTTCAATAAGACCAATATTTACAGTACTCAAATAAAGCAAAAGAAGCCTCTGTGCTGAGTGGTGCATTTTGGTAATGGTAATAGTTAAGATTAACTGGATCTCATGCTTTTAGTCACTGCAGAATGTGGCTTATCCTGTCTGCAGTAGACTAGGAGGAAGATAACACAGGGAGGTAATTTTGGGGAATTTCTGAGCCTTGTTTGAGGAATACAAAAACTGCTTGGAGAGGGGATGCAAACATTCCCCACCTCCATCCCTGAATAGCTGGTTCTTTTCGTCTCTAGGAACGTCTGCCACACTTTGTGCTGAAATGCCATTTCCAAGGGAACTGTGGTGGGTTGCAGTGCTGCCCCAGGTACGTCCCAGGGACCCCAGTCCTCCCTTGTCTGGCAGTTTGGTGGTGGCTATGCAGAAGGGAAGAGGCAGATCTGTGGGAGCAGAACAAGCAAGGGGAACAGACAGATGCAGGCACACTTTGGGCTCCTTGTGTCAATGCAGACAGAGACACAGTGCAAAAGTGTCTCTTAGAGCTTTTCACAGCATGCTTGAGAAGTTGTGCTCTTGTGCCACATGTCACAGGAATTATTTTCTCAGTAATATCTCAGCTATAGAGAGAGTAATGAAGATAGTGAAGAATGTAATTAAGCTTAAGTCTGTAAATCCATTGAAATCTACTTTCAATTCAGTGACAAGTTTTACAATCTATGACAGTGTAAATGGTAATGTGCGTGATAGTAGGTTGGCAGGAATTGAAAAAATTCCTTTGAAGATTATCTGAACTGATGAGCTTACCAGAATCTTTTGTTTGCTCTTGACACACAGAGACATTGTGCAATTGGTTTTAGTGTGTTCACCAGAGCAAACAGCAGCAGGGAGGGGGAGGTAAGGAAGTGGGGAGTGGGAGAGACAGGAACATATAAAGGGAAAGGATAGGTCCGTCCTGTGTTTTTATTTCACATTTCCTTCAAGGTTCATGAATACAAAATGAAGCTATTTCTCCTAAGCTGGTTGCTGTTTTCTTGCTGCTGCCACGCTGGGGCAGTGAACCGGGAGTACTACATGGGCATCACAGAGACTGTGTGGAACTACGCCCCCGGCAGTGCCAACGCCATCTCTGGGCAGCCCTTTGCAGAAGAAGAGTAAGTAAAGCAGTTCACGCTGGTTGAGTTTGATTTTACAGTATTGTCTGGTTTAGACACCAGGGCCTCACTGAAAACATGGTGAAGGCAGTGAAATGAGTCATCTTGGTGTCAGTGGATTTTCTGTCAGAGGTATAAGGGAATTTTGATTTTTTTCCTGGCTTGCTTGAGAATTTCATTCCAGTGTTCTACTAATTAAAAGCATTGGAATATGTAGGGAGGTGTGAATTTGATGTAATGAAATATTTACTAAGAAGAGACTAGAAAAAGACCCTGAGTGTCTAATGATGTTAAGTTTTGAATGTCTAAGATGCCAGTGCCAAAGAGATTACTTTTGCTGTTGGTTTTAAATGCAGAAGCTTGACTAATTTAAGACTTTCCTGCTGTGCACAGGTTTCCTTTTTAGCTATTCATTGCTGGCAGGGGTGGTTTTCACTAGTGCAGCAGCACAGCTTGGTCTGTCCACCACAGTGGAGGAGCTGGGTTGCTTGTTACAGGGCAAGGAGAGTCCTGTTCAGAGTGAGAGCAATAAGTAGGCTGAGGATTATTATGATCAGGAGGAGGGGAACACCCTGGAGGTATGAATAATCAATAAAGAAAACTCAGATATAAAAGGCATCAGAGAAATATTTGAGAGAGAAAAAGTGTTCCTTCCTTCTATTTTTTAAAGAGCCTTTAAAACTAAATAGCATCATACCAAAATAAAAACAATGAGAGAAATCTCAAAAATGCAGTTCTCATTTCGTCTGTGGATGAGGGATTAGATGATTTCCTGTGCCTTGTTTTCTCTAGTGATAGCCAGCTTTCTCAGCCATAACCTGCCACTCCATCAGGTGTGAGATGAAGCAGTCAGCTTTTTCTTTCTTTCACTCTGGAACTGTATGAGGTGTAAGACACTGTCAGTGATTCAGCAGGCCAGTAATTCTGATCAGGGGTGGAAACAGGACATCTTGTCTGAGAATTCTGGAGCTGTGTTGTAATACAGTGAACCACTGCTGTTCGCTTTCGCTGCTTTGCTCTGCTCTGTGATGACCTGCAGCTTGCTGCATTAATTCCAGTTTTCAGTGGTTGTATGCCTGCAATGCAGCTGGCCCCTTTTATTGTACTTTTCATTTTCAGGCTCTTTGATTCCTCTTTTCCTGAGCCCTTTAACTATGAGGCTGTGCTCATGTGGAGATTGATGTTTACAGGGGCAGGGAAAAGCACAGTGCAGAAGAATACTCTTCAACTGAATGGTAGCTGTTTAAACAGTCCAATAAGTATTTGTTCGATTTAGTTTGCAGCTCAAAAGCCTCATGCACTCAGACTTCTAGTAACTGTGCCTCTGCAACTGAGTTTATGCTCCCTGAGTTTCAGGAAACCCTGAATTGGCACTTTAATTACATTTCAGGTCTGTGCTTGCCAAGGTACATACAATTCCTTCCCCACATACTCAAACAATACTCAGCCTCATAGAGAATGCTTTGCAATTTTGGGCAGTATTAGCTCAGTTCACATGGCTTGCTCGTAATTGTGCACAGTGCTACAGAGGTCTGGTCTTTATTTGAGACTATTAATTTAAACCATTAATATATAAAAAAGTGTCTGACACTACAGATGTGTTTCTTTATTTTCTTTACAGGCAGGCTGAAGTCTTTCTCAAAAGAGGAGCACATAGGATAGGAAGCACTTACAAGAAGGCTGTCTACACTCAGTACACCAATCACTTATATGATGTGATAGTTGACAAACCTTCCTGGCTGGGTTTTTTAGGTCCTATAATTAAGGGAGAAGTTGGTGATTCCATTACGGTCCACTTGAAAAACTTTGCTTCCAGAAACTACACACTACATCCACATGGTGTAAGATACACAAAAGAAAATGAAGGTAAGTTTGATTCCATCCTGTGACAGAATCTAGCAGAAGTTAATCGCCACTGTGAGTGTAAGTGGTATTCTCTCATCAGAGAGAACACTGGTCAGGTAAATAAAGATTTAAACTAAGACACAATCAATTTAAAATAGGAGCTAAGAAGCTTGATAATTTTTTCAAGAGTGAAACACAAAGCGAAAAGTGGCAGTTTTAGATCAATATTAGATCAACAAATACATAACAGTATTTGTGTTTCAGCTGAAATAAGGGAATAAAGGTTTATAAGAGATTCAGGTATGGATATATGAAAGAAAAATTGATGCAGTTGTAGAGAAGATATTAACAGTGATAACATACAGTTCCAAATTCTTAACACTAAGTTTGTATATATGGTATATAAGAGACACAAAAGTCTCTTAAAGTGGAGAAACAGATACTGCTTAGTAATTAATTAATTAATTAGATGAAAATCTGACACAGTTTAAGATGTATTTAGAGGTGCCTTCGGGATTAGTGATGGCTTGTCCTTGCAATAGCCAGTCTTGCCACACTCAGGCAATGGGGGGTTTTCTGCACTGGATGGCACCAGAATATGGTTCTTGAAACTTCTATTAGTGGGCCTTAAAAACAGGGTGTGAATTGGTGGAAATATCATGTCTCAAAATCAGTCTTTAAAAATATTTCATTAGAAGACTTTATGGAGTATCAGCCTAGCTTGTAATGTTTTGTGAACTTTCTCATTACAACTAGCGTGTGTCTTGATATAGACAAACTCCATGGGATCAGAACACTGTCTTATGTAGCAGTGAGTGCACTTTTTGGAACTTTTTTCTGTTGCTATCATTCCAGCAACACCTATATTCCTTCAAGATATATGCAATATCTTAGAACAGTTTCCAAGATAAGTATTAAACAAATGTTTTGCAAATATGTGAACTGTTATTTTTTTACCAGAAGTACATACACCCCTCCCAGTAAATTAAGGACTGATTTTAATGTGCCATTAATTGAAGTACTCCTATACAGGACTTCAAAGGCAAATGAAGAGGTTCCTAAAAAGAAAACATCTGCTCACCTGATTTAAAAGCTGTGGATTTTGAACCTGTATTCAGATGTTCAGTCCACTGTACTGCAACATGTAGCGACCCTGAAGCGTGGCAGGTGCTCTCCTGACACCCTGTTGTGAGGATGTTGTGCTGACTGTGGCTCTGTGGCATCTGCAGGGGCTTTTTATCCCGACACCACCAAAGGTTTGCAAAAGAGAGATGATGCTGTGGAGCCTGGAGGCCAGTACACGTACACCTGGGACGTGACGGAGGATCAGGGTCCCGCCTCAGGAGACGCAGACTGCATAACCAGGGCTTACCACTCCCACATCGATGCTCCCAGAGATGTGGCCTCAGGGCTTGTTGGGCCTTTGATAATTTGCAGGAAAGGTAAACCATAAATAAGTAAGTGAGTAAATAAAAGCATATGCAAGGTGATTGATAATGGTCATTGATAAATATCAGTGAAGTAGTTTATTGGAAGAGAAGATTACAGTTATTTTGAAATAACAGCTTGTGGCCTTCTCAATTACCTGCCTTCAATGGTGTAGAAGTAGTTTGATTTTGTATGTGACAGAGAATATAATTTGCAGAATACTTTCTCTGCAAATCCATGAGTGAAATATATTTGTGATAGTAATGCACAAGGACGTGTAAATATTTAAATTAGAAACAGATTGACATGCAATGTTTATTCTCAGTAGTGTTATTTTGTAGTGTCAAAAGGGATTTTTGTTTCCCGAGTGTGTAAGTTTATGTGTACAGTGACACTCAAGAAAAGTGACAAAACATGAAGTAAACAGGGTCCAGCCCTACAGAGACTGCAGTTAAAACTGACCAAAAGAGTCAGTTACCAAGGACTTGGAATATGAGTTTGAATATACCACTTCCTTTTCCAGGTGCAATGAATAAGGGCGGTGATGAACACTTTGATGCTGAATTTATCCTTATGTTTTCCGTGATGGATGAAAATCTCAGCTGGTATCTAGAGGATAATATCAGAACATACTGTTCTGAGCCTTCCAAAGTGGATAAAGATGATGAAGGCTTCCAGGAAAGCAATAAAATGCACTGTGAGAGAGCATGATATTAATGTTGCTTGTCATTGATATGGTGACGTAATATTTTTATGTCTTGTCTCTTTTAAAGATGAATTGTTGATAATTTTTTTTCAATCAAGGCTTTTTCTTGGAGGATTAAGACAGATCCTTTTAAAAAGAAACAAAAAAACTAAAAGTCATGGCAAGTATTGCACAACCAAACCTTTGGAGGTGTGATACGAAATTCTTATGGGCCAAAAAGACTACTGCTCCTTGCCAGTGTAGTTTCCCAGGCACCAGAGTTGTGTTAGTTTGTTCTTGAACTGTGTACTGTAACATCACAGTTTAGAAAAACAGTTTTTACTGTGAATATAAACAAATAAGATACTTACGGCTCTGTCCAGTGGAATTCAAGAATCACAGCAGGTAGCTGTGCAAATGAAGTGTGTGTCTGATACTGGCTCACTTTCAAAGGTTAGAGATTTCTTTTGAGCCTCTTTCTATTTTGAGGAATAGAGCAATGGTTGTATGATACCTGTTTTTGGAAAAAAGATCCTAAGGCCTGTGAAGTTAACTGTGATAAACAACATGTCTTTTAGCCATCAATGGGTACATGTACGGATACCTGCCAAACCTCACAATGTGTGCAGAAGACAATGTGAAGTGGCATCTTTTTGGCATGGGGAATGAAGCTGATATCCATTCAGCATACTTTCATGGACAGACCTTAATGGAAAGGCATCATCGAGTTGACACCATCAGCCTCTTCCCAGCCACGTTCGTCGATGCTGTCATGAGGCCGAGGAGCCCTGGGGAGTGGCTGCTCAGCTGCCAAGTGAATGACCACATCCAAGGTACAGTAAAATTTCCGTGATCGGAACTTCTTTAGCTTGAGCTGAGAGCTTCCTGACTCACTTTGGTGGGGCTCCTGACCTGGTTATATGCCTGGCAATATTCTCCTCAGGGTAACAGAACTCTCTTAGTAATTGAAATGCCTCCAAGTGCATGAGATGAGCATGTGCCATGACAATCAAGGGAATTCTTATCTCTAACAGAAATCATTATCAGCTGGCAGCAATTAGCACAGCTGCACTTGTGCAAGCCTCAGCTTTGGACAGAAAACCAGCACAGTGTTTGCCTCTCACTGAAAATAACTGACCACTATGTTAAAAAAGATGGGGGTCATTGCATGTTTGGCAATGGGCACAGGACAGGCAGGCTGACTTCCCTGCTGACAAAGCCATGTTCTGGAAAGGGCAAATAACCAGAGATGTCCTTTTCCCGGTATTTTCAGGTTTTGATAACCATATGAAATACTTAGAAGCTAATTCCATGCTTTTGAATGATCTGTATCTCTACAAGGGAGAGAAGTAATTTGTCATGAAACTGGGAAAGAACATAGGACTGAAAATCATTCTCCAAGATTTAAAAATTCTAATATAAAAAGGAGTATGTAACCTACAGATTCAACAGCACAGAGGTTATAAGCTTTGAAATAGTTACCACATCCAGCAACATCCTGATTGAAGCATCCTGAATCCTGCAAGTTGGCCTAATCTATATATGTAAAAGGGCTTTCATTACTATATTATTTGTATCTCCAGCAAGCAGATTTGCTAACAGATGGTTCCCTTAGGGTGCAGAGACCCAGGAGTTTGACAAGTAAGCTGCTGGTAGATTTAGATAAAAGGTGGTCAGTCTGGTAGCATCTGACGTTGACTGAAGTGCTCATTGACAGGACTGTGTCCACCCTACCCTAATCTTCTCTGCCGTGCCAACTGCAGCTTTATTAACAGAAAGCCCTTTAGCACACCTGTTTACCTGCTGTAGATACCAAAGCTGGGTCTCTCCTAGCTCAGTTGGCATGTATTCTTTTATAACATTCATCATTCTCTTTGTTTGTGATTTGCATGTCCATCAATGGTGTGGGAATTCTTCAGGGAAGAGAAGAGCTGTGGGAAGTAGGGAAAGAGAAAACAAAGTGCAGTGCCTTCTCCCTAGGTTTCTCTACCTCCTCTGTTTTTTACCAGGTGGTATGCAGGCCCTTTTTAAAGTAAAAGATTGTAAGAAGTCCACACCACATCACCATGAGAGTACAAGGATAAGACAGTACTTCATTGCTGCTGAAGAGATCATCTGGAATTATGGCCCATCTGCAATGAACCATTTTACAGGACAAGAATTAGTTGTTGACAGGTAAATGCTTCTAATTAAAGAAGTTTTATTTTACAAGCAGAATTGATTTAAACATGCTAAATAAGGTAAGCCATATGGGTAGAACTGGCCTTTAAGCAGAATTCCTCCTTGTCCTCAGCTCTGCTTAAAAATTGTATTGTATTTTATGTATGGCTCAGCTTCGTGAACGAGGATTTGGGGAGGGCTCACCACATGGTGTGACCTTGGAGCCTGAATTTGGGAAGGGCTCACCCATGAGGGTGTGTCCTTGGAGCCTGAATTTGGGAAGGGCTCACCCATGAGGGTGTGTCCTTGGAGCCTGGATTTGGGAAGGGCAGGACCCACGTGGTGTGTCCTTGGAGCCTGGATTTGGGAAGGGCTGTACCCACCTGGTGTGTCCTTGGAGCCCATGGTGGATGTTTCAGGTGAGGCACAGCGTGCATGGAAGTGGCCCCATCCTTTGCTCCTGAGGTTCCTCTGACACGGCCGAGCAAGCCTGGACGGTGACAGGGAAGTCCTCAGGACTAGAACCTACAGCACCCAGTATGGTATTCCCAGGAGGCCTCCCAGCCAAGTACTAACCAGGGCTGACCCTGCTCAGCTCCCAAGAGCTGACGGGATCAGGCACCAGGGTGGCATTTAACTGCCTTGCTTAAGTATTAATGGGAGAATAAATATCAGAACAGTTTGGGCCTATTTCCTTGTAATTTTACTATACATTTTGCTGCTATGTTAGCCATTTCACTGGGATTAACTATTACGTCCTATGTAGGCAGTGAACTCCAAAGATTCAAGATGGTTGATTATTCTGAGTTAGAGAACAAAGCTAGGAATTCACGATTATGGCCTCAGCTGATGGAAATCATGCTAAGGGCATCTCATGTAGGAAACAACCTGCCCAAGATGGCTTTGCCCTTGCTCTGTGTTTACATATTTAAAACCTGGATCCAATCACTGAATACATTGATTCCTCAGATTTTTTATCTGTGAGTTAAACACTTACCTCCTCCACAAGGGGGACAAAGCACAGTTCAATAATGCTTGTAAAACACTGAAGGGTCCTTGCTTGAAGAGTAGAAGTGTAGACTGAATCTTCTCACTTTGTGTTTAGATGTTACATATTCTTGGTATTTTTATCCGCTGTTGTTAAATTATTTATAACATTTAATTAAAAGTAAACTCAAGGTTAGAAAATGTTGACTAGAAATCCTTGTTAATGAGTCTCCAATTGCGCTGGCTTTCTAATGGCAACACAACACAGTGGCATTTTCTTAAACAGAAGCTAGTGAAGGTTAATGGATTTCTGCACATCTTAATGGGACTGCATGTAAGTGTGTGGCCAGGCCACTGAAAAGAGACCCAAAAGAAACTCAGCATGTCATATTTCAGAAAACACAGTTGAGGTGCTGGCTGCCTTTGTACACCTGAGCATCATGACTTGAACTGTTTGTTGCAATTTCTTTTACACAGTGAATCTCACATATTTTTTGAACAAAATGAGACAAGAATTGGTGGCTCTTACAAAAAAGCAATTTACAAAGAATATACAGATGCTTCTTTTACTGAACATAAAAAAAGACTCACAGAGGAAGCACATCTTGGACTCTTAGGTAAGATAGTCTAAAATTTTTTAATGTCAAAGATTTATGAGAGTAAACAGTCACTTCCACTAGTTAGTGAGCAGTGTCCTCACCTACAAGGAGGGGCCCTCAGCTGTCCCTGCCTCCTGCAGATGCTGGTGCATGTGGCTTCCCCCAAGAGACACCCCAGGGTGTAAGGAAGCTCTTGAAGACAATGCTGTGGTGGGGCCCAACTTACCTGTGGGAGCATGTCATGGTCTGCAAAGGTCAGGGTCTGATCTACAAGTCCAGGCTGGGCAGTTCTAGTCCCATTGATAACCTGGCTGCTTCTGGCAGAGTTGGTGCTCATGTCTCTAAATCCCTTTCCAAAGGGAGAAACTGCCCTGAAAGTTGCTGGGCCTCCACATGAACTGGGAATGGTTGCTCCTGGGCTGCCCTGTGATTCAGGCCATGGTCCAGGGGCCTGATCAGAGGCCCAGGGGCGTCCCCTGCAAGGGGGAGAGCAGCAGCCACCAATTGCCGTTCAGTTTGTGGTGACCTGGGCACCACTTTCTAGAGGTGCCCTGTAACTGGCCCATGTGCTCTTTTACAGGCCCTGTGATCAAGGCTGAGGTGGGGGAGTGCATCAGGGTGACCTTCCGGAACAACGGCAGCCGCCCCTTCAGCATCCAGGCCCACGGGGTGAGCTCCGACCGCAGCATGGCGGGGACAGCGCTCGGCCCCGCGCCCGGAGGTGTGCCATGGGCTGGGGGGGCTGCAGCACCTGAGCATGTGCCATGGGCCAGGAGGGCTGCAGCACCTGAGCACAGGCTGGGAGCACAGGCTGGGGGTCTGCAGCACCTGAACGTGGGCTGGGGGGGCTGCAGCACCTGAGCACGTCCTGTTCCACCTGCCCACATGGGACAGGGCATAAAATAATGTCCACTTGACATAATTCCCCCTGGTGGTTTCTGTAATAGGTACCCCATCTCCAGCCTCACACGTGAGCCCTGGTGCTACGTTTACATATGAGTGGAACGTGCCAGAAGATGTGGGTCCCACAGATCAAGATCCAGACTGTTTAACCTGGCTTTATTACTCAGCTGTGGATGCAGTCAGAGACACCAATTCTGGTCTTGTGGGTCCTCTCCTGGTGTGCAGAAAAGGAGCTCTTCTTTCTTCTGGGAAACAGGTCAGTCAAAGTAGAAAAATGGAAGCATTTACATCATCAACAGCTGTATCTGCTTTCTCCTCCTGAATTGCACCACCTCCCCTCATGTCACAATCTCACCCATGGGCTAAGGGGAACACTCAACATGAAGAAAGTGGGTTTGGTTTTCAGTGTGGCTCCAGATAGTGAGTCACTTCACTGTGAAAACACCAATGTTGTGAGCAGCCACTGGCATTTGAGCCTGACCTAGGATGAGAATGTCTAGGAAAATGCAGAGATTTTAAAGACCAAACTACAAATTCCTTTCCAGAGGTAGTTCCTGCTGATAGAAAGCATAGCAGCAGAGAGTCACCAAATACAGCAATTACAGAACCTTGAGATTATCAGAATGAAGTACCAATGTATGCATCTACTCTACATTGTGACTTATAAATTATTTTGAGCATAGAATTTTTTTTCCTGATATTTTCTGTCCACTCATTCTGTTTTCCTTTGTGCTATTTCTTCTCAACAGAAAAATGTAAATGTGGAGTTTTTTCTACTTGCCACAGTATTTGATGAGAATCTGAGCTGGTACTTGGATGACAATATTTTGATGTTTACATTAAGTCCTGATAAAATTGACAAAGATGATGAAGATTTCCAAGAGTCTAACAAAATGCACTGTAAGAAAACTGTTAGTTAGCCAAATATTGACTTTTACAATAAGGTTTTTGCTTTTATGATTTCATATTGGAGGCTAGAAAACTGTGTAGTGGCAGAGACATTTCTTTCCTTTGCAGTGGAAAAAAGCCCCAAAATGTTTCAAAGCAATTCAATTTCAACTAAATGTGGTAGTTCAAAGTACAACACCAGCTGTTCAGTGTCTTGCATGGCAGTTGAAGATTTAGCATGGTTATGTACCACTTTGAGCAGACAGAAGGAGGAATTTGGTCTTTATCCCATGTGCAACCCCTATGAATGCAACCAGGCAGCAAGAGAAAACTGACCTCTGCCCTACAGATGATGTAGCTGAAAGGAGGTTTTTCACAGAATCACAGAAGAGGTGAGGTTGGAAGGGCCCTCTGGAACTTCCCTGGTCCAAGCCCCTGCTCAAGTGCAGCCACCCAGAGCCACCTGCCCAGGACCGTGTCCTGATGGCTTCTCAGTACCTTCAAGGATATGGAGACTCTCCCTGAGCAGCCTGTGCCTGTGCTTGGCCACCCTGGCAGTGACAGTGTCTCCTGATGTTTGCAGGAAGCCTCCTGTGTGGCACTTGCTGCCTGTGGCCTCTAGCCCAGCCCTGGGCACCACTGGGAAGAG
This sequence comes from Sakesphorus luctuosus, assembly GCA_013396695.1. NCBI lineage: Eukaryota > Metazoa > Chordata > Aves > Passeriformes > Thamnophilidae > Sakesphorus > Sakesphorus luctuosus. The sequence continues at coordinate 630,820 of VWZD01011603.1, forward strand.
CCTGGCTCTGTCCTCTTGGCACCCTCTCTGCACATGTTTGTACAGGTGGATGAGATCCCCTGAGCTGCCTCTTCTCCAGGCTGAGTGGTCCCAGCTCTCTCAGCCTTTGCTCATAGAAGAGATGCTTTCTTGTCCTTTTTCCAGCCTTGTGGCCCTTCGTTGCCCTCTCTCCAGTACGTTCATGTCTTCTGTACTGGGGAGCCCAGAAGGCAGCGCAGCCCTGCAAATGGGGCTTCAGCAGAGCTGAGCAGAGGGGAGGGATCCCCTCCCTCGACCTGCTGGCTGCACTTTGCCTCAGAATGAGTGTCTTTGCTTCTTTAATAGAGTAGAGTTGAGTTTCACACTGATTGTATGTTGGTTCTGCAGAAATATTTTTCAAGTTTCCTTAAAAAAAATTTTTATTTTACCTCCTTGGGGCCAGATCTGCGCACGCTGTGCCTCACCTAAAAAATCCACTGCGCAGGCTCGGAGGGCACACCCATGTGGGGTGAGCCCTTCCCAAATCTTCGTTCCCGAAGATTGGCCATTATTTTACCTCCAAGGCTCAGTTCTGCCAATAAGTTCTACTCTTTAAACACAATTAGTTGAGTGCTTTGCTAGATTTTGCCCTCAGGGCATTCCTACTGTTTACAGATCCTTGGTACTGAGCATCCCATGGTACCTGTGAGGTCCAGGATTTGAAAGTTTTGCACAGGAGTAGCAAGAAAGGGTTAGTAACTCAAAATCCCATGTGATTTCCTCAACTGTTATGGCTGGAGAGGGTCACAGGGTATAAATCAGGATGCTTTATGCATCCTAAATACTTGAGAGGTATAAAGTAGGGGAAATTCCAGTTGGTCAAGGCAGCAACCTGAGCTTTAGACATTGAAAAGGGCAACAGTTAGAAATTATTTTTCAATACTGGAGTTTAAAAGATGTTTTGCTTGAGTTGATTTTCTAGTTTTGTTGATGTGATAAAGTATTTTATTGTTGATATTTCTGTCAGCGTAAGGCATCTCATTACATCCAAAGTATTTATTAATTAATCTATATTGCAGAATTAAGCAATATATTAATCAAGGTGGGTTTTGCTTTCTCAAATATTCTACAGCCATTAATGGTTATATGTATGGAAATCAGCCTGGTCTTGAGATGTGTAAAGGAAGTGTGGTTTCTTGGCATTTGATGGGCTTGGGTTCAGAAGCTGATGTCCATGGGATATACTTCTCAGAAAACACATTTGTAACTAAAGGAACAAGAAAGGATACAGCAAATCTGTTTCCACATACAGTTCTTACAGCTATTATGAAGCCTGATTCTGAAGGTAAATATCTTGTTGAAAATACTGTTAGTAATGCAGAAACTGTTACCAGTGAATATTTTGTGCTTATAGAGAAGCTTTAAATAGCTGATACTTTGATCCTGGTGCTAAAACTGTGCACAGGATGCATTTGAAAGACAGCAAACTGTAAGGACGTTCTTAATGCTAAAGTGTTCGCTTTCTACCTTCTCTGTATGCTGAATTTTGTTACTACAAGTACCCACACTGCACAGATTCTTTGGACCTTATATGAGCAATAGCCTGTGTCTCAGTCTTTAAACACTAAATCAACATTGGTAATACAATTTTAAGGTAACAGACTTTTGTCCTCAAGTCTTTGTGTCTTGTCTGACCTCTAGGAGTTTTTGAAGTGTCCTGCCTGACAACAGACCACTACACTGGGGGCATGAGACAGAACTACAAAGTGAAACAGTGCCACTGGTGGAATGTAGATCTATCCATGTATTTGCATGAAAAGACTTACTACATTGCTGCAGTGGAAGTTGAGTGGGACTATTCTCCTAACAGGACATGGGAATTTGAGCGGCATCAACACCATGAGGAAAGGTACTTTGAAATACACACAGCAGGAAAAATGCAAAGTGAGCAAAGGAGCAACTCACTTCTCCCCTGAGGCTTTTTCTCCTCCAGACATTTCTAGACACACTTTCTTTTCATATATATTTTTAGGGCTCACTTGAATTTGTGGTCCTTCCCCTGTACTGTTGCCATGTAACTGAGCCAGACAGCATGATTGATGTTCAGTAGTCCAGCATAGATCTTCTGTGGGACAAGTGGATGTTTTCATGATTCCTGGATAGTGCATGTGCATTAATTATTTACTGATACTGGTAGTCCTTGATGTGGAAAGCTTAAAGCTTTCATCATCACTGCATCTACGATGACTACTTTGTCCTGATTATTAATTACTTACAATCTGTAACAAATCTTTGTCTTATGTTTATTTGTAGTCTGAGTAAGGTTCTTTTTTACTCCTCTCAATTTCATGAGCTTACACAAGATATGTCCATGACCAAATCCACCCACTGTGAAGCTTTTTGCCTTCGTGTTTGGTTTGTAGTGTTTGAATCTCAGTGACAACTGATTGGATCAAGTAAGTCATGCCAATTAGCAGAAGAGGCTAAATAAGAAGTGATGATGTTCTGTGTTCCACTTGAATAACTTCAGTTGAGGTTAAAGTAGCACATTATAACTGCCTGTATTTTGTTATTAACTTAATTGTATTTTCTTCGTTTTCCTCAGCTTGATAGCACATTCCTTTGCCCTGTGTGCCACACTGGACTCTGGCATACTGATAAGCACAAGTAATATGGACTGTGCTGTTGTCATACTTTTTTCCTCCCACTGTCTCCAGCCCCCACGATCTCAGCAGAGAATCAGTCCCTCAGATTGCATCTCAACAAGGCACTTAAGCTTTACAAGTTTTAGGCTTCTTTTCAGATTACAGAAGTCACTGAGGGCTCTGTTTTTCAGTATACAAGTTGCTGTGTGATTTCTTGCAATTTGAAATATCTGCCAGGCCAAGCACTCAGCATTCTTTCAAGTACTGTGTAGATTTGGTCTGTTTATAGTGAGTTTTTTAACCTTTTAAAGAGAAACCTCCCATCTTAACAAGAATGTTTTCATGTTGAAGATACCAGCAGTTTATGAGATTACTGTTTCACTGAGCAAGACACTTGTTTGATAGTTAATTGACATAACTTTAAAAGATGTTAAAAAAATACATGAAGTAATGTATCTTTTTTCTTTTGGCAGCCCTGGCAATCCATTTTTAAATAAACGTGACAAATTCATTGGCTCAAAATACAAAAAGGTAGTATATCGTGAGTACACTGATCAGACATTCAGTACTCCCAAAAACAGAACAGAGGAGCAGCAGCACCTGGAAATTCAAGGTAGAGTCATCATAAAATTCAGTTTTGAAAGTGTGAAACATGCAGTGACACAAACCGAAAGATACTATTTGAATAATACTGAGTATAGTTCCACCCACACAAAGTGCCTAAACCTACATGGAAAACCTACATGGAATTGCTACTTTTATTATAGTGTTTTCCCTGCAAGATTACACTGCTTGCTGTAAAAGTGAAAAACCCTTTGGGTTTGCTGCCTGATCAGAGGTCAGTATTTCCAGGATAAAACTGCGTAGCAACATCCAAACTGACTTCAGGTACACAGTAGGTGCTCAGACCTTTTGGGACCTAAGAGGCTTAACTTCAGCATCTCAAATTAGCAAGTCACAGCGAACAACACTGTGCATCGTTTTCTGTTTGATTATAAGCCAACATTGTGAATTTGGACACAACAAACTGTCCTCTGATCTTTTGTAAAACCAAGTTAATCTTTCTTTTCAATCCAACAGGGCCACTGCTTATGTCAAATATTGGAGATAAAGTTATAATAATTTTAAAGAACTTAGCATCAAGACCTTATTCTATCCATGCCCATGGAGTGAAAACAGACAGTTCTGCTGTTGCTGTAACTAACCCAGGTACCAAACCATCCTTTATTTCTAGCAGGTAACGTCAAAACTTCTAGTGAGGTTTAGCAAGCTTTCGTTTTCAGATAGCAGGTAAGATATTATTTTTGTGTGGTTTATCTCAGGTTCCTAAATTTTTGATGGCGATTATGACAAATATTTCTACAGTTTAAATGACCCTGCTAACTATGGCTATGTATCCTTGTTCTTGACTAATCAGTAATTTTCGAACACAACGTGGCTTTACCTTTCATGAAAGAAAACGGCTTTGGTTACATAGGGAAAGCACAGCTCATGCCATTACTTCTGAAGTTTCTCTGTGGTCTTTACAAAAGATACAATTGTCTTTATCCAGTATGGTAAACTGGACAGGGAAGACACACAAAAAACCCACATTGTCAATAAACATCAGGGATCTGCAGAAGGGACCATAAGTTAGCCAGTGCAGTAATTGGAAAGGGGAAGTTCAAGACAGATATAAACTGTAAGTGGAGGTAATATCTGTTTCAGGTCAGCACACTGAAAACTTTTAAAATTCCTTGATACTTATTTAATTCAGGTGAAACAAAAATGTATATCTGGAAAATCCCCGAGAGATCTAGTCCTGAGAGAGGAGATCCACATTGCATTGCGTGGGCGTACCATTCCACGGTGGACATCATTAAGGTATATCATTAACATCAGTTTAAACGAGTTTTATGACTTCAACAGGGATATACCTATAGAAAAAGGGAGATGAGTTTGAAATTCTTCCTGCTTTCTCTGTCAAGTTATTTCCCCCATTACCATACCTTTGAATTTAGATATTTCTTGAAGTCAAATTCCAGGAAAGTCAGAGCATAATTTGAGAGCCACAGCCCTCTGTGTTCTTGCTTCCTGATTCTTGTGTGCTGCTGGTATATATCACCTCACCCAGATTTCCTGCCTAAAGCTGGCACTTTATAGCTTGCTCAGTATCTAATCAGTCACGTGGGGAAAAACTAACATGCAGCTGTTAAACACAACTCTACCATTTCTTATCAAGCACACATGGACTTAATGACTAATGATTTTTAATGGAAATGAATGTATTCTTGCCTTTGTGTCTCAACAAATACAAATAAAGTGTCAAGAAGTATCTTTTGAATGAAAACCAAGCTCAGAATTATAAAATTATAAAAATAATTTGCTAAAAACAAGAGCAAGAAAGTAATATTGAATGAATGTTTAATTCTAGCAAGAGATGAAAATGAGGCAGTTAGTCTTCATTGAACTTGCTCCATGGGTATCATGTAACAGTGGAGAAATAACCTTGTTTGCCTGACACTGGCTGCCTTTATTCCCAGCTACTGACAGCTGTAAGGATTGTAAGAGGATTCATGTCTGTCATTAAATGTTCTTCTGCTTAGTCACATCCTGCAGTTACGTGATTTTTCATTTGTCATTTCAGGACACTTACAGTGGATTAATAGGCACACTTGTTGTTTGTCATAGACATTATCTGCCATCATTTCATACTGAAAAGAAAGTTCAATTTGGTCTTCTTTTTATGGTTTTTGATGAGAATGAATCATGGTACTTGGATGAAAACATTAAAACCTATTCTACAAACCCACACCTTGTTGACAAAGAGGATGAGGAATTCCTTGAAAGTAATAAAATGCATGGTATGTTTCCCAATTTAGTTAATATAGCTCTGTTAACTCTATAGAATTTTGTATTTGAAATTACTTCACGTAAACGTGACTTTCTCACTGTCCTTGAATTTCCAGTTCAAGTACAGAAGGCCTGAAAAATTTTACTCAAACTGTTTGAAAACACTGTTAATGCTACTGAGTGACTTTCCCCCCCATAGATTAACAAAAAAACCTCCAAATAAATACTTGCCCCCAACCCCCTAAATATTCCCATGTTGAAGTTTTTTGATGTCAGCAAACAACTGTTCTGGATAAGATGGAAGGGCTGTGTGCATTCTGAAGGCACATCCTGGCAAAGCTTACCCTTTGCAAAGAGCTGCGAGAAATGGAGATCTGTAAGAACTGCAAAATTAGCAATGGTGTACAGCAAAGAAATTGTATTTACGGTGTTATTCTTTCTAGTTAAATGTGGAATATCAACACATCCGTTCACAATGTGTTGTCCAAAGCCGTTACTTTTGTCTGGCATTTGCTTTCAAATCTTGTATTAGAGATCAACAATGCACAAAATTGATTTGTTTTCTCTGTGTTGTTCTTTCCTTCTTTTTAGCCATTAATGGAAAGGTGTTTGGAAATTTGCACGGCCTGAATATGCATGTTGGAGATAAGGTCAGCTGGTACCTGGTGGGAATGGGCAATGAGATAGACATTCACACAGCACACTTCCATGGCCACAGCTTTGACTACAAGGTATCAAGTCCTTTTCATTTATTTCTTGCTGTGTTAAGAATGAGAGATCAATTACCAAGGACTATAATCTAGGGTGAAAAGTCATGTTAGAATATTAAGCAGGGCTTGTAATTTGACCATAATGTTTTCATGCCTCAAACCTTTATTTCATCAACATATACAAGCCAGAGAATATCTGAATGTAACTTCACAAGTTGCTTTAACAAGATAGCTGTGAACTTTTCATGACTGTTGCAAGACAAGAGCTGTAGTTGTCCTTCATTTCCAGTTAGCTGATAGTTTATTAAACTTTGGAGCATGAAATAGATGTACGAAATGATGCTTCAGTAGAAATGACACACACGAGGTGTCTTTTCCTTTAACTGTGACTAAGCTGTTTGGTTGGTAAAGGGATAAAGCTTAAGTTATGCTATCTGGTAATGCCACAGTTTAACCTGTTGCTTCTTTTTGTCCTGAAGCAAACAGGGGTTTACCGGGCAGATGTCTTTGATCTGTTCCCTGGGACATTTCAAACGGTGGAAATGACTCCCCAGAACCCTGGGACGTGGCTCCTGCACTGTCACGTCACTGACCACATCCATGCAGGCATGGAAGCCACCTACACTGTGCTCCCACGGGAAGGTAAGAGCTCCCTGGCTCAGGAACAGTCGCTGTGTTTGAAGGTGCACTGTGGGACTCAGACAGGCAGTGTACTCAGAACCAGTGCAGGCACTCAGAGACATTCCATGTCCATGCCTGGTCATACTTCCCTCAGGGCTGCTCAGGAAACTGAAGTAACTAAAGGACTGGACATTACCTGACTGCTTCAGCTTCCCATCCATGAAATTAAAGTGACAGATCTTTATTTAAAAAAGAATTCTTCATGAGACACTACTTCTGTACCCAGGAATTGCCAGTAGTGTCAGACTCCATCTCAAGCTTCATTTAAAACAATAAGAAGAGTTGGTAAATAAAGCTGAATTTATCTTTCCTACACAGCTGAAGTACTGAAAAACTAAAATAGAGTGAGTTTTAGCTTTACAGACACTATTTCCTTGCTCTAGCAGTATTACCGGTAAAAATCATGAATCTTGAAGAATTTTGAAAGTTCTTGTTTCTACAAAGTTCATACAATTTTTAAAAGCAACTCTTTCCAGTACTCAAAAGACAGAGCAGAACAGGTATTCCTTGTAACTGACAGAAAGAGAACAATAGGAATATTTCAAAGTATGTGTCTGTATGTGCATATACAACTATATGATGTCTGTTTGTATCTGTACTAAAAATAAGAGACTGGAATGTTAAACAGAATCTAATTCTATTTTATAAACCACTGGAATGTGAAACACAATCTAGTTCTATTTTATAAACCCTACTGATGTACATTGTGCCAAACCTGCACAGACAACAAAAAGGCTGATTTGACAGTACACAGAAAGAGATGTAGAAAGAGACCATAACTTGTAGCAGCAGTATGTTGGATTTTTCATTATTAGCCATCTAAAGTGCATCAAAACATACCCCGTTCAGTGACTCTTAAAGCTGTTTTTTAAATCTAACTCAAAATGTCCAGTTGCCAGGATCCACTGTGCTCATTTTGGATTCTGTGGGCCACATGAACAGACTATTCTTTTGATGAAATGTGTGTAAAAAAAGCTATTTTTCCCCTTACAGATAAATGGTCTTTGTTCCCAAGATTATTCAATCAGTTCAAGTGTAAAGGCATAGCAGGCACACAGGAATGATGAAAGCATTCTCACACAGTGATTCTCCAAGGTCTATCTTCAGTGAAGCATTTCTTGGAAAATACTCTCTTCTGGGCAACTCATCTCCATGTATGTTTTGGAAGATTTCATGGATTTCATGTAGTGGCCGCAGATACCAAAAGGGCCATAGACTAAGATGGATGATTGGATATAACAGCTAATAAATATATTTTTCTGCAAAAAATTGTATCTTGCAAGCTAAACATATTCTACATGATGCCTAATACATGTTATTTAACAGCTGAGGAACATGGACAAGTGTAATCAAATATCGTTTTTTAGAAAAAGTCTGCAAATAATCCTGTGCAACAGCAAAATTTGTTTTGTGTATCTGCCATCGCATTGTCACATTTTACTAGGCAGATATGGTAGTAGTTATTGCTTAGAAAATAGGAATTTGGTTATCACTTTACCCATAAGTTCACACTGAAAATATATCTAGTATAATTGAACAGTTAACAAAGTAGTTCTGTTATTTCTGTTGAATTATTTTATAATTTTATCCAGTAGCATCTTTCAGGATGGTACGTTTAAAAGATGTGATGACTGAGGGGTCATGGTTGCACAAGATGTTTTTTCTTTTTCTGTTATGAAAGTAACTCTAAGGCAGACAAAGCTATGCTGAAATAAGCCTGATGGAACGAGACAGTGAAGGGCAAAATTTGCTGACATCTACACTGAAGAGCTTTGCTCTGACCACTCGTAAGTAACTCCTGCAGTGAAATCATTTTGGTGTTAGTTATGTCGCACAGCCCTTGGCAAAGGAAAAGGGAAGTGTTCCTGGCCAGATGGAAGCAGCAGGATTTTAGTGCATGGCTGATACTGGTTAAAAATGAAAGCAGGAAGAGCAGATATGGTCGTGCCATCCAGTTGTTTCGACAGCCAAACTCCATGCGCATGAGACCTGTGCCAAACACGAGGGAAGGATGGATGGGACAGGCAGGCAAAGCAAAACATCTGGGCTTTACACCTCTCGGAACAAAGGAAGTTGCTTTGCTGTAACAAACCTAAATTGTTTTGGCCTTTTCTTAAGGTAGAAAGATTATACTGAAAGCAGTATAATACCTACCAGTAAATTAGATCATTGATTTTAGCTGTAGTAGGAATGCAAATGGGTAACTTAAAAAGAAGATAAGTTGAAAGTAACTTGTTAATGTATTGTTTAGCTGAAATATAGATGACTTCTTCTGACTGGCTTCTACAGTTTTAAGTAACATTATAACTGCAGTGAAAACATTTAATAGAGTCAGTGTCAGCTAATTAGGACTTTAGATGATTGAGATGGTTATGGGTTCATGGGAGTCATTGTATCTTTGGTAGATTTTCAAAAAACCGAAACTACATTCATAAGAAAGTCATAAACATTGTGACTGTTTATTAGACTGAATTCCAGCTCTGAAGGAACAGAAAGATGCGTTCTACTCATGAGACAAACAAACATCAGTACATACATGCACGTGTACCTGAGATGCTCACCAAAAACCCTAGAAGGAATAAGAGTTTTCAGATGGATTTATGGCCTAGTCATACTTCAAATGCTTGTCTACTGACTGAATACAACAGAACAATGAGAACAAAAAACAGCAAGCAAGCAATAGTCTGTATCTTCCATCTCTGTTTCTCTGACTTGTGACCTTTCCTTGTGAGTTGCTAAATGAAAACATTTTCAGTGTAACACTTGCATGGGTACATTACTTAGGATGACAGAGCAGCTGATTTTGACAGCTGGAATTCAAGGGAATGTCTGTGTTGCAAAATGAAGGCAGTAGGGCCCAATTCCACTTGGAAGAGTAAGGTACTTTTACTCATACAGTTAGACACATGCCTGAGCTTGAACTCCCTAGGGTCAGTGATCCAACTAATAAAGATTTTAGACTGACTTCCTGCTTTACTTTCAGTCCAGTTGTACTGTACAGTCTGTATTTTCTAGTTGCCTTGACACCACAAGTAGCTTCAAAGCAGATGCTTTGCCTCAGACAACAGTTGCCCTTCAATAGATGACATAAGATTTCAATGGAGAAGTAAGATGATTTATGTGAGGGTAGTCCCACAGTGCCTTACATGCAGCTGTACTGTTTGTTTCATTTGCTGCTTTATTCCAGCACATTCTTTGCATTTGAGTGGATAGTAGACTTGACTGTTTTAGGTCAGCAGCTTCCTCTGGCTGCAGTGAAGAAGATGTGGCAGGAAAAATGCTGCAGTTCCATCATCTGGTAGAAGACTGACAAAATCCCTTAGTTCCAGTTCCATTGCAACAACTGATAAAGTTTCTGCTCAGAGCCGGGGAGAAAAATGTTGGTTAGTTTTTTTGAGTTTAGAACAAAGAAACAAAAAAAGGTCATTAACAATGTAATTACTAACTGAAGTAATCAAATCATCTAAATACTGCAACTGGAAGGAAATTTGAGACATACCCTTTTGGATGTAAATACAACTCTAGGAAACTTTAAAACTATCTGAAATTATAACTTAATGTAGATTAAAACCATACCTCTATCTTGACTCATCGGGTCTACACATGGCACTAATTCTAATGCAAGTCTGATCTAGTACTTCCCATGTTTTGTATGAAATGCAAAGGGAGCCCTGGAAATATTAGTACTCTAACTCAGCACTTTCTGTAAAATTGGATGTTTTGCATGCAGCTTCTCAGACCAAGCTGTTTAACGTTATGTTCTTAAGCGATTACAGGACAATTAATAAATGAAAAAAATTCCAAGAAAAACTGCGGCATCAGAAACTAGAACTTTATGATAGAGCATAGCAACCTGTGCAGCCCAATGCAACCCCAAGAGGCTGATTTTCTCAGGCATTCCATTGCCATACTTTTAACAATATGTGTGCTTTATTCAGTACCATTAATTTGTCAAAATAAACACACTGGCCCCTCACCTATACACAGTATTATTAACTTCCTACAAACATGTAACAATAGGACTATGTAACTACTAAGGTGGATTTCTCTACTTCTAGTAATAACACACTGTGGTTTTTTCAGTCTATGACTTAATAATAAATACATACTTAAGCCTCCCCTGTGTTATCAATAACAGCCTAGAAAAAACCCACACCAATCACATTTAGCTCTGTTTAGTACATTTTTTTACTGGTGTCTGTCCCTGATCCATACAGAAACAGTATGATGACTACGATTAACTTTTCGATACAAAATGAATGCCATGATTTTTACAGAAGGGTACCCTGTGGACACTGCAGAATCCTCTGCTAATGACCAGAAAGACTGCTAAACTGGATTAACTTTAATTGGAGCAAAAGGTCCCCTTTTCTTCCAAATTATCATATCAGTTGTCCTTAGTCTGACCAGTTATTAAGAATGTTAGCTGACAAACAAAGGCTTCTGAAGCTGAGTTGAAACCAACTGATTTACCTTTGAGTGATGAAATGAGAACAGGGCAATCACTTCCAGAAAGTCTAATTCTCTTGCAAAGTCCTGGAAGCAGCTTGTTCCACCACAGAGCCTAAATCCACAAAAACCCACAGCAAAAGTGTAAATCAACAAGGACTGCAATTAAGAGTATGAAAGAGCTGCTAAAAATACACTGAACTAATCTCACATATGTACAAATACAGGTCAGTTATGACAAAATTAATTTATATAATGCTCTGAAATGCAGTCATTTTGCATGTATTGTATTTTTCAATCTTCAGTGCAACCTTTTTCTGCTCAAAAATCTTACCAAAGTGCCTTTTATACCTCTATAGACAAAAGTTTAGGAGACAAAAGTCACAGAATTGATGTTTTTCCATCAAAACAGCTCCATGCAAAGTGGTGACCAGCATTACTATAAGAACATTGCTTCGTCCCCTGACCTCATGTCTACTCCCTACAGCTGTAGTAGGGAATTAGGTTTTGTGTACAATTCTGTTGGGAAGAATGGAGCAAAGGGAAGGGATTTCTTTCCTCCTTCTTTAAACTTGGTAACTTTTCTTTCACCTCTGTTCAGATTCAGTACTGCAATCTGACATTCAGCTCTAATGTGGAAGCAATCAAAGAAACTATTTTCAGAGCTGAATAAAAAGTTCGAATGTGGTTTTGAACAGAGTTCTAGTAAATCCACCTAGTAAAGGATCACCTCTGCTGACTCCAGTCAGTAAGGCTGTGTACAATTAATTGAGTGGCTGTGATAGGCAATAGAAATAAATTCCTATAGTCCTGGAACACTGGAATAATACCAGTTTGAACATTAAAACTGTATAAAGGAAAAATGGGACATGAAGACATAATCTTTCCACTAATGCATCAGTACCAGTCTGATGTTATCAGATCAGAAGATGTCACTAGAAGACAGGAAACACATATTTAAGTGCGATTTTATTGAAGTACCTTGTTTTTCTTATCAGTTAGCTTGTTGCTAAGATTTCATCTATAAACACTGTCACTTTAGAACACCAATTAGTGAGAAACTAGGTAGTTTTTCATTTACAGTGGAAAAAAACATATTACTCTCCCTTTTCTGAGGCACTCTGCCATCTGGAAAGACTATGCTTTAAATTTACTATCATGAATACTGTAAGTGACAGAAGAAACTGGAGGGAAAAATATTCCATTAAAATCAGCAGGGACCGAGTTAAAAAATTAAAATACCAAGCAGGAGGTTCAATGCAAGCTAAGCAGTTTACTTTGTCTGAAAGCTGGGCTGTGTGACCCACCCAGATGCATCTGTACACAACAGCACTGTAGTTAGGGGAAAGCCCCAAAGAGCGGAGCACACCTGCTTGTCCCCTTGCAGCTCGTGCTGCGCGTAGGCCACGGCCGCCCCAGGACACCCGGAGAGCAGCTGGTCAATGGCCGCCTCCCAGCGGCCCAGGCGCGTCTGGCACAGCACACGGACGGCGAGGCCCACACTGTCCCACTCCGGCAGGGGCTCCAGCACTGGCAGGGCCGAGGCTACGTTGACTGACTGACTACATAAAAGAGACTGAAGACAAGAACAGAAAGTATTGTTTGGATTTAAGACAAACTTTGCAAAAAATGCTAACTCTAACCTTAGAACAGAAGCACTTACTTGTTGGAATACTTCTGAAATAATACTTCCCTTAAAAAATGTTGCTGCAAATTAAGAAATCAAGTTTAGAGAGGATGCGAATGTAAATATCACTGTTACCAATCGATCTCTTCAGTACTTTTTTCATCCATCATTTCAACTGGCCTTTTATTTCAACTTGGCTTACTCAGGAGGGAAGAAGAGAAGAGTGTGCTGGAGAAAACTGTTCATACCTACACAAACATTTGCAGAATGACTCTAAGTTGTAAGCACTAAGATTTAATACCTGTTTCATACCTGTAGTCTTGAGATGTCTTCATGGTAATCTTTATCAGATGAACACTCCACTGACATTATGGAAGTTACCCATGGGAAAATCAACCCAAAATGATTACAGGAGTTTATCTATACAAGAATCAAGTTGCAATAAAAGAAACATTTCTGTTAGTGACAGTTCCATGTGAAATGCACTTCAAGTGAAGAAAATTTTGATCTCAAATAGTATAACTTAGAAGAGCAACAACTCTTTCTTCTGGTTGATACTTGTTCACAAATGAACTGGAAACTTTTATTCAGCTCTGTATTTCAGCTTTCCCATTAATAATTCTTTAAAAGTCATCATTCACACAATTTTCTCATTCATTAAGCTCTGTAAGATTGCAAACACTCCACCTGACACATTCTCACTGTTTCATTTTAGCCCTTATTTCTATCCGGAGCTGAAATTCCTGTTGGAAGTATATTTGCAAATGTCCCCAAGGAGTAGGACTGCCCAGAGCCAGCAATACCACTCTGTAAAGCACACTACCTTATTTGTTTTCAGTCTTGCTTCTTTTAACAGATAAACTGTCCAGAATTAAAATACTAAGGATGGGATTTGGATAGATTTTGGAGGAACACTGCAGACCTACAAAATCCTGAGCGATTTACAACTTACCAGATCCTCTGTTGTTTTCAATGGCTTAGTCTCAGGAAGTTGCTTCTTTGATATTCTCCAAACATACTGAGAAATAACCCTCAATAGGAGCTTCTCAAGTATTTCTTCCTGAGAGCAGACCACAAGAAGAGCTTCCCAGAAATCCACCAAGAGCTGAGGAACGGCGTTTTCACCGTTACTACACAACATCTGAGAACAAAAACGACAGAAGACAGCAAGTTAGCACAGACTGTGGTGATTATTAATATTAGAAATTAGAAGAGACAGGAGGAACAGTCTTTCATGAGAAGCAGAATTCTGATTCCTTTTTTGTCCTGTGATGCTATGTAATACACTGCTGAGCAAAGTAAAAAGTTCATGGAATGATTTTAAGGTAATCAATTCTAAACAAGAGATTTGATTTCTTCTTCAGGATTCACTGTATTGCCAGAAATGTCACCTCTGCTGTCAGCAAGTATACAGACTGCTGTATTGGAGAATTTTGATATATGCCAACAGTCAAGCAGGTGTCTAGAGAAGAAGACCAGAGGCCACGATGAGAGATGCTGTGCAGCTCAGCTGGGTGTCACAGCAGGACTCACAAGGGAGATGTTTTAAGGTCTGCTGTGCCAGTAAAAAGGAATTTTACTTAGTTTCCAAATGGTTTTAAACAGTAACACTTGTTCTAATTTGAACTTTATGACTTGCTCTTTTGGATACAGATCTTTCAGTTAACAGGTATAGTAAGACTGCAACATACCTACATTGCAGAACACATTTTTAACGCAAGTAAGTTATTCATTGTAAAGAAAAGAAAAAAAGGTTTGTCTATTCCCAATCAAAAGAAAGAAAACTTCAGGGATGCTAGAAAAACTAATCTATTACTACTGCTTCTCATAATCTGCAGATACACTTTCCTTTAAGGAATTTATACAGAACATCAGAACATTATATACCTTTATATTTAAGTCTCATTCTTTAGAAGTATGTTTTAATCTCAGTAATTTCTTCAAAAGGAGCTCATGGAATTAATTTATCTAAATTCTGTTAAATTTCAGTAGCCTTATGAAGCTCAGTCACTAGGAAGGCACTGAAAGACCACTGAAATCAGGGTATTCTCCATTCAAATGACAGGGTAACAACAAAGAACCTAATGGATTTTTTTTTTGATTTTTGCTTCACTTAACCAGTATTTTTTTCCAGAAGGTCCAGTTTTTGACTCTGTAATCATCTATCATGACTGGAATATCTCCAACCCTCTTTCTGAAGAAATGTTGAAATGTGAGTGAAGGAGTAGCTGAGTTTGCTTTTCTTACCCATAACAACATCACTCTGAAAAAACATAGAAGCAAAAAAAGATCACAGGCCAACCTTGAAAAAGGTATCTGCTTCTTCCAGTTCAATTTTACTGTTCTCATGTAAAGCTACAATGGCAGCCACCAGTAAACCAGGCTGCATCTCCTTCAGGTGAACAGCAAACTCAGTTGGTGTAACAATTCCTCCCCTATGCTGCCTCAAGAGTCGTGGTTGCCCAATGAAGCCACAAGCCAGTGTTGTCTACAAACATAATCAAATATAAATCAGGTAAAGAATTCAATACATACATGATTCAACCCAGTAAACTCAGTATTTCCTCAGGCAGTGGAGTTTAGATGGAAGAAATGAAGGAAAGTCAGGGGAAGAAAATAAATCCTTTCTACAGTTCATAGAGCAGCTCTTCAGACACCAAGCTCCAAACTGTGTGAACACTCCTGGTGCCTGAACACTGAAAGCAACATGCTGTGGAAAGCCGGAGTTACTGTGCATGTAAGAAAGCTGGATTTCATGAAGAAATCCATGACATTTGATACACATGGTGCTTTGAAAAACCACTGGCTGAATTTCCAATAGATTAGTTTGCTGAAGTATGATTTTTATTTTGAAAATACACCTGAAACAACGATCAAAATGTGTTGCACTTTGTGCAACAGGAAGTTGTTTCTGGGTGTGTGAGTGCTTTTGAAGGCAAGCATAACAAGGTGCTATTCCCACTTTAAAGACAGTGGAGAAATTATGCCCAAAGAAATTAATTGAATTACTTAAATATGCAGACCTAGGAGGAAAATTCAGATTTCACCCCACTATGCATACAAATTATTTTTCCTTTGTTTAGCTTTCTGAAAGTGTTACTTTTTTCTACTTTGACACAGAATATTTTTAAAGGTGAAGTGCAATAGAACATATTTAATAGATCAGATTAAAAAGAAAGAAAACCCAACCAAAAAACCCAACACGCAAACCTCAGCCACCTTCTATAAATAAATTCCATTCTATTCTATTTTCTTCTGTTCTGTTCTATTCTATAAATAACATCCATGCAGTGGAATGTGTATGTTTGCTCACAACATGGCAATTTCACTTGATCATCCTGCAAAAGTAGGTGGTGCTGAATATAATTTTTGAAACAGGTCCCCACAGTTCCCACCTTGCAATTCAAAAACTGCTTATTTTAAAAAGCTCTCCAGGACTTCTTCCACCGAAGCATGACAACTAACTTTGGAACAGCTATCTATTTATTTCAAAAGTTTTTAGACTTCCAATATATCACTCTAAGAAAACGTCTGTATTTCAAGCTCTATCACCTTTGAATATTCCAGTCCTGATCAACCTTAACAAGAAGTGATTTACAGATTGGTCTCAGTCTAAAATCCCATGTGAACATCTATGGGAGAGACAGCTCCACTAACACTTTCCCCCCAGTTCACAAGGATTTCTTATTTTCATGGCACTGAAGTAGATTCTGGTCTGATCTAAATAAGGGTTAAGTAAAGTAAACTAAAAATAAACAGAGGAGGAACTAGACTCCACACGATCTATGAGATTCATAGTGAAGACATTTTATTACACACAGCACACAGTTTATATCAGGTGTCATGGTTTCAAGTTATGGCTTCTTTGGCCACCATGGTATCTAAGGAAATTACACAAGTATTCCACACTTGTTTTCCACGTGGTGGGGGAGGAGTTTCCGGGCTGGGTGCTTCTATCGGGGGAGCTGGTGGAGCAGGGAGTGAGCCTGGCTGGTTTCTCCTGCGGCTGTGGGTTCTCCTGGCCTGGGTGAGATTGTTTTTGTTTGTTCTCTTTTCCTGAAGTCTTTAATTGTATTTGGTTTAGGTTTAAGTTAGTTTTCTCCACATTTCGGGGGGGTTTTCCCTTTCCCTTTTCCCTTCTTTTCCCCTGGGGGAAGTGGGGGCCCCCTACGTCCTGTACATACAGTGTGACTGTGAATATCAAATAATATAGTTTTTTTATTTATTCAATTCGGTTTCTGTTGCATTTCGTTTCTTTCCAGTTTTTTCCCTTTGCTGGGATGGCTTTGGGAGAAGGGAGGGAGCATACAGTCCAGGGCTGGCATACAGTTAAGCCAAACCTGCGACACAGGTTAGGACTACAGCTCATTGGCTAAAAGAGTTACACACCACCACACTAGATACTTCAATTGGTTAGAACCTCTCTCTCACAAGTCCTATGTTTATATTATTTCATCCTGGCTATTTTTGTGCACCTGCAGAGTCCTGTGTATTCCTACTATGTAAATTCTTGGGGAGAAACCTTCTCCCTACCAGCCAGCAGCAGCTGAGCTCCTTGCTGCTTCTGGCTGATAGCTGAGTCTCACAGGGCTTTCTACAGATCTGAATTGCTCACTTTTGATTTTACTGCAACAACAGTTAAGTGCTGTGATTCCATGTAAGAAAGATGTGAAAATATATACACAAATTTCAGTTTGCGTGGACAATGGATGAATATCCTCTTCAAGAGCAATTTTATAACAACTGTTTGCATACGAATGCTTTTTTCATGGGCATATCACATACTAATTTCAGGTGGAGGGGTGTAGAAACACTACTATACAACCCTGCCAGGCAGCTGAAGAGCACTGGTAACCAGCATTTAATTCATTAAGAATTAAGAGCTTAAAAACTTTTACTTATTTGGTAAAGCTTTGCCAAGACAAGATGTCCCCACCTGCAGGGTAAACCGCACAGTCCCAGTGTAGCCAGCCCTCCACTCTGCTGTTACTGCACACGTTCAGTGGAGCCACCACAGCACATTGGGAGGAAGAGGAGTTGTAAAATGCAACCAAAAGTCAAACTACTGACCTGGACTTTGCAAAGCATGAATAGCTCATGCTCCTGGCATACTTTACCTCCTTATAGGAGTCCATCTCATGTTCATACATTATCAGGTCTCCCATTTTCAGAGCCAAGAAAGCCTTAGTAAGTGTCAGGACCACTGATGGCATCATCTTTTCTACTTTCTGAAGGTACTTCACAGCTGTCAGAGGACACACGTTTGTCATGCAGGGGCTGCAAAGAATATGAGGCAGCTGCACAGGGTCAGCGAGATGGAATATGTCGAGAATTTTATTTCCTGATTCCTATTGAAATAAAAGCCATTTGACAGTTTAGACCTTTTCAGATATACAGTCTTCTATGGCATAAGAAAGTAGTGTACTTTAGTTTTGGTGTTTGTTTTTTTAAACAGACAAGTACAGCTTAGCTGTCAAATCACTGTGCCTGTCCTGTCTCTCCCCCACCTACTGGTAAAAGTAAAGGATCACTAACTGCCAGTGATTCAACCCATATTCTGGGGTGCTGGGAGAACCCCAGAGTGAATTGTTTTTACCAACCTGTACAATTTGGCAATGTTCAAAGAAACCATTCATTTTGCTAGAGAAATGGGAGATGAAAGAAATTAGAGGCAGAGCTTTCCTAAACCAGAAGTGTCTCTGTGTACAAGTGGGAACCAGATCACCAGCAGCATGCATCATGATAGCCAAACCCATAATGTGCTGCTTGAAAGCAGCCCAAAGCATCACAGGTGCTGCTTGCTATTTTTGAATTGAAAATGTGAAAGTAAAAATAATGTGAAAAAGAATAACTGTAAAACTAAATAAGCAGCTCAGCATTTTCAATGTGAATTTGATTTAAAATTAGATACGCAGTTCTTAAAATCAGAACTAAATCAACAGATTACAAAAAATCCAAGTTGTCTCTACCTTGCTTAATTCTTCATTCAGGTCTTCATTAAGGGAGTGAGTTAAGTAAAATATAAGTCCTCTCTCATATGTCTGTATTTCATCACCTTCTGAAACTAGTCTCTCTAAAACTTCAGTCATGGATAAACCTGACATTCTGTAGTATGGCAAAGCAAGGTGATAATCCTTTGTGTCAAACCTGAAGGCAACAGAGAAGAAGGAAAAAAAATAACAAAACAACTAAGGGCAACACTTCTGCCATCCCTCTTGCTAAGAACTAAAACAACACATCAAACAGAGTCACAGACACATCAGTAATCTACACAGACATAGTTCATATGCACATAATGTTGCATTCTGTGTTTAATGACAATAAAGACACACAGCTACTGAAGAGATGACCAGATTAAGCTGTTTTCATAAAACACATACGTAACACTAATGTAAAAACAGCAAAGAATTACAGATTTTCATTTTTAAGGTGAGATTATTGAAAACACAGCTCAGCTATACCACTTTGACATCTAAAGCATACCTGCTGTAGCAGTCTCCTAAGAATGCACAACTTTCTCTGAATGCTCTTAGAAGTTCTTCTCTCTCATCTGATTTAAGGGAATGAGGGTCCATTATAGCTGCTCTGACCAGTAAGTGAGCCTCACTTAGAAGATGAATGCAGCTCTCAGTTTTAACATTTTTGTAAGTTCTACTATAATCTACCTAGGACAGACAAATGATACACTTGAGCTACTGACAAAAATTAAGAATATATATAACAATTCTAATGAGGAAAGTAGCTATATGAAATAGTACTATGGGCTATTCATGAGAAATACATTACATATTCAGCAATGGCATGCATCAGAGATTAATTAACAGTATTTAGTTTTAGTTAGCAAACAACAAAAGTAGGGGTTGGGCAATACCATTTCTCTGTAAAGCTGAATGGTTGAAACAGTGTTTATAATATATAAATTCCAACCAGGCTCTGGCTCAGAATTTGTTCTGGATTTGATGCTGTCAGCCTTTCTGGAACTGGAGAGGAGGAAAAGAGTTGAGTTGTCAGTAATGAAATAAACACTATGCAGCCAAAACCCCACCATTCATTTAATAATTCAAATGCATAAATAGGTATGTTTGCAGACCAATAAATTCTGTAGAGTTAAGCTGTGAATTTAAGTCTTAACAGCTAATACCAAAAAAGGTATAGGCATGGTTCATACACCAGAACATCATCAGAACTGTGTACTGCATCTTCTCTAGTGCTTAACTCCAGGTAGTACCAGCTACTTAGAGGAATCATCGAATCATCAAATGGCTTGGCCTGGAAGGTACCTCAAAGGCCATCTAGTTCCAACCTCCCTGTCATGAGCATGGGATGCCACCCACTGGCTGCCCAGGGCCCCATCCAACCTGACCCTGAGAATTTAAGTACTTTAAAAAGTTATTTACTTGCCTTCTGTAACGATTTACTGCACATTTGCCCCTGCAGCTCTATGAAAATGTTTGCCAAGACACGGCATAAAGAAATATCAGAATGCTTTTACTCACACATTGCCTAGATCTGTAATGCCCATAGAAACACTGCAGGAAAACACAGACTCTCTTTGTTTTGCTTTTTGGTTTTAACAGTTCTGGGATATTTACATCTTTATTTTCAAATTACAGTTCTAAGTAGCTTAGTATTTGTTCAACTTATGTCCTTTACAGAATGCAAAAAGAGTATCTTCCTCAAATGCTAATTAAAGAACTTGAAGCAACAAAACTGGCAGAAGAAAACTACAGTATTTTGAATAGGCATTCTCCCTGATGGGCTTATCCTTACCTCCTCCTGAATAATGTCAGCTGTAGCCTTTAAGAAATACTGGTTCAAATAACTGCTTCAATCAACTACAGCTGTCCCACTCTTTTTAATTAACTTGAACTAACTTTAATAAATGTAGTTTCTGAATAACTGTTTAGAATAGCTCCTTAGCTGTTTTATGAAAAGCCCTCAAAAAGGACGGGGAATAGCAGTTCCCATGGAAATCGATAAAAAGTCACATATACCTCTGGCTAAAATACACGCTCCAAAAGTAACTTGGGCCAAAGTCTGATCCAGCTTTGGTCATGGATAACTACAGTGATGTCCATAACATTTCTTGGAAAGAGCCCCAAAGATAAGACATTTTCATTTTGTGCTACAGCATATTTTGTCACTTGTAGCTTTGGTACTCTGCATATTTTTGTTTCTTGAGATAAATATTTTTCTTCTCCAGATAAGTTCTTAGTAATGTCAACATTTTGTTGATTTCAAGCATTTTTGAGCCTACTCTCATTTCTTCTGCATCAGTTAATACTCAAAAAACAAACAAACTTGGTTTCTGTAATCATTCACTAAGAACAGAATTATTTCCAATCCGTTTTTCCACTCCTACTGCCAACACCCACAAACTCAGCACTGTACACAAGAGCTGTAAGTACCATCTCCCTAAAAGACACAAAGCCTTACAGCATCCTTCTTGTAGGCTTTCTTCTTTCAGTAATATCTTCTGTGTCTGCCTTAGTCAAAAGAATTATATGGTTTTTGAAATGACAGATAGCTCTTGGTCCTATAAAAAGTTGCATTCTTAATGTACAGACATCCAGTGTGACAGGTGGACAAGCCTATAAAGGAAAGGGACTGTTTTGTCATTTCAGTTAGCATGTACATTGAGTCTTTAGATAAATCAGGAAAAAAGTAACCTTTGTAGAATGATCTGATATTAAAAACATTCATGGGCTTTCCTAACTTTGAGTGCTTCACTTAAGTAAGAACAAAAATACTCATAAAAGCATGACAAGAAATACTGAACGATGACTTAAAAAAAATAATTTCCCTCTTCAAAGCAACTACAGTTTTTGCTGTGTGTCTTAAAATAATGGAGCCTGAGACAGATGCCTTACACAGAAGACTTAATCTCAAATAGTTTGAATTTGGCCAAGTTGTAAAAGACTGTCTGGTTATAAAAGTCTTTATTTCAGTTGCTTATAAAATGTAATTACAGATAGAACTATTATATTTGCTTGCCTATTGTTACATTATATCCCCCGTATTATATCCCCAATTTGTTCAATATGCACCTCTCAAGTAAAGCTTACCCTGTGGTCTGTACTGGACTGAAAACTGAAAAATGCAACCTCATTTGCAAGGAAATATTCTACAGTTACAGCTTTGAAAAGGTAAAATACTATATTTACACATTAACATACACAGTGAGGCAAGGCAACACAGCATTGTGTGTGTAACCTGCTTTTTGAAGACATCTCAACATTTCTTGTAAGAGGCAGAGGCCTGCAGGGGTCACCTGGAGGCAGCTCTAAACTGCCCTGAGCTAGTCAGAACCAGAACCAGAACCACGACCAGGCACCTCTAAAACTAGTGTCTAAAAAACCAGCAGAAAAAATAGTAATAGCAAATAATAAAAATAATCATCCTCATCCTCACACTTCAAACTCCCCACCTGGGCAGAGCAACCCCTGGGGGAACATGGCCCATGGAGTACTCAGAGCAGCGCAGGGCCTGGAGCCCAGGGAGGATGTGCAGCCTGTGCACAGCAAGCTGCAGCACGGACATCTCTGTGGGGTCCAGCTTGCACACCCTTCCAAACCTCCTCTGGAGGCAGGAGGCAGCCTTTGGCTGATGGACCTGAATGTAACCCACAGTGACAACACAGAAAGCTGAGACTGGAGAACGGACAGTCACATGTTTGTATCAGTTATCTAGTACCTCTATGGAGAGCAGAGAATACGTGTTTGGTCTTGAAAATTTTATAAAACTTCAACTGTCCTGTGGTATCTTTATGTCTGCTGTCTGCATGCTCAAAAGAAATCCTTGAGTGCTAACTTAAAATACACCTCAGTCTCTCTTTCCTGCTACGTTCATTAAGATATATCGCCTTTACGATTCAACAGATTTTTACTGATAAGCAATTTAAGGAAGCGGAAAAGTTTACACCTCCAAGGATCAAAAGCCCTCCTCCTGAAAAGCATGCCTTGAGTATCTGGTAGCAGAGTTGTTCAATTATCTACACTCCTACAAAAACTGGTTTTTCAAGGACAGTTGAGAAAAACATCAGCTACAACAAGGGAAAACTGCACCCTTCATTCAGTTTTATACAGAAAAGCACGCAATTTAGTTTGAAATAGAAGTGATTTTACAGCTTTTGGTATTTTTGAAAACATTCTACTAATGGTCTAGAATTTAAAATGGCAATAATAGATTGTTTCATTAAAACATCTGCAGACCATTGAAATACAATATGCCATAGACTGAAGTAAAATACTAATTTTGGAGGTTATTTTGTCAGTTCAGCCAAGAGAAACTAACAGGATTTCGAAAGGAAATGTAAGTCAGCTAAGAGCCACACCACTACCCCCCCAGTTGCAGTGAGGTAACGAGAGGTGCACCTTCACCGCCGTGTCAATATAGGGATCCTCGTCCCGAGCTGCTGCCGCACTGCATCGCACTGTGAAACACTGCAGGTTCTCACTAAAGGGAAAGAGAGAAATGCAAAAATGAAGGAAAGAAATTAAGACTTGCAAAAATCAAGTAGCCAAAACTACAGAGAATCAATTCTTTTTGCTTTGAAGAAATGGGCTTTGAAGCCTAAGCAGGGGGGCCCACTGGACTAACACATGAGCCTGCCCAGAGATTTCCAGGAGATTACGAAGGAAGGACATGTCAGAGGGGGGCAGGGAAAGGGCAGCAGCACAGAGAATATATCAGCAAAATCATAAACTTAGTACCTTGTAATGACGTGCAGGAACTGTGGAGTGAGGACTGCCTGCTCTGACTTCTCTGAATATTGGTAAGTAGAAATTAGTTCTACCAACTTCCCAATAGAGTAGAGATATCCAACATGAGGTAAAGAGAAAAAGCAAAAGAGACTCAGTAGTTCTCTCTTGTTCTCAGTTTCCTCATAGGCTGTCGCAGAACTTCCTAGATGTAACAATGAGAAAGGCATTTTATATACTTCATAAATCCAAACCTGGCAATTCCACTACGAGCCTGATGCCTAAGATACTATCAAACCTGCCCAAGTTGCAGACTGGTTTTGTTAGTAGCTAGTAAAAAGAACTATATGACACTGAGTGCACAGGTCAGCAAGTTATGCTACATTATCTCATTTGGAGGCATTTTCACAAAAGTAAGGACATACCATTGAGTGAAGAAATTCTATAGATTTAATAGTATTGGACTGTCCTGGTAAATACACTACAGCTAAGCATCCATGACTGGAAAGATCAGCCTGATCTTAGAATTACCTATAGGTTCCAATGAATGCTCACCTAGAACTGCAGCTCAGCAAAATACAGGTCCTCACTTAAGGAAAAGAAAGGCTGGCAATGACAGAATTTATTTAGAAAGCCACTTTAGCAGGTAACAGCTGTGTTCATTTTCTACAGACCCTCTTGTCAGAGCCTGTAAATCACAAGAGAGCATAAGATACTTGGAATGAAATGGCTAGTACCTCATTCTTTCCAGTCCACTGCAAGTTAAACGAGGCTTTGCTACTGAGCAGACAGAAAACCACCTCAAATTGGGTGAGCAGTCAGTAAAGCCAAAAGGGCCAACCACATCCTGGCATGCACCAGGCATAGCGTTGCCAGCCAGGGGAGGGAGGGGATTATCTCACTCTGCTCTGCACTGGGGTGGCCTCACCTCGAGTTCTGGGGGCAGTTTGGGGCATCACAATATAAGAAGGATATAAATCTATTAGAGAAAGACCAAGAGAGGGCTACAAGGGTGGTAAAGGGCTGAGAGGGGAAGCCATATGAAGAGTGGCTGAGGTCACTTGCTTTGTTGAGCTTGGAAAAGAGGAGTCTGAGGGGAGACCTAATAGCAGTCTACATGCAGATCCTGAGGGAATGACAGGAAGCTCTCTCAGGGGAGGTTTAGGTGGGACATCAGGAAAAGGTTCTTCCCCCAGAGGGTGGTGGGCACTGAACAGACTCCCCAGGGCAGGGGGCATGGCCCCATGGCTGCCAGAGTTCAGCGAGTGTTTGGACAATGCTTTCAGGGACAGTGTGGGATTGTTCGGGTGTCCTGGGCAAGGCCAGGGGTTGGACTGGATGATCCTTGTGAGTCCCTTCCAACTTAGCATATTCTAAGATTCTATGAAATCTGACTACTAACATACAGCATTAAATTCTTCCGTGGGTCTTTTGGGGCTTGAGCTAGTGAACCCCTAAAATCTGCATTCATCTTTTCCTTTTCCAGTTTTAATTAAAGCCTGTCAGAAAGGTAACCTATATCTTAGTGACTATTACAATTTACTACCCTGATTTCCTCTTTGGGCTAGTGAGCAGCAGTCTTATAACACTGACAATAATTTTATTAATGCAGCATAAAGAGTGACTGTTATGCAACACAAAATTAATCAGCAGAGAACTGATAAAAGCTGATTTAGTCTTCCTCTTTTGGAGTTTAAGGCTTATGTGGAACTTGGAGAAATTTAAAGCTTTTTTGTTAATAGAAGCTCAGCTTAAATCATGGAAAAGAGAGGAAAGATCTCAATTTGAAAAACAAATCATACAGGAACAGTGTACAAAACAGGATACACAAAGAAGCTCCTTCCTTTCACAGTCTCCTATGATGCCACCAGCCCACTGTGCCTTCACACATATCCTTATACCTGTCTGGTATACAGGCAGCAGTTGAACAGAGTGCAACTTTGTCTCTTCACAAAACCCAAAAGGCGACTGGTCGGGTGTAAAACGTCTAGAGAAAAAAATCCAAAACAACAACATGGGACCTCAAGGGAGAGATCATGATGATCTACAAGTAAATAGCACTGTCTGTATCAGGTACACCTCATGTTTTAACACACAGCAACAGTTCACATTCCTACAACCAATGCCATTAGCACAGCAACGCCAAGAAGCATGTGGCACAGTTAGATACAACCATCTGGAATCCCTTCAACCAAAATCCTCCTTCTTTCCTTGTCTACAAGATGCATGTCAAAGTTTGAGATCACTGGAAGACATGTTGCAATTGATTTGGACCTCAATTTAACCTTTTTTTGTCCCTCTCTTTTTATTCCACTGAGCTGTATGTAACATCATGCCATCTCCAATCCTACCTTTCTTTCCTATTATGTCTCATCCCTTTGCCTGCTTTGCTTTGGAATTCACTGCTGGACTGTGACATCAATTCTTCCTCCATCTATGATAAAAATTTTAATAAAAGAGGAAGACTAAATTAGCTGCCTGTTCAGGGGACCTGGAGAGGGAAATGCTGAGCACTTCTCCCTGGGATCCTGGACAGGACACGTGGGAAGAGCTCAAAGCTGCATCAGGGCAGTTTCAGGCTTGACATAAGGAAACATTTTCTTCCTGAGAGAGTGGTGAAACATTGGAACAGGGATCCTAGAGAGGTGGTCAATGCCCCACACCTGTGATTGTTTACAAGGCATTTGCACTATGCCTCCAGTACTACGCTTTAACAGTAGCTCAGTTCAGAAGTGGTCAGGCAGATGGAGTAGATGACTGTTGCAGATCCCTTCCAAGTGAAATATTCCAATATACTAAAAAAGGGCTTTCTTTGGTATCCCATTATTTCCTCCATTCAAAAGAACCCTAACCCTTACAAAAATCCCAAAAGTCAAAATATCAGTTTTCTATCAAAAAGACCACACAACAATCCACAACTCATTTTGGTTTCTTGCAGTAAATTAGCCCATAAAGGGGAAAACAACATTTGTAATACCTGAAAAGCAGATACTGCACTTGGAAGTGCTTTGTGTCTTCTGTAGGTAACTCTGTAAATTCCAGTGTGATGGGTATCTCACACAGTTTACTTTCTTCCCCAAGCAGTTCCACTGGTTTCTGACATACAATGAACTCATCTAATTCAAGCTGCAAAGTATGTGCTGAAGGGCTTTCATCTTTCACACCTGAACAATGAAAATGTTATCTTAATTGTTCAAACCATTCCATTCTGCAGCAAGAAACTGGTATGACAATTAAATACTCCAATTACAGCTACTAGAAGATAGGCACAATTCCTTATTTAAGCCTCAACAATCTGAATACCTAACAGTCAAGACTGCAGGAAAATAACTCATGTAGACTGTTCATAAGAAAGCGAATCCAAGGCAACTTGTGCTGCAAGTAGTTGATCATCAAAAAATGCTGTCTTTTGGCTGGAGAGGTTTTGAGAAGGAAAAGGCAGCAATCACAGAAAGTTGTGTTATATTAAACTCACTTAAGTTCTGGAAAGCAACTCCTAACAACACTCAGAGAGAAACTGTAACTTTTCTATTTAGTTTTTAGTAATAAAAACTACTAGGGGCAGGATGCCATTATCTGAGAAAAGATCCATCTTCACTCAGCGAAGAACATTCCATTTATATTTTCCCTATCTGACAAGTTTTCTTTACATCTTTTTCTAGGTGCATTTTCCATTTCTAAAAGACTGTCCTTTTATTTAATGATAAGGGAAGGACTTGCTGCAAGTTTGTCGGTGTTCATCTGATACGTGTACTTTTGGAAAGGTGGGAATTGATAATTGATTACACAGGGATCGATTTCTTGCAATACACAGAAACAAAACCTACTGAGTACATCCGTTCCTGGGATTTCTAGGATTCTAAGGCAAGCCCTCGATTAAGACAAAGGACTGACAAACGAGAATTTGCTTGATCACGTGGGTTCTTAGCCTACTAACAGTTACAAAAGTACACAGGCATCGCCACAGAAATATTCTTAAATGTTTAAGGCAGTTATTTAGGCAGTGACACTGAGAGAATAGTATTTCTGAACGTAGCACAATGAACTACTACCACTTTAGTTTGGCCCATGGGGGCAGGTTGAAAACAGGGACCTAAATCTCTGTCTGTAGAGGCTGCATTATCCTGAAGGTGTGCAGAATGATGGCATATTCCTTTGAGGTGCTACCTTCAAATCAAATGCAGGTTGGTACAATTTTTCATGTCCCAGAACATTCAGCTGACAGTCACAGAACGATCTAGAAATATTTTGTGAAGGGCAAAGACCTTGTTTGAGGCTACTTTCAGAATAACAGGAATCAGAGTGCAGATTCTCAGAGATTAAAAAAAAATTTTAAAATTTATTTCTGCACTTACCTCCATCCACAGTCTTCTCTAATGCACTGACTCCCTGAGCACATTGCTCTGTTCTGTCTGCACTTTGCTGGACCAGTTCCAGTTTCAGGATTAGAACTTCCAGCTCAGTTGTTATGGCTATATGTCTGGCACAAAACGCAACTTCAGCAGGAATGAGGTTATCAATGTGCAAAATTAAGGAGCGTTCAAAATCTAACACAGTCAAATTCTGGTTTATGACCAGGTATTTCAAACAGAATATGACTAGTTTATTCTTGCAGCCCACAAGAAGATCTCCATTTATGGGACAACATGAAATGCACAGTGGAGGGTCTGAAAGTGGCATTTCAACAACTGACATCTGTTCTTTCAAGGTTTCACTGTATGACTCTTCCATCTTGTGACCAACCATCCGAACACACACACGAGAACTCCCTGCAGACATGCATCTCCAGTTCACATATGCTCTTAGGAAAGTTGCTTTGCTTTTTTCTTCAATTGTCACCAGATAGTCTCCTTAAAAGAAAGCAGTGCTACTGATAAATCATTAAAGAACAGATGACAGTTTTTGAGCTCTTTACCTCCTGTAGTTCATTACAAAGAACATCCTAGTCTCAACTCGTACAGGAAATTCCAAAAAGCAGTTTTCACTAATTTTTCTCCAATTAAATACAAAGTCCAAGTTTCTTTGCTGAGTGGCACACACGTAACATATCGTCAAAAAAAAGGACTTAAGACATCTAGGTCCAGAATAACTCCTAAGTGAATCCACTTTCTGAGTTGTGTTTGCAGACGGTTTTCCGCCCCCGCGTCCCCGGTCTTTGTAGTCTAAAGACCAGGGAAAGCAATAGACCAACAGACTCACAGACAGTTGCGAGATTGGCTGGAGCAGCCACCCGCCCCGTGCTCTGAAAACAAAACCCCAATGAAAGAAAGGCAGAGAGGGAGTACTGACCCCAGTCTGGGCGGAGGCAGAAAGCAAACTAAGGGAAATGCGGCCCGCGCCCCCCGGGGCGCCCGAGCCGACCCAGGCCCGGGGGGAGCCTGAAGAGGGGGAGCCTGAGGGAGGGGGAGCCCGAGGGAGGGGGAGCCTGCGGGAGAGCCGGGGGAGAAGCCCGAGGGAGGGGGAGCCCGAGGGAGGCCCGGGGGCAGTGCCAGGCCTTCTGCGGCGGGGCCCGAGCGCTGCGCCGGCCGGTCACCCCCCCACCCCGGGCCCGGCCGCCTCGGCCAGGCGAGGCCCAGGGCCTCTCCCCGCACTCGAGCAGGGCATTTCCCGGCCTCCTCAGCCGAGCCCTCCCGGAGCAGCGGCCGCCGGGACTGACCTGCCGAGCTGTGCGCCATGCGCAGCACGGGCCCCAGCGTGGCGAAGGAGCCCAGGGGCTCACAGCGCCCCTGGTCGCGCAGGGCGAACACCTCCACCCTGCAGCTCGCCGCCGCGCTGGCCACGAACAGCACGTCCTGGCCGCAGCAGAATTGCGCCGGCTGCTGCTGGCAGGGCACTACCCGCTGCGACCCGAACGGGTGCAAGTTGTAAAGCTGCACCATGACTCAGGAGCAGCGGCGTGAGCACCGACGACCCCTCGGGGCGCCGCCTGCACTTCCGCGGGCAGAGCCAGAGCCGCCTCCCCCGGCGGGGCGCGGGGCGGGGTGTACGGGGCGGGCAGAGCCAGAGCCGCCTCCCCCGGCGGGGCGCGGGGCGGGTTAGCGTGACTCTGTTGCTGTGTGAGCACTCCTAGGCATGCTCTGCGGGATCTCCCGAGAGGCAGGGTAAATTGGAAGTGATCATTAGGTGAGACGGAACTGGCAAACAGTGGGTCAGAAATAGAAGACTTCGCAGTCGAGTGTTTGGGTCGGACGTGCGTGTGCTGAGCAGATTTCCCTGGGGCGCGGCTCAGAGCTCAGCTCAGGCTGCTGAGGCACCTGGGATCCTCCAGTCTCCCATATAAAAACGCAGACGTTTTTGTGTTTCAATACAGCAATTCTTTCTTCACAACTCCATACACTGGGTGTACACTGCATGCTCCACAGATACAAATACTTCTGAAAAAAAAAATCACTTCTGGCAATCTTTAACATGTGTTGCCCCTTTTCTCTCTCCTGGTTTTATGTAGAACATGTAGAAAAGAAAAAAATCCAAAATGAACCACCCACACTCAAACCAACGAAAACCTCAAGCAAAATCTTTACGTTTCGTCCTCTTTTCTGGATTCAGGCTGAAGAAAATGCATTTCACAGAATATTCCGAGTTGGAGGGGGCCCATAAGGATTCTAACTCCTAAATACAGAGATCAAACCCACAACCTTGCTGTTACTGGGGCCATGCTCTCACAACTAGGTCAGCAGTTTTTACACAAGACAAGTGTCCTATAATTAACTGCTTCCAGGTGTTTCTAAAGCTCTATTAATTTGTAAATGACATTAGGGGTTTTTTTCCCTAGGCCAATGTAGGAATGTAAAAATTACAATGCACTTTTTAAAGCAGGTAACACATCTGCCACCAAAACCTGTAATCTCAAATGGTCCTTCCTTAGTGAATGCACACATTAACAGTGAAGAAGAAAAAAACAGAGACAGTAGAATCTTTAGAACTCTATTTGAAAACACATTTGAAAACTTTATTTAAAAACAAACAAGTGAACAGGGTTCTGCAACTGTTTGTTGTGATTTTTTGGTAAAAACAGGCTTTAGGGTTTTTTTGTAAAAACAGGCTTTAGTTTTCTCAATATTCATCTCCTTCTTCAGCCTCTGCTTCTACTGAGTCTAGGCCAACTTCTTCATAATCTTTCTCAAGGGCAGCCAGGTCTTCTCGGGCTTCAGAAAATTCTCCTTCCTCCATCCCTTCCCCAACATACCAATGCACAAAGGCACGCTTAGTATACATGAGATCAAATTTGTGGTCCAGCCGAGCCCACGCTTCAGCAATAGCAGTTGTGTTACTCAGCATACACACAGCGCGCTGCACCTTGGCAAGGTCAGCACCTGGCACCACAGTTGGAGGCTGGTAGTTAATGCCCACCTTTGAGAAAACAAATGAAAATTTTCTTTTGCAGTACTAAGGTTAAAAGACTAATTTCTGTTAAAAATCAAAAATCACCACAGTTACAAATAAAATAGCTTAAGTTATTTTGCCCTTTATCAAAATATTTAACGGGGACATTACAATATTTTAACCTGACTGCTACATCTAAAAACTACACAATTCCTAATCATTCAGATATCAAGCACTTAATTAAAAAGCTACATACCTTGAATCCAGTTGGGCACCAATCCACAAACTGAATGGTACGTTTAGTCTTGATAGTGGCAATGGCTGCATTGACATCTTTGGGCACGACATCACCTCTGTACAACATGCAGCAGGCCATGTACTTGCCATGGCGAGGGTCACATTTGACCATCTGGTTGGCTGGTTCAAAGCAAGAGTGAGTAATTTCAGCCACGGATAACTGCTCATGATACGCTTTTTCAGCAGAGATGATGGGGGCATACGTTACCAAGGGGAAATGGATTCTTGGGTATGGAACCAGGTTAGTTTGAAATTCTGTCAGATCTACGTTAAGGGCTCCATCAAAACGCAGTGAGGCTGTGATGGATGAAACAATTTGCCCTATTAATCGGTTTAAATTTGTGTAAGTAGGACGGCCAATATCCAGGTTACGTCGACATATATCATAAATGGCTTCATTATCTACCATGAAGGCACAGTCTGAATGCTCTAATGTTGTGTGGGTAGTTAGAATTGAGTTGTAGGGTTCCACTACAGCAGTGGAAACTTGTGGTGCTGGATAAATTGCAAACTCCAGTTTAGATTTTTTCCCGTAGTCCACAGAGAGCCTTTCCATGAGCAGTGATGCAAATCCTGAACCAGTGCCTCCTCCAAAACTATGAAAAATAAGGAAACCTTGCAGCCCTGTGCACAGATCAGCCTATAATGGGGTGGGAAAAAATGGGAGAAAATAAAAAGTTATTGATGGTTTTGGAGATATCAGTATTAAAATAATAATTCCAAAGCATTTCTGTCATAAGTTTGTTAATTTTAATTGTTATAATAAAAATTGAATTTTTATTTAAAGGGCAGTGGGGCATGCAGGGAAATAAAAGGCTTATTTTGTTTTGTTTTAAACAATTAAGGATACACAAAATTCTTAGTGAAAAAAACCCAAACCAAAACCCCATCAATATAGATAGCTATACAGCTGTATCAATTATTTTAAATACTAACTTGCAGCATGAATTCTTACCAGTTTGCGAATGCGGTCTAGCACAAGATCAACAATCTCTTTTCCAATGGTATAATGGCCTCTGGCATAATTATTGGCTGCATCTTCTTTTCCAGTAATGAGCTGCTCAGGATGGAATAACTGTCTGTATGTGCCTGTACGTACTTCATCTACAAAAAAATCGAAAACACATCATAAATTTGATCTCTTCCATTCTGTGTGTGCTGCCTACTGCCTACATACAGTGTAGTTTTGACACGTGTCAAAAGAGCATAGACAGCATCTCTGACTACACACAGCTTGTCTGACCAGTCTAACAAGTTGGCACAACTTCAGCCCCTTCATTTAGGGGTAACTGTCAGGCACACACATAGCAGCATTTGTACTCAAGTAACACAGAGTTCACTCATACACAGCTACAGACAAGATACTTGACGGCAATCAAACAAAACTCTGGATGCAGTGCAGCAGTCTGGAAAGATTATCCAGATCGCAGAAAAATTCTTTTTCCAAATAGTTATCTGTAGATCATTATTTAATTTCTTTCAAATAACAATAACCTCAAATGTCAAAACAGCATCCAGACACACATCTTTTAAAATCTACAGTGTTCTTAACAGACAAAAAAAAGACAGTAAGGAATGCACACAGGGTCCTCACTTTTTCACTGAAGACCTTTAATGCTGGGTACATACCAACTACGGTTGGCTCTAAGTCCACAAACACTGCTCTCGGAACATGTTTACCAGCTCCTGTCTCACTGAAGAAAGTGTTAAATGAATCATCTCCACGTCCCATAGTATTATCACTAGGCACTTGGCCATCAGGCTGGATCCCATGTTCAAGACAATACAATTCCCAACATGCATTGCCAATCTGAACACCAGCCTGACCAACGTGGATGGATATGCATTCACGCTGCAAAGTTAAAACAGAACAATAATGAAACATGGAGCTATCTGCTTCTAGATTTTATTCTCATACTTAGCTATCTGTGGGTTGTATCTTTCCATGATCTTTCTCTGCTGCAATACTCCTTAGTTGCTCTTGAGTTACAATTTAAGTAAACAAATTTTGTCTGTTGCTGGCAATACGTCACTCACCCTAGTGGACCTGCACTGACTTTGAGAATATTGGAAGATCCTAAAGGCAACCTAGTCCCTACGAACACACAGGGTGAATAAAGATTTGTCATCCCTTGCGATGCTGCACATATATCTTTAATATTCAGCCTACTCCCTTTTTCACCTTCTTTTAGCTTTTGAAAGACTTCTTTATATAATATTCCAAAATTTCCTTAACTTGTTGCCAAAACACGTACTGAGTAACTGTTGTAAGAATCTTTCCTGCACAGGACCACTCAGTATGTTTTCCTTTATAATAACCATAGCGGTATCTAGCCCCTGACAATTCATATGTAATTTTTTTCGTACACACTTTTATGTGAAATCGTCTGAGACTCCAAATCAAATGTCATCTGCCCACTTCTAGCCAGCTCCTTTGATTCTAAGCAACTGTGCCATGTGTGTTCCATCTCCCAATACCTCAATTTTGTCTTATACCCGAGATAGAAATCAGCTGCATTTTGAGTTTACTGTAAGAGTGTATCTAGGGAAAAGCTGAGCTGGAAAAGCAAAAGCAAGGTGTTCGAGCTGCTCTTTCCCATTTCTTTGACAGCCGCCCCGCACTCCCCGCTCCGATTTCCTTCTAACTTTGCAGTGCCGCCGCCAGGCCTGGGCCCCGCCCCGCCCCGCGATTGGCTACGTCCCGCGCGCCGCGCTCGGCACGCGCTCGCTCACGGCCGCGGCTCCGCGCACGCGCCGCCCCGCGCGCTAAGGCAGCCCGGAGGCGGCGCAAAGGGCGAGCCCGTGACCGTCCTGCGCCGTCCCCCTCTCTCTGCCGCCTGGTGCTTCTCGCCTCTCCGCGCGGCCAGTGTCTACTACGAACAGCCTTCCCTTGCACTTCCACATATCCCTTGCTAGCTACGGGCCACCTTCTATGCCTCGCCTTCCCTGAACTGTTAATCTTTACACCGATTTCCCTCCTCCTCCCCAGTCGGCCACAGTGCTACCGCGGGGACTTCAAGCAGAGACTGCCCGCAGGTTCTGCCGCAGCACGTGCAGGCACAGCCTCCCCTGACTGCCGCAGCAGAGCCCCTCCCAAGCGCCCGTTCTCCCCTGCAACCGCGAGGATACCGTTCCCCACCATGGTGCCTGGCTAAGATGACGAACTCCGCTGCGCCTCTGCACGTCCTTCACCGCGCACCGCCTGGTCCCGACTGCGGCCGTTAACCGCCTTGCACCCCTCGCGCCAGGCGCTGGCTCCCCGTTGGCCCTTACCCGCGCGAAGTGCGCACGAGCGCACCCCGCTGATTGGCCCCTCGCCTCACGTGCTGGCTCCCCATTGGCCCTTACGCGCGCGGAGTGCGCGCGAGCGCCCCCGGCTGATTGTCCGTGGGCGTTCTTCTCCCAACACGTGCAGGCGCGTGTCCGGCTGGAGGGATCAGCTCGAGGCGGGAGAGCGCGCGGGGCGGGCCCTCGGCGGCGGGCGGGGCCCCCTTCGGGCGGAGCGGGGCCC
>VWZD01011603.1:665559-716267 GCA_013396695.1 Sakesphorus luctuosus
ACCCTCGGCGGCGGGCGGGGGGCCCGGCGGCTGGACAGGCGCCGCTGGATGTCCAGGCTGGATGTCCAGAGTTGAAGTGAGCAAACTCGTTTTCTCGATTAGCAGCCATGCCACCTGTAAGGGTTTTCCCCTCCCTTTCTGTCCTCTTTCCCCCCTTCTCTCCTCTTTCTGTTTCCTCAGAGAAAAGGAAAAGACAGATTTGCAGTTAATAATGAGAACTGGTAAAAATAAAAATGAAGAAATTGCTATTACTTAAAATAGACAAGATCTTTTGCGTCTCTCATAATGCACTTTTTTTTCCTTAACACTGCCCAGCTGAAGCTTATTAAATTTATTTCTGATGTACTTCTGTGTTTAGAATTCTGCACAGAATTGTATTCTATGTTTTATGGCCAAAACTTTTGTTGGGCTATTAATTCTACTGTCTGCTGGAAAGAGTTGTGTATACATAGGCCAAGATAGCTTTTGAATGATAAATTATCCATTTACCACTAACTGGCTTGACTGTGTTCAAGTGCTAACCTTTTATATGTGTCAAACTTGTTTATATAGTCTTTGTAACTGAATTTCTTGTATACCTTAACCATTCTAGCCTGATAGGTCATATGAAGTCTGAAAGATTTTTTTTGCCTTGACTCTTCATGGACATAAATCTTTATTAAAAGGCTGTTGACCTACACCTATAGCAATGACTGGGCCACAGAAGAGAAAAAAAGAGGCCTCTGCAGCATTGCCAGCTTATGGTAAAAATGGAAAAAAATGTTGAGCATCAACAAAGGGAGAAGGGAGAGGAGGTGTCATTGTAGACCACTTCTTTCACTTTACAAAATGAGTCTAAGAAAGTAAGTTCTCAATACTATCATTTTTAAGTGCTGACCCTCTAAGAGAGAATGTGTATTCAGCCTTTCTCATGTATTCTTCAAAGAGAAATTACCATAAAAAAAGAAGTCCCTTAAAAAAATCTAAAAGGATTCAATATTCCATCACTGTCAGATATTTTGTTTGTTGTGGTGGGCAGACCCTGGCTAGATGCCAGGTGCCCTCAAAAGCTACTCCATCATTGTCCTACATGGGGCAGGAGAGAGAAAATACAACAAAAGGCTTGTAGGTCGAGATAAGGGCAGGAAAAGATCACGCAGCAATGACCATCACAGGCAAACCAGATCTGAGTTGGGAAATTAGCTTAATTTATTACCCAAGAGATCAGAGTAACGTAAGGAGAAATAAATCCAAAATCTTGAACCATCTTCCTTTCACTCCTCCCTCTCTTCTTCCTGGGCTTTGCTTTACACCTGAGTTCTCTACCTCTCCCTGCCCCAGTGACACAGATTATCACAGGTTCTCTTGTCTCTACTGCTCCCTCCTCAAGGGGAGGACTTCTCACACTTCTACTGCTCCAGCATGGGGTCCCTCCCACAGGCTGGAGCGCTTCACAAACTTTGCCAACATGGGTCCCTTCCACAGGGTCAGTCCTTCGGCAACTGGCTGGTCCAGTGTGGCTTCTGTGGGGTCATAGCTCCTACCAGCAAACCTGCTCCAGCCTGGGCTGCTCTCTCCTGTTCCAGCGTGGACTTCCCACGGGGTCATGGCCTCCTTTGGGCCCCCACCTACTCTGGCAATGGGGTCCTCCACAGGCTGCAGGTCAGTCTCTGCTCCCCTCTGGTGCTTCTGGGCTGCAGGGGCACAGCTGCCTCCCCATGGGCTGCTCCCTGGGCTGCAGGGGAGTCTCTGCTCTCGTGCCTGGAGCACATTCTCCCTTGCCTTCTTCCCTGACCAATGGCAGGTCTCTTGGAGCCAGCTGGTGTTGGCTCTGTTGGGCATGGGGGAAGCTTCCAGCAGCTTCTCACACAAGGCACCCCTGTAGCCCATGCCCCCAAAACCTGTTCACACACATAGCCATATTGATTATGTCAGATTGGAAAATAACCAGGCTGGAATGTGCTGTTATTTTATAGATGACTAAGTCTGTGTTTCTGCTATATTCCAGAGAAGGTAACAAAAATCTTGAAAGCTTTGTATGAAAGAAGAAAAATTACAGGGGTGAGAGGTGTTAAAGAAACAGTATGGGGATAATAAACAGTATAAATGAATGAGAAAAAGTGTTTGTTTCTGAAAGGATTTTGATATTTAAAATTGTGCCTGTTCAAATGTGCAGCAATCTTGAAGTGATATGTAAAAGGAAAAGCAGTGAACTGTACAAGTCTTAGTATTTCTGACAGCAAGACATTCTCTGTTGTAAGTTTTCATGGAACTGTGGATGTTGGAAGCTCAGCATTAGACTCCACTTCTCAGGTCTCCTGGCTGGCCCACGAGTAATATTCCCTTTGGTCTTCCATATGCATTGCTTAACAGTTAGGAAGAAGTCCAATTTGCGGAAGAGCTTCTGTTAGAAAATTACTATAAATGAACTCTTTGTGATTCTTGGTTTTGATGAATATGCAAGTCCTTATGGGAGAATGATCTATCTTTTTTATCCTCAAAAAATATCTAATAGTTTTCCAGAATTCTGTCCTATTATAGCTTTCTCTATAAGTATATAGCTTTAATTGTAAAAGCTATAGCAGAAGTTTTATTTCAGTATTTGTGATCTGTAAATTTGCACTGACTAAAACAGGGACATGGACAGATTTTAAGCTCCATCTTGAACCACTGAATCTGTAAGAAAGTGTCAGTAATCGAATGAAAAGCAGTCTTGCATAGAAAACTACACTTCTCTTTGAGAGATCTTTCTAGACTGAAATTACAATTGGCTTATAAAAGATGGAATAAGCCTCCTTAAACCATCTGGGACCGTGACAATATCCGTATAAGTTTAAAGAGAAGCAATTATGTATTCACATAGAGGAGAATTTGGTCAAAAATCAACCTAACAAACTGGGGTTTCTTTTACTGTTTTTACCTCTGACAGAGTTGGTCTGGCCAATCTACTATTAAACCAGACTAATTTCATCAGACTTTATATATCAGATACATTAGATTTTAACACTGGAACAGTTTGCCCTAATGATAATCTATACAAAATTTATTTGCATACTTTTAAGGATGAGTTAGTGAAAAGCTGGGATTTTTTTTTTTTTTGTAACGTCAACCTGCATCTTTAGATAAAACTATATCAT
Source organism: Sakesphorus luctuosus (assembly GCA_013396695.1). Taxonomy (NCBI): domain Eukaryota; kingdom Metazoa; phylum Chordata; class Aves; order Passeriformes; family Thamnophilidae; genus Sakesphorus; species Sakesphorus luctuosus. Next base: position 668,676 of record VWZD01011603.1, read on the forward strand.
TTATCTGGCATCCAGGTTCATCCAAAAAGACTGCTACATAGATCTGTGTTTTGCAAAACATTTATTTCAGTGAATAGCAGTGTCTGCCTCAATGACTTTGTGGAAGAATTTCAGTTATTTAATGGAATGGAATGGCACCTGGAATGCTGGGGGAAAGTATTCAGTTTGTAGAGAAAGAAGCTTTTAAAACTCACCCTTTTTTTTATTTTTTTCTTTTTTTTTTTTAACAGTAGCCCAGCAAAGAAGAAAAATTGTGTTTCACTCATCTGTTGTTGGTTACAGCAAGTATCTGTTTGATTTAAATTGCAGGTGACTCTTATAATTTTTGGGAAAAGCTGTAGGAGACTTCAGAGTGGTTTCAGCTGTGACATGAAAATACTGCTTCAAAAGGCTCTATTCTGCAAGGTTATAAATGTTTTTGATTATCACTGACCGTGACGATCATTGATGAGGTCATAGATGCTTCAATGATTGTTAACATTACTATTTGTGCCTAAATTAGTGTACCATATGCTTTTTGTCTATAGTGTAGCTGAGATGCTGCTTCCTAAGTCAAATTTTTATTACAACATAGCCCTTCAGAAAATCACATTCTGACAACCTCATGCTTTGCCCTTTGCATCCTCCTTCATTTTCTTAGCATCTTTGCAAACTCGTGGACATTTTGTCTATAAGTGACAGCTGATTTTACGCGTTCTTTGCCACTGGACACAGGTTCTTCTACCACTAGCACTTCTTGGGTAAAGCGCGTGGCGCGGTCGGTCCCCCCGAGCGCGACCGCTCCCTCCGCCAGCACAGCCCTGAGCGCGGGCTGAGGGGCGTGGAGGCGCCGCCTCTTCCCGCCCGCGGTGTCCATTGGGCAGCGCCCGGAAGCCCCGCGGGATCCGGGCCGCGGCAGCGCCGGGGCGGCCATGGCGCGGAGCGGGCACGGGTGAGCCGGTGGCGGGGCCCGGCCGGGGCGGGGCGGGGCAGGTCGTGCGGGGCCCGGGGTCGCGGGGCCGCTGCCCTCGGGACCCCCGAGCGCGTCTCCGCCAGGCAGGATAACCCCTCGCAGTCGCATTTGCAATGAGCTGAGTGCAAAGCCTTTTAAACGGTTGATTTTTATTTCTGTCAGAGAAAATGGAATCCTGATGGATAATACGGTAATTTTAGGTGTAATTCGGGGAAAAATCCCAAAGTTTGCTGTGCAAGGCTCTAAATAGTATGGGGGAGCATTTTAATTGATTTTACTCTTAAAGTAATCCAGCAGCACAGTAGGATAGTTTTGGAATCTACTAAATGTCGTTATTGTTACATACTGAGCTTTCACTGTTGCATGTTACTTGATTGAAGCATTCCATTAGTGTTTCGATCTTTGCTCACACATTAGTTACTGAGCAGGAACGTGTCCATCTCATGGTAGCCAGTAATGTGAATTTCCAGGTGTATCCCTTCCCTAAAAGCATCCGCGCTGGCAGGAGTTTGCATGAGACATACGTAGGTGTAATCACCCCGGTTAGGCTGGAGTAAGGGATTATCTCTAAAGTTTATAATAAAGTAGTAATGGATGTCAAGGTGCACAGGCAAGCTAAATAAATATACAGGGAACAGTTGTTTTAGCATTTCAGTATTTGTGGATACAGATGTAAAGTTATACGGAGTTAATCAGTTACAAACGGGTCATTTTAACCTTTTTCTTAGATGAGAAAAAGTTGTGTTATGAAAATACAAGGAAATTTTGCTGTGCCAGGTATAATTAGAGATACAACTAAACGTGGTGAATTCGTAATGTTCACAAAGATCCTGTGAGTAAAAGTAGGATGGAATGCACAAATACTGCAGTTTGGTCAGTTGTCAGCTCTGTATTATAGTTGGCTTAAATTAATTGTATTTGGGATTAAAAATGGCAGACAAAGTTTTCACCTAATATAAAACTTTTTTTAATGTTTCCAGGTAAGTGTTATGTGAGGAAGGTCATAAAATGAGTTTATAGATAGCCATACATAAAGGGGTAAAAGATTACAAGGAAATTATTGTCCAATATGTTGCATTTGTCTTTGCAGAGACTCTTCAAGAGGATGCTCTCAAGATAACACCTGCAGTGGAGAGAGAAATTATTCCTGCTTTTCCTCTTCTGACTTTTGCTCCAGTCTTGGATTGAAAGACTTTGACTCTCTAGGTGACACTTCTGGAACAGAGGAGGATACGGACTCGGCTATCTTATATGGAACTTTGCGAGGAAGTGTTGTTGGATTACGATATTACACAGGGGTTGTAAGTGCTTGATAAATCACAGAGCAAAAGATAAAAGTTGTCAGCTTCAGAAAATAAAATTTAAATAAATTTCAAAAATTCATAAAACTCCTGACCAAGGATAATTCTAAGAGTTGGTGGTTTTTTGCATTTTTTCCCTTACTTACATTCTTAAAGAGAAGTTCTTAATCTGAAAACTTTCGTTCAAAATTTAATTAAGATAGCAAGCTTTCAAATCTAGTTTAGTTGTTTTGTAGCTCTGCTCACTCACATAATGCTAATGAAAGTGACTGGAACCAAAAAATTAGGTTTTTAAACTGTTTACATGAGCAAAAAAAGGATGTTTATTACCTTATACAACATGTTAGCTGTTGAATGTAGTTCTTGCTCTCAGGAATACTTTTAAAATCACTGACATTTATCAGGGAACTCTTCTGTAATGTGTTTGGTATTTTGAGGAAGTAGTAGTTTATTAGGCTAACTGAACAGAGTGCTCTGGCAATTAATCTTTTAAGCTTCATGCTGTTTAGGTTTGTTATGTTATATTTCTTTAAATAATTTGCAACTAAATGAATGTATTTGGGTGTTTGTTTGTTTTGCCTTCTTAGGTTAATAACAATGAAATGGTTGCACTTCAGAGGGAGCCAGATAATCCTTATGATAAAAATGCAGTGAAAGTAAATAATGTGAATGGAGACCAGGTAGGCCATATCAAGAAAGAACTTGCAGCAGCATTGGCAGGGATCATGGACAACAAACTAGCAGTAGTTGAAGGGTAAGTGTGAATATGATGCTCTTGGTTCCATGAATATATGGAAACATTTTTTGTTGCCACACTAGCAAATTGGGAAAACTATTTGTAAGTGTTCTCTTTTAACAGAAATTACAGCTCTTAGTAATGTGATCAAAGCTTCATTTTTTCAAATTCTTTATTCTGTTGAACTATTTGAATACAGTTCATTCTTTCCCATGTATGAGAAAATGTAGAGACACTACTGAGAGCAACTTCCTAAAAGGATGTTGTGAAACACTTAATGGCATATTGTGATTTGTATAAAAGGTTTACACAGTGTGAATACTTTATGGGGAACATTCTGTGTTTTGATGAAAATAAGCACTTTGGAGTACCTCTTGGTGAGGAAAGGTTTACTATAAAGAAATTTAAACAATCAAAAGATTGCTCCTGTGTTTTTTTCCCTGCTCTTTATCAGGGTTGTCCCTTATGGAGCAAAAAATTCCTTCACCATGCCTGTGCAAATGAGCTTTTGGGGAAGAGAAGAAAACAAGGAAGCAGTGCTAGATCATCTAAAAAGACATGGATTTAAATTAGCTCCTCCTCTGAAAGGTAAGCCTTTAAGTTTTTCATTTAAAAATATTTTGACTGAACTTGACACTAATTGGAAGAAATGTTTATAAGGTCTTAATGTTCATGCTAGACTTGTCATTCATAGAATGGTTTTTTAACTTAGTTGGGGCATAATGCAGAACTCACAGCTATTACTTTTGAACTTAAGAAGTATACTTTTGTATCCTGCCTTATATGTTACTTGCCAGCAATTAGAGAGGCATTTGAGCATCCTCAGAAATAACTAGCTTATATGCGTTCCTTAAAAATCCACAATGATCCCCTGCATCTTTCTAGATTTGTAAAAAAAAACTGTAAGAAACAGGTTAGACCCTTTCAGGATGAGGGTTTCAAGGAAAGTGCTGGTTTTAGCAGAATCCTAGGACGTGCTAGGACTAGTGAGAAATGAGCGAACATTCAGTTTATTTGAGATGAGATGTCTCTGAACAAGTGAGTGTAGCAGACCTGATGCTTTGCAGAGTGAGCCTGACACAAAAAAGCACCTGTGGCTCCTGGAACTAGACTTTGTTGAAGCTGTGGTTGTCAGGAGTAAGGACGCTGCAGAAAGAAACGTAGTGAGGGATAGATGTGTGGGATAGAGCAAGATTTGAATTCTTACCTTGTAGGTTCTACTCTGTATTGTTAAGAGAGAAAGAGTTTGGAGTGAAAAATTGTTTAGTGTCATCATACTGTCACCAAGTCAAATTTCATGTGACAACAATTTTTAAGAAACATGGTTTCCATCTGGAAGGATCCCAAGCCACAGCTCATTGGCTGTGAGTCCTAATAAGCTTTTTGGAAAGTCCCTGTGGCCATGGAAGGTCAAGGATAAACTGAGGTTAAAAGGCAAATGGTGAAAAATACTTTATAGCCCACAATCTGACCAGCGTTGTTGCTCATGAACCAGAGAATGTGGGGATTGGGAAGTTATCATATTCTGGTATTTTGAAATAATCTCTTTTTAATGGCAAGTAGGTTCGGAACATGGTTTTGGATCCAATTGGATTTCTGGGAGAGCTGGTCCAAGCTACAGCGCCCCGGTTCATGCTGCTGTGCAGTTGACAACTGAACAGGTTTGCATTTCACACTTACTCAGTTGAAAGTTGCAATTTTAGCAGTAGGAACCCTTAGCTCTTTCATTAGTAAGACAGTGCTTATGAAGTAGAAGTCTGTTGCTTTTTTATTTCTTTTCTGACCACGGATGTTCTTTGAGGTTACCTTGAGCTTTTGAACTTTTTTCATTTTTTATACTGTAAGCAGACATTTTAGCTATGACAGCCTTGAGTCCTATGTAATTTTGGGAGGTTTTGGTTGTTCAGTAATTTTTTTAATTGTTGTTGTGGCATGTTTTCTTTTCTCTGTCCTAATGCTTCACCAGCTAACAAGTACGTTAAGTTCTCAAAATAAAGTCAGACTTGCAGATTTTGCCTTCAGAGTTGGCCCAGGTTGATAGGTGAAGGGTTTGGTGGTGCTTTGGTTTTGCTTTTTGTTCTCTCTTTCAAACTAGAGTGAAATAGTTTCTTTAGTGAGTGTTGGACAAGGATGTGAATATATTTAGCTGTTCCTTCTGAAGCTCTTGCTTATATTGGCCTGTGTTTTTCTCAGTAAAACTGAACTTAATTTTTATTTGGCTGTAGTGTAGCTGATAGATTCCCGCAAATCAGATCTAAAATGGTAGACCTGTATTTACCGATTACCATATGTCAGGTAATTGTAATTTACTACCCTCATTGTTTATTTAGTGAGGTTATTTTTAATTGCAATACTTCTAATTGAAATTTTTGTGTTCATTTATGCAGCTTAAAGATGAATTTGACAAATTGTTTGAGGACCTAAAGGAAGATGATAAAACTTGTGAAATGGAAGCAGTAGAGGTATTTTTTAAGCTAGAAACTGTTTTCTTTAAAAATACAATTACTTAAGGATCTAGATGTATATTTACCTTTGCCTGAATACAGGACATATTTGAATCAGAAAAAAATCTAGTAGATACAGAGGACTTTAAAAAAAAAGTCTCTGGAAAATGGAGTGTCATAGTTAATCTGACAATAATACATAACCTACCTCTTGGATTTGCAGGCTGTTGGTACACTTCTGCTTCCCCATCAGAAGCAGGCTTTGGGCTGGATGGTTTCACGTGAGAACAATCACGATTTGCCACCGTTCTGGGAAGAGAGAAGTAACTTCTATTACAACACACTGACAAATTTTGCAGAAAAGAAACAGCCTAAAAATGTTCTTGGAGGAATACTGGCTGATGATATGGGACTGGTAATACTTGCCCAGCTTGAATTCTTTTTAACAGAACGTGTATGCATGCTTCTTGGCAGTCGATCATTTGGTTTGGTTTTGTCTGTGGAAAAGATGATGTTCTTTTTTGTTATGCAGGGTAAAACACTTACTACTATTGCACTGATTCTCACAAATTTTCAAGATGGCAAACCCCTTCCTGTTGAAAAGATCACAAGTGATAAGTTTTATGAGGTGAGATGAAAGAAAAAGATTGTTTTAATGGTTGATATAGCAGTTAAAAATACCTCTACCTAGTAAACTTCTTATTGTGAACTTTTTATATATTTTGTAGAAAAAGTCATTCAAGTAAGTCAGATAAGATGAGGTTGGGTATGTTAGTTGAAGGTAGGGGGACTGTGCTACTTCAGAGTGTATAATTGAGCTGCAGGCTGTTATTCCAGGAGCGTATGCTTAAGTATACTCTGAGAATTTATGAAGACATAAATGTCTTCATTCTTAAGTTTTTAGATATTCAGAATTTTCTTACATATTTCTCCTATAGGCAAGGTGTGGCTGCACAAGTAGAAGTGGTGTTTTTTCTGGGAATATGCTTGTGTAATTCCTGTGTGCTTTGGAGGAGGTACCTGAAACAGCCCAAGCAGCAAGCAGAGGGTCTTGATATAAAGTAAATCAATAAATCTCAGTTTATATTTTTGCCAAATATTTGAAAGGAGGAGAGGAAACTAAAGTTGGCGAACTACAACCAGTGTACAAACTCTTCTTATGTAGTGTAGTTCAAGTGCTTTTTGCTTTCATTATGACATAATTTTCAAGATGGTGAAATAAGCTAAATGTTAGAATTAGTTGATGTTACGTGCAGTATTCCCTGACAGTGTTAAGGCTGGGGGGTTTGTTCTGTTTTACCATACTTATCTAACTTGAACAAAATAATGCTTTGTGTTTGGCCTCAGAATGTTAATTGGGAAATGTTATTCGTGTGTTTTCTTTCTGGGACAGCTGTGTAGGCTGAGTTTCCTCTGCTACTCCAGAGTTTCATTTGAACTCTATATGTGGCTGCTAAAAAAAAAAAAGTTGTCAGCACCTTTAAATGAGTGACTGACTTGCCACTGGACAAGCCTTTCATGTTTCAGAGCAGTAGTTAATCAATGGTCAGATTAGTGTAATAATGTTGGCATTTTTTCCAGTTGTTACACTAAAAAGTTTGTGTTCCTCAATAGGAACATGATAAGAGCAGCGTTGGACGCAAACTGTGTGAAGGTGACAGCGAACTAATCTACTAGTCTAGTAATGTTTGCATGATCTTCAATGTTATTACCTGGGGCGTTATTCATCTGGTCATTGCTAGTCTTCACAAACTCTTGACAAACTATCTTCAAGAAGTAAATAAAAGGTGCCTTTAAAAGTATTTCAGTTGACACATGAGAAGATAAAGCACCTCGTGATAGAGTTGCACCCTTCTAGGAAAGTTACCACGTTCAGGATTCTGAGATCTCTGCTTTCCTTTTTCATTCCTTGCAGTAAAACAGGAGTGCTTGTGCTTCTGTTAGAATCTTATTTATTTAAACAGTAAACTTTAGTAGTTAAATTGTAATTAGGTTCTGTATTAAGTCACTTTTTTGGAAATACTTTAAAGTAATGAGGAAATTGCAGGTATTTAGAAGGATTTTATCACACCTGCAGTTTTCAGGTTTTATTAGGAGAATTTGTAGATGTATATGTGGTGGTTTTGGCTTTAGGCCTCAGCTAGGCCTAGATTTAGCAGGCCCAAAGGATGTGACATAGACCAGAAGGGACAAGCGTCACCTGACTTAAGCAACCAAAGAGGTATTTCATATCATCTGACGTCATCAAGAAGTGTCAAGAAGTATAAAAAGAGAGAGAGAGGAGGAGCTCCTGTCTCTTTTGGTCTTTGCCTCAAACCCATAAAGATACTCTGCCCTGCCGAGATCAGGCCTCGCCGCCATCCCCGCTGTGTTATCCAGGGAGGGAACATTTGCTTGTTCATTTCCCTCCTCTCTTGCTGGGAGTTTTCTCTGGAAGAGGTTTTAGAAGGTATTGTGGGGTTTGGGTGGTTGGAATCTGTGTTAGTTGGTTGGGTGACTCGGTAGTTACTGTTGTTAGTCTGGTTTTCTTTTCTTATATTTGTATATATATGTATTATATTCTGTTTTTAATTGTCTTTTGTATAATATAAGAAGCTTGCTACTTCAGGGTTTGGTGTTTTTTTTCTCTCCCTCCTTTTCCCTTGGCTGGGGGGGGGGAACCCTTTCTCTCTGTGTTGAGCAGGTGGCATTTTGCTGGCTCAACCTCACACAATATGAAAATTACAGATGCTGTTAGTATGTTTCGTAATTCATCATGCTCTTGAAAATAACTGAAGAAATGTATGGGGCTTGAAGTTTTCTTGCAGTAACATTTGCTCACTGTCCTCCCATGCAAGGAGTTTTAATATGGATGGTCTGACTGGAAGCAGATGAGAAACAGAACAGGCCAATAAGGAGAGAGCACGTTCCTGTGAACTGCCTCTGTGACAGTTTTGTCCGTACTTTGGAAGGGAGAAAATGCATACTTTCATGGGGGTCAATATAATCTTCACCAAAGCTGAAATGCCTAGCAGCACCCAAGATGGTTTTTTTCCCACAGCATCGAGCATTTTAATGCATTACTGTTAATAGGAGTGAGGGAAGAGCCTGTTTCTACTATTAGTTAGTCTGTAAAAGTGGTGGTAATGTCTTTCAAAGCCTTAAACCCTCCTGCCCTCATTTCTCATTCTATTGTACATTAAATTGATACCTATTTCTTGAATCTTTGCAAATTTTGCCATCTTCAGGATTGTATTAAACTTTCTTTTAATTCTACAAATACATATATATTTACTGAAGTATAAATCTGGAATTCAAGCATGAGTATATATTTACTTATCTGAGTGACAGCAAAGCTATTTCTGCAAGCAATACTGCTTTCAGTTTTAATATCAACTCTGTTCTAATGCCTTTTTTTGTGTTTCCTTCTGATATGCTGTTTTTGTCAGGGTGCAGAGGTGACTTTTTGTTCACTTTCTAATAGATGACCTTAAAAACCCTCAACAAAATGAAATAACATCTCCCCAGCAATCTGTGATGTTTTCACATTGTTTTCTGTTGACATTGCTGTTGTTAGTTTAGGCAATAGAGGTATCGTTATTGGTATTCACAGGTTTGACCTGTAAAAAACCTTTACAATTTAGTGTTATTCAAAACTTTACCCTTACTGTTAATGGCACAATGCTTACATTTGCTTTTTCGTATTTTCTCAACAGTTTGCTTTTGACTACCTGCAAACTCAGTACACACTGTATTACTTTGTAAATATTTAAGACTGTTTTAAAAGTGTTTTTCATTTGTGATCATAGTATCAGTGTGCAGTAACAAGTATTGTTAAACAGCTGAAGATTGTTTCAGTAGAAGTTTGTACTTGATCCAGTTATGCTAAAGTTGGTTTAGGAACTAAGCTAAAAACTGTATATTTTTCATAAGTACCAATTTCTTCTTTATGAAGACTCTAGCAATGTGATGGAGCCTGGTGTTTCTAATGTGAAAAAGTTTGGAACTACTCCATTGAAATACTCGAGTTGTCTTCCTACAAGGTATATAGCTGGAATACTCTTTTTGTTGGTTTGCTACATAGGTTTTGAGTAAAAATAAAGTGGTACTTGGTTATGATTAACCTTAGTCTAAAATGTGTACCTTTCTCTTCCTCATCTTTCAGCATGCTATGCTTCTGCTTACATTTATCATGTGTTCTGTATTTGAGTTGCACTTTGAAATATATTAAAAAAGCATTAACCCATTCTGTGTGGCTTGTGTCACTGCATGCTTGGATGTCTCTTTCAGAAGTGAAGGTGTCTGGTAACATCTGTGTGTGGCATCTGAAAAACTGGCTATGAAGTAATCTTCCTTCTGGTATCAGTTGGGTATTTAGGTGATTAAGAAATACTTTGCAGGCATGTTTCTGACAGAGACAGCTTTGATCTGATGAAGTTGTGAAACTTCTTGTGTCTGAACCTTCCCACCACAATAGCCTCTTCTAATTGATGTGAACTTTGGTGATAATCTGGAGCAAGTTTTATGAGTGCTGTTCACCCCACAGCTCTGTGTTCTGTGCTTTCCCTTTTTCTAGCCCTTCTATAGAGAAAATTTTCAAATCATGATATCTTATTTGCAATATGAAATTAATTTGCTTTCTGCTCATGAGATTTAATGTGTAAATTCAAGCAGTAGTAGACTTGTGTGTTTACTTTGTTCTGTTTTCATTTTTTCTTTCTTAATAACATTATCTTAGAGATCAAGCCAAGAAACCCAGATATTTGGGAAGCAGTGATTTAGACGAGTCTGAACAATGGCTGCTACAAGGAACAGAAAGTAAGTTGCAAAAATGCTTTTGTGTTCTTTTTAACTGGTTACAGTTACACCTGGCGTCTTCCTTTTGGAGACAAACTGAAAAAGATTTCTAATTAACTGGAGAAGGAATGAACTGAACTACTTGGGTTTTTTTTTTGGTTTTGGTTGGTTGGTTGGGGTATTTTTATTTTTGTTTTTTATTTAACCAGAACTTTAAGTAGCAAACTGTAGAAATTGCTGAATGGGAAAACAGTATTTCAGTCCTAAGTGTTGTAATTTCTGTCCTTAGCCTGAAGGAGCAGTGGTGTAACAAGGTATGAGCAGGGTCAAATGGACAATGAAAACTAGAATTGCTAAGATTTTTTCGAATTTGACATAAGACTTGTTGTGAGGGCACTAGGGTTGGAAAAATACCTTTTGTCCATCATTTTTGGCAAATACCTGAAATGTGATCATGAAGAGGTGATAATGTGTCATTTGTTGAACTAAGTATCTTGCATGGAAAAAAATACTAAGGTCTACAGGTACTCTGGAGTAAGCAGTACAGTTTAGGCTTAAAGCACTTGAAGTGAAACCTGTGCTAAACTATGTATTTTTAATGATTGGTAAACTGCATTCCTCTGAAGATTTATAACATAAAATAGATGTATAATATACCCTGTTCCTGCATACATGCATGTCAGAGATCAAGGAATGTCTGGAGGACACTTGTAGCCATGTGGTTTAGTTTAGGTAGCTATTCCTGTGAGGAGCAGTGAGTTGGACATACTGATCTTTATGGGATCTTTCCAACACAAGAGACTCTATGTAACGATACTGGAGAAGTGAAGTAGTTTGGCTAACAAGTTTGACTTTGAAATGTGTCATCAAAATAAATGTAGGCATATGCTCTGCATGGTGTGAAAAATCTGTGTTTGTCTGGCTTTTTACAGCAACTTCTTGTGTTATCCCAGATCCAGGTTTTTCATCTGTTCTTCTACCTTCATCTGGTCGTTTAAAAAGACAAACAAAGAGAAAAGGTAATGAAGGGATAAATAGATAATAGTAATTTCTGAGGGGTTTTACGCTAAAATATTACACTTATATAATAAATGAAGCTTATCTCTTTTTTAATTGCTTTGATGCTCTTCAGGTGAGGAACTTTAGGGATCTATAAGTTCCTTGAACTTCTACTTTGCTTTAGAGTGAACTGTTTTGCTACTAAATGGCTTCTGTTTTCGCAGGTACTGCTTGTGTTCAGTCAGTTGAGAAGAAATATTCTGATGATGGCCCCAGAGCAACACTGATTGTATGTCCACTGTCTGTCCTAAGCAACTGGATTGTAAGTGCTAAGCTGTTTTAATGTAAATGTAACCTATGTTGATTATGATGATGTAGAAATAATACTCCCTTTAGTCTCTCATGATAATAAAAGGTCATGGTTTTCCTTTTTATGAAACAAAGCTGCTTTCACAAGGGAGATTGATTTGATAGAAATACAAAACTAGACTAGTATAGTAACGAGAGTGCAATTCCATGAGTAGTGATCTCACTTTCCATTCCCTGCTTTTGACTAGGCAGATTCACTTTGGCACTTCTGGAACTTGTGTGATTTAACTCCTTAAACGAGCTGAGGAAGGGGGAGGAGGCAGGTCCTTTTTCTTACATGCTCAGAATCAAATATTAGTGTACTTCACTGATAATGCTCATGACAGTTCATTTACTAGAGTTCAGTACTTTGGTGGTACTGGTGGTGATTTGTGGGAGTAAGTCTGCTATGGTGAACAGGCTGAAGGACCCTTCTTAGCTCAGTCTCTGCATTAGTTAACTTTGTTTTTTCATGACATTTTGAATACAAATACTGAGATATCTTTAACTTTCAAGTTATATTTCATTTGGAAGATTTTGCTGTCTGTGGTTAGAACATTAGTTTAATCTTTGTAAGTAAAGCATGAAAATAGTTTAATTGAGCAACATCAAATAGTGTAAATAAAGTACTTTTTGTCAATTCAAGATGAATTAAGTATTTTAAAAGAAAACTTGAGTCTGGTATTTCAGAAATAAAATTGTTGGTTTTTATTGTCTGTCAAGATTACTATATGCTGAGTCTTTCACAGAGCAAATGTAGGGAATATAAACACTGATTTTACAATTAATATTTGAAATTTTTTTAAGTCGATTTTATGTTAAAAAAAACCATGAGGTGGTTAACCCAGTAAGGAGAAGAAGCAGTAAAAAAAGCAGTGAAAGAATAAACAAAGAAGTGTTGAATGTAGAAAGTTAAAAGAACACAAAAGCTCTTCCATTACAGTTTGTAAGGAACAGTGCATATTGAAGTCCATATGCCATCAGGATGTAAACCAATACAGTGCAAGAAGTAAAGCTAGAGTTACCAGAACGTGATACTGTGTCTGTTACTAGTGATTGAGGTGACTGCTTCTGGTCCCTCTTCACACCTGGGTGGAGAGGTAACAAGCAACCCAAATTCAAATTGCTTTTTTTCTATAAGTGGATGTAGAATGTCACAGAGCTAGAGGAAGTGGGTTCTGGGTAAGGCAACTTAGAAGAATAATATTACTACTAATAACAACTTACAAGAAGAATAATTGTAGCAATTATGTAGAAACACAATATGTTTTTGATGACTTTTGACAACTTTTCTTTCAGGACCAGTTTGGACAACATATCCGCCGAGATTTTAATGTAAAGATTTATGTTTATTATGGTTCTGGCCGTAGCAAAGACGTGTTGGTTCTTTCAGAACAAGACATTGTCTTGACAACATACAACGTCTTAGCTACTGACTACGGAGTAAGTAAATGAGAAGGTGTTTGAAGGTTCCTTACTTTTTAAGACTTGCAGTGTTTGGGCTAATGATGGCAGTATATTCAAGTGTTATTCTGGTAGGCAGCCAAAAGATTATAGCTGTGGTTTTGCTTTACATCCTTTCTTATGTGTTCACTGTGGTAACAGAGTGAGGTTTTTATTAACTGGTCCTGTACAGAAAATTATTTGATTGCAATTATGACAGCTTGAGGAAAAGACTTTTTAAGGATGGAAAAGAGTGGCAAGTATGCAAATGTCCCCAGATCTTGATGGCACAGAGCTCCCATTTCTGCTTTCCCCCATCAAATTCAAAACATATGGAGCATATAAAAGTATGATTTCGTAGTTTTTATTGCACATGGGTTTCAACTAAGTAGCTCATTGCCTGAGACGTATTTGCAAAGTCATGTTTTCATAGAAATTACAACCATTTTTAAAAGCCTGAAGAGTATGTCTCTTAATAAGATAGAAACTTTTCATTTGCTCCATGATCCATTTTCCATATTGAAATGCTTCTTCTTTTCAGCCTTAGCTTATTTTTGCTGTAGCTCAAGTATGAGGAGATCAGTAACACTTTCCAGGAATCATTAAATCTAAAAGCAGCAAGGCCTTACTCTTAGTTTTGTCTATCTGTGCTAATAAGTAAACAAGATGCAGATAAATACTATCCATTATTACTTGTGGAATTGTTGTATTAATATCTTGCTTAATCCAAAATGCAAAAAAGGTATTTTAATTCGAGTCAAATACTAAAAAAATACTATTTTTCAGATCAAAGGTGATAGCCCTTTACACAAAGTCAAGTGGCTGAGAATTGTGTTGGATGAGGGGCACACTATACGAAACCCAAATGCTCAACAAACTAAAGCTGCCTTGAATCTGGAGGGACACAGAAGATGGGTACTCACAGGTAAAATATCTGCTGCCAGAGGAAATGCAGTGCAAATTACCTTAGTATAACACCATCTTGTGTTTCCCCCATGGTGTTTCCATTTTGGCTTTTTTTGGAAATAGTTAATGTCTGTCTATCTCAAATTTATTTGGAATGTTATCTTTGAGCAGTGATTTAGTTTTGTCTTCATTTAGTGGGTTTTGGTTTTGTTTGCTTGGTGGGTTTTAGGTTTTTGGGGGGTTTCTGGTTTGGTTTTGTTTATTTGTTTGTTTGGGGCTTTGGGGGGCAGGGGTGTGAGTTTATTTTTTTGTTTTATTCAGTTATTAAAGTGGATTGAGAACTTTCTGAACAGCAGATCCTAGTGAGTCGTAATCAGTGGCACAGGGTCTAGTCAAAGGCCCATCACTGGTTTTGTGCCCCAGGGTTCAGTACTGGGCCCAGTGTTGTTTAACTTGTTTGTGATTTGGATGAAGGGGAAGATGCCTCCTCAGCAAGTTCTCTGATGACACAAAGCTGGAGGAGTGGTTGATTCCCCAGCGCTGTTCAGTCCTTCAGAGTGACCTCAGCTTGGAGAGATCACAGAATCACGGACTGTTCTGAGTTGGAAGGGACCCACAAGGATCATCAAGTCCAACTCTTAAGTCAGTGGCCCATACAGGGGATTAAACCCACGACCTTGGCATTATTACAACCAGGATTTAACCAAGTGAGCTAATCTCAGTCATGGGCAGGGTAGAACTCCAAAAATTCAACAAGGCCGAGTGCCGAGTCCTGCACCTGGGGAAGAATAACCCAATACACTGACACAGACTGGGGGTGACCTGCTGAGAGCAGCTCTGCGGAGAAGGACCTGGGAGTGCTGGTGGACAACCAGCAGCTGTCCATGAGCCAGCAGTGTATCCTGGGGTCCAAGAAGGCCAACGGGATCTTGCTTGCATTTGCAAGAGCATTGCCCATGGGTCAGGGAAGTGATCCTGCCCCTCTGTTCAGCCCGGGTGAGGCACAGCTGCAATGCTGTGTCCAGTTCTGGCTCCTCAGCACAGCAGGTACATGGACCTCCTGGAGTGGGTCCAATGGAGGCTGCAGAGATGATGAAGGGACTGGAGCATCTCTCTGATGAGGAAAGGCTGAGGCAGCTGGGTCTGTCTGGCTTCAAAAAGAAAGGGCTGAGAGGGGACCTCATCATCCATGTCTGTCAGTGTCTGTAGGGAGAGGCGCAGGATGGACCAGGCTCTGCATAGGGATGCCCAGCAATGAGACAAAAAGGAATGGTCAGAAACTGATGCGCAAGAAGTTCCACCTGAACATGGGGAAGAACTTCTTTCCTGTGCAGTGACTGAGCACTGGAACAGAGACTACAAAGGGTGTGGAGTCTCCTTCATGGACATATTCCAGAACTGTCTGGACACAGTCCGGGATGACTCTGCTTGAGGAGGGGGGTGGGACCAGAAGACCTGCTGTGGTCCCTTCTAACTTGACCTCTTCAGTGATGACAGAGAAAACTCAAAATAACAAGTTTGATGGAAGCACAAGTAAAAATGGACCTATTTATGAAATTAGCAAATTACATCTGGTTAGAAGCTCACACCAATACATACTGATCCAAACCTCAGTAGCTTTATGAAATGTAATAGGCATCATAAAAACCGCCACAGACCATGTAAGCATATGATTCTTGAATGTAATTTAAAGATCAGGACCACTCTTGGTGAAGCTGAAATGGAAAGATTAACATCAAGGTATTTCTAACGCTGAGTGCTGCAGTTTGCTCAGTGTTACGTATTTAGGTGTTTTGTAATATTTTACTTAAAAAAATAATATGCATTATACTTAATTACCTGTCAGCCTACTTTTGAGATTAGGAGAATGCTCGCAACTTGCACTTCAGCTAAAAATCTGTGAGTTTTAGTTTCTTTGTGGTGTTACAGTCTTTGTTTTCTGTTTAGGCACTCCTATTCAGAATTCTGTAAAAGACTTGTGGTCTCTTATTTCCTTCTTAAAACTGAAACCTTTTACTGATCGAGAGTGGTGGTACAGAACAATTCAACGTCCAGTCACAAAGGGAGATCCAGGAGGACTTAGGTATGAAGTGTTCCCAAAGAGTTTGTGAATGACTGTGACTGGCAGTGCTTGGGAAAAGTGACAAATTAGTGTTTCACATTTCAATTTCAAATGCATGTGTCATCAGTTCTTATGTCAATTTTTTTGGTTCAAATTTAATAACTATTAAATAATTCAAATTACTTAATATTTCAGATTAATGACTTACATTGTACTACTGGGCTTGGAGTTTGTACAGAACATGGATTTATGCAATAAACTGGAGGAAAAGAAACCCCAACAAACAAGCCAAGCCCAGCTGAGTAGTATATTTTCTCTATATGTATTTTTAGGCGTTTACGGTCTCTGATGAGGAGTATTACCCTTAGAAGATCTAAAACAAGTCGAGTTAAAGGAAAACCCATTTTGGAATTACCGGAACGTAAAGTACTTATTCAGTATGTTACGCTTACAGAGGAAGAGAGACAAATCTACCAGTCTGTAAAGAATGAGGGCAAAGCTACTATTAGCAGGTGAGTAAGAGGCTTTCTTTATCCTGAAGGTCAAAATTCAATAACACAGACTTACATTTGAGAAGTTTTGATTATGTTAGCTCTAGTAGCCAAGTGTGTCAGTTTATATGTTGTAAGCCAGTAATTGCAAATTAACTTGGCATCTGCTCAGTTCTGAAGAGTGAAGCAGTGAGTGTTAAAGAACTGTATATTAGAAGTTCTGTCTTGTGAGAACTGAAAAGAGATGCCAGATATATAAAGAATAGCATTAAAACTTTTTGTCACCATGCATTAACATTTCTGCTAGTAGAACATGTTACTGGTAGCATTTTGTCCCTTGTTTAAGAAGAGGATATGAGAAAATGTAGTCTGAAAAGAAAATAAAGAATCAGAACATTACTGTAACATCTAAACTCTGTCATGTAATGTCATCTGTTACTTTGGGCTATAGTATTTCACACTAACAATAAAATTCTTACTCAGATTTTTCAGCGAAGGGAATGTACTAGATCACTATGCTGATGTCCTTGGTGTTCTGCTCAGATTGAGACAGATCTGCTGTCATCCTCATCTTTGTATGAATACCTCTTCTAGTTTTTCAGCTGGTAAGTGAATACTTTTGGCTCATTTGTTTTTAAGAACAAGAACTGACACTTTTTATTCAAGAACAGAAATATTTGTGTTTTCCAAGCTTTCTAGTTTGAGCCATGCTCTTCAGAATGGATTATTGAGCTTTCGGCTTCCTTCAGTTACCTTTATTTTTTTTTGTACTGTAATAGGTTTGAATATGTTTTAGGAGGGGATACTTGAGCACATACTCACATATGAATGAAGTAATGAAGTATGAAGGCCAGAAGCAGGAGTTAATAAGCTTTAACAGCCCATACACAAATAACCAAAGAGGATCTCTGCATAACCAAATGCAGAAGGCTTGTTAAAAAGCAACATGTCTGTTATTGTAATAATTTACAGAAGTGCTTTTGCAGCAGATTTTTTTCTTTGCCTCAGGAGAGAAAATGTAGAGATTTGGGAAATGGCTTGTAGTTCGGTAGCCGTGTCAGCAGAACCATTGCCTCTTCAGCAGAATAGGACACTGTTGACTTTGTCATGGCTGTAAGGAAGGGTGAACACAGAGCACTGAAAGGAGAGTAAAGTTTTATTTTTGACAAGCCAGAACTTTACAGCTGCTCGGTGTTACAAATTTGTGTGCATTTCTTTCAGAAGCAAGTATAATCTGTTGGAAATATTCTAAATTTGAGAATTCACAAATTTAATATTTTGAAAAAGCCAATTTTGAGATGTTCTTGGTGTATAGCTGGGATTTTTCAGGAAACTGAAAGACCAATGAGTTATAGTGAGAACCATTTTTAGAAAGTTGCTGTTTATCTTCCTTAAAATTACAGGATGGAGAAATTATTTCATAATTGCTCAATAATTATTTAGAAATTAATCAGTAACTAGTAAGTATGACTTGAATTTCTTTACTGAAAAAAAGCACTCTTAACTAGAAATAGTGCCATGTTCATAAGATTGTTGCTACTCGAACAACTTCCATATGAAAATTGCTTCTTCCCATTAGCATATTGTTGAGGGTCTTTGAATTCTAATTACTGTTTTTCCAAGTAAGATTACTCTTAATGTGTTTTGAAATAATAGGTCAGAATTTTCTGTATTATGAGGCAGCTTGTGTTTTTATACATTGTAGGCTACATCCTTGTTGTGTATAAACTGTTCTAGCTGTATTTTGATCAGTGGAACTGTCTTGATGCATGAGAACTCAGAGTGTTTCCTGTAGGCAATCTCTGGGTTTAAGTTTGTTTCTATATTTGCAGATAATAAAACCCCTGAAGAACTGCGTGAGACATTAGTGAGTAAAATGAAGTTGGTTCTGAGCTCTGGTTCAGATGAAGAATGTGCAGTTTGCTTGGAATCATTGACTCTTCCTGTGATAACACACTGTGCACATGTGTTTTGTAAGCCATGTATTTTTGAAGTCCTCAGAAATGAACAGGTTAGTTGTTCTGTGTTCACAATTAATTGTAATAGCTATTCAAAAGCAATGAACTGGTATCACGAGAAGGCCATCTAGCTATTGTTCTTCTAAATCATGGTGAACTAGTTATCAGCTGGCTTATAAAAGCTATTGGCCTGCAGTCAAACTATGGAGAGTGTAGCTGTCAAAGTAAACAGTGCTAAGGTCCATCAGTATGTTCAAAGACTATTCTGTAGTTCTCACCTTACTTTGTCCCTGGGGTCAAAGTGTGCAGCACTGTACACCTCCTGTGCTGGATGCTTCTTCAGTGCTTGTATGTGATGTAATGTATGTGTATGATGTTGTGCGTAAAAGAGACTAAAGCTGTGTATTGAAAGTTGACTGTTGAACTGAAATTATGTCCACACTCCATCTTGCAACCTGATAAACTTCTACAGTGAAATAACTGCCTTGCTAGAGGGCCATCTTCTCTGGACTGTATCCAGAATAAGCTTGTGGATGGGCATCTTTGGACTGCTTTTTTGGAAACCGTGGTATTTATTTTCTTGTGTGCTTCTAAGCTATACTTTTCCTTCTCTTTTGCCCTTTACTTTCTAGAGCAATATAACAGTATGGTAGTCTTACCATCTGTAACCAATGCTGCTGCACTTACTCTCGGGAATTGTTCTGCCTCCTCCTAACCACAGAAGAGCTGCAAATGCCAGCCTAAACCTGGGTGGTGTTCTTTATTAGGAGGCAGCAGGGGACAGATTAGTCCCTGCTTGTGCATAATCAGTCAACAAGACAGAGTTTGGAAGTGTAGTCTGGCTTGTAGATTTACTTTTTTCCATTTCCAGATACACAAGGTTCTGATGCAGATATCCCACTCTAGAGTTTCTGAGAAATTTGAGGGAAACTAGTGATAGGAAATTATCCTCTGAGGAAAGAGCACTTGTGCTTTTTTCCAGTGCAAAGGTTCTTGATGTGTCTGTGGCAGAATCAGTGCCCTTATTGAACCTTCAGGTGTTATTAATGTGCAGAGAAATAAATTGCGGTATGATATGATGGAATTATTATAGTATATTACTTGACTGTAAAGTCAAGTTACTTACTATGTTTTGCCTAGAAAGGACAGTGGAATCTCCAGAACTAGTGCCTTTGCCCAGTCCTGTGTTGTTCCATAGATTACTTTCATTGTAGTGAAGTCTAAACAGAGGTGCGTGTAAATTGTGCTCTTTTGAACTATTTCTGTTCACTGTTTCTAAAACAGTGAATTAATAAGCCTTTCTTACCTTCAAGATTATTTCTGATTTGTATCAATTCCCAAGGAAGTTTTTGCAGCTTCCAGCCAAAACACTGACTGTATTGAACACTGACCAAATGGGTTGAAAGTGGAGGATTTGACAAGGAGGTGTTTTTCTTTGGTTGTTTTTGCTCAGGATACCTTTGCAGCTGAGAGTGCTAAGAATAGTGTTTCAGTGTGGGAATTTTCATACCCTGTGTTTCCTTTGGATTGTTTTCTGTCTGTTGAAAGAAATGGAATTCTCTCAAGGAAGGTAACAGAATATTGTTAAAGACTTAAGAGCATTCTTTCCCTCTGGCCTGGCGGGAAGGGAGATAGTTCAGAATTGTGAAAACACAGGCTGAAGACTCTTTTGCACATGCATTAGGCTTTGGTATGCAAATAGGGCAAGGCTGAAGCCTTCCTGGTGCCTTTTGCCCCTGCTGAGTTTGGACTTCGTGTATGTGTGTTCCTGCAAATGATGGCATAAATCTATCTTCACACTTCAGCTGTGAGTGGTGGCCGTCTTGTTAACCTGGGTCTGTCAGTGTCAACACTGGCACACATCGAAATTCCAAAGGCAGGGGAATTCAGTGTTTCCACATGATAGGTATTTTTGCTAGTACTGCAGCTCAGTTGGTTAATTGTGTGCCTGAATGGTTATAAAGCAAATCTCTCCTAAGAAATAGCTTGGGGAAGTACTTTTAGGTGTCACCTTAAAAGCAAAGGAAACCAGCAAAATGCATACCCTCTCCCCAAAACAGCTTGAGTTCAAACAGGATTCTTCCAGGCAAGATGCCTGCGGTTTCCATTATGGATACAAATGACAGCGTGAAGCCATCAGTGAGGAATGAGATGTGAAGCTGCAAACACAAATCTGCTGAGTGAAAATTTGGCCTTTCATTGCATTATGAACTTGGAGACCATTTTATCTTTCTGATGTTAACTTAAAAGTATTTACTGAAATTGGAAAAACGTCTTAGTAGTTAACAGCTAGAGAGTTAATACCGCCTTCCTGTCAGTGTTCTGCTGACGCTAACTGCAGATATGTGCAAATAAGTAAAGATTCTATGCAGAAGTCCCAATAAACCTCTTACATCTCTATAGTAATCTAATGTCTTTGTGTATTAACTGCATTCTTGTAAAAGCTTGCCATATATGCATTAAAACATTTTTTTCTTCTTGTAGCTGTTGATCATGAGACATTTTTTGTCATTTTCATATACTTTTACTACAAGTGTTCGGTGTCTGTGTTGGCATTGTTCAGCATTGTTTTGTGTTTCATTTATAATTACAATACTGAAGTGGAGAAGGGATGCAGAAAGATGTGTCTTTTTATTAAAAAAAAAAAGTCTCTATGTGCATTGTTAGGATTTTTTTTCCCCGAAAACTTTTTACAGATTTAACAGAGTTAATTTATTTTGTCTTGTCACTGGAGGATTTCTGGATTGGTGCCAAATCAGGAACGGTTCATTGGTCCACTACATTTGGGAGACTGTTATTTCAGATTTGTTTGTATTAAGATTCTATCTCTTGAAAGGATTGCTGTAATAAATTAATGTATTTAGACTGTGACTGCCAGCCTCTTTCATTGGCTGGCGCTTCATTCCACATCAGCAGCCCCCAGGATTCCCGTGCTTTGTGAGGTCTATTTTGTAGCCTGTTAAAGATTCCTCGGGTCTGTGGCCAGGTTGCTATATAAACAGAACTAGCTAATTTTAAAGGGTTGCTCTGCTAGGCAAGGTTTTTCATGTCTGTCAGTTTTGCTTGGCAAAGTTGTGTATTTGTACAGTGCACACAGTCTTTTTTTAAATTTTGTGAGTAGTCCTATGAAAGTGCTATTATATAAATTGTGCTTTATCCTGGAGTACGCTACAGAGAAAAAAAAAAGCTTTTGGTGTTAAATTATGTCTCATTTCTCATGTCTGCTGGGGAAAAAGAGAAGATATCTGTGTCTGGTCCTGACAAAGCAGGTTTCGTCAGACTATTATTTCTGTGCAGGCTTTGAAGAAAAAGGGTAAAAGGTCATTCTTTGTTTGTAACTAAGAAAGATATTGGTTTTGAAAGATGGTTTATTTTTCTGATATTTTAAATAGTCTGCCCTCCATAGCCCAAGCATTTGCTTGCCGTAAAATACTGAACTACCTATTTCAGAAAGAAGACCACTTTTAAGGAAGGCTGAGTGTTTTTAAAACATAGAATGTTTATGTCATGTCAGTGTTGTCACAAAATATTGTGACTGTCCTGTCAGAAATGACAGTGTGTTACAAGAATGAATCTGAGGAATTTTTAAAAGAATCTCAGTAATTTCTTGAAAGGTGCTTTGTAAAGGTGTTCTTTAGTATTCACTGTAAATAATTTGATTTAATATGTTTCTTGTAATGTTGTTTTGGGGTTTTTTGTAGCCAAATGCCAAATGCCCTCTCTGTAGGAATAAACTTCAAGTAGAGCACTTGGTGGAATGTCCCCTAGAAGAGAAAATAGACTCCAGTAGTGGGAAGAAGCCTGATCAGGAGTGGATATCCAGCTCAAAGGTACATTCCATTGTGTTTTATTTGGCTTTCATTATGGTTTTATAGGGCATACTCTATCACTCTTACGTAAATATGCTGAACATATTATACATGTGGATAACATACTTCAAATTATTATTTAAAAGTCTGCCCAGCACGTGTAGCCAGCACAGAAGAGAACGTGCAATAAAATCACACTACAAACAAATTTCGCAGCAGGGAAAGAAGACAAAAGGAAGACTAATTGTAATTTGATGCTGGTTATTGTTCAGTATATAGATGTGTATTAATTAAACAAAACTTCAGTAAAGGGCTTTGTCTTTTGTTTCAGTTTCTAAAGATAGAGCAGTTTGGTAACTACTTACCCAGATCTTAATTTACTTCTGGAAAAAAAATCCAAATGAATCCTTCTTTCTTAAATCTTGTATAAAGAATATATATTCTGCTGTAGAGCAGAAAGTTAAATGGGCATCATATGTCCAGTATAACACTTGCCAGGTAAACTAGTGAGATGTTGTTGTTTTACTTTGCAGACATGTTTGTCAAAGTCTGCCACATCATTTTTTTGCCTCACTCTCATCGTGAGCACTTGCTGCTAGAAATTAAATCTTCCTTCTTGTAGTTTGACCTTTTTGTTTTGAGATTGCTTTTCTGCAAGTTACTTTTAATGAAGTAATTGTTCTTTCAAATGCTGGTTCAAATTTATTCCCTAAAAATCTTTCTGTGGAGACCTAAGAACTAATTTAGGAAATTTT
The DNA here is from genome assembly GCA_013396695.1 of Sakesphorus luctuosus. Classification (NCBI taxonomy): domain Eukaryota; kingdom Metazoa; phylum Chordata; class Aves; order Passeriformes; family Thamnophilidae; genus Sakesphorus; species Sakesphorus luctuosus. Next base: position 691,656 of record VWZD01011603.1, read on the forward strand.
GCTCTCGAATAAGTAATGGTATTTTTTTTGTTGATTTGTTACCTAGTGCTGTCACTTGCCTTTTCTAGTTAGTGGTTCTTTACCTCGTTATAGCTAAACCTTACATGAGAAAACTGGTAGTGTTATTCTGCCTCTGATCCAGTTCCCTGTTCCTTTTGTTCTTGTGCTGGTTCAAGAGTGCTTCTGGTGCCTCCTTTTTACCTTCACCCTCAGCCAAGGGTCTTGCATAGCTTATTTGCCTGAGGGTTTCTGGGGAAGCCTTTCCCACTTCCTAAGTATTGCTATAGTAGAGCACTTGCCTTGTGGCTGTCCATTGCTTAAGCCTTAGTTTTTGGAGTTCCACTACTTTGTTCCTATCTCCCATGTACCCTGGAGATGGCGGACTTACTGGCTCCTGACAGTGGGAAGTATGTCTGGAAAGTGAGTTGTCAGTCCTCTTCCCCAAAGCACCCTCCATCGCCCTGTAGTTTGTGACCATTAAAAATGCTCAGCCCTTAGTTTCCTATGGAAATTGAAAGAAACCCTACCCACAGAATTCAGGGGTAGTCCACTTAAAAGGTATTACTGAACAGGGATTTCTTTCAATTGATATGAACTATATCGAAGCCACCTGTAGGAGTGGAATCTAAGTTCATTTCATTTTGGATAAATGCTTCATTTGATTTCAGATAAATGCTCTTATGCATGCTTTGATAAAACTACGGAGGGATAATCCAGCTGCTAAATGTCTGGTTGTTTCTCAGTTCACAACTTTCCTGTCGCTGATAGAAAATCCTTTAAAGTAAGTAGAACTGCCGTTCTTTTTAATAAATGTGTTATTTTTAATAAAGAATGTTTTAGAAAGATCTCTCAAAGAAAATAGAATTTTAAATATACATTTCAATGTAGAGATCAGGATTTGAATGTATTTATTTCCTGTTGTTGCAGAAAGTGGATTGTTAAAATGAACATTTTTACTTTCTCTTTAGAGAATCAGGATTCGCCTTTACTCGTTTGGATGGATCAATGGCACAGAAGAAAAGAGTGGAAGCAATTCAGTGTTTCCAAAGCAACCAAGCAGGGTCCCCAACGGTAATGCTTTTGTCTCTGAAAGCAGGTGGAGTTGGATTAAATCTGACAGCAGCTTCCCGAGTGTTTTTAATGGATCCTGTGAGTAATGGGTTGTTCATAATGATCTGGCTTAATGTAGGTGAAACTCCTTTGGTGTTTTCCTAAGAGGTAGAAGGAAAGCCCCTCTAGGAATGAATTAGTCTGATGAGTAACTTTAAAGGGCAAGTAGGACTTTTCTTTGTTTCCCTGGCATATTTTTGTTTTAACACTGTATTTTTGTGCTGTCCACTTATTTATTGTGAATGAAAAGAATGTTAGCAGTAGTACTACTAACAGAGTGGTGTGACACCTTACGGTGTAGCATATGCTATCTGTTCCTTTTTTATTTCTTTTTCTTTCTGATATTTTTGAATGTGGTTTTATGTTTGTTGTTTAGTAACTTCTAAAGCCATGAAGTGGAATTTCAGGAACAGTATATATTTAATGCAGTGCTTGTCTGCTCCAGTCTCTTTGGTTATTATTGTGACTTTATTTATAAAGACATTAGTTGGAGGTTACTTTTTGTGGCCTTAGGAGACTGCTAATATTTAAACTTAGGATGTTTTTTTCCTTTCATTAAAGCACTCAGGAAAACAAAATTATTTGTAAGGAATAAGAATGTAAATTATATTTATTGATAGCAAAATGGTATTCTTAACAAAATTGGTTCATGTGTTGTGTCATTGTACAAAATCAAACGTTTTCTGTTCACTTCCTCCCTTCACCACTGATGTCCTAGTTTTTTGGCAGTTGGAAGCTGAGACAAATTCTGCACTCAAAGACAAAACCAAAGTAAATGAAAATAATGGTGTAGCTTTGGACTTGGGCATCTGTTAACACTGATAGGAAAGAAAAAGTACTAGCCTGGACATCAGATTAGTGATACTAACAGCATGAAGACAAAAGCTACTTATTTAATGAACTAAAGGAATTTTAATAAGAATATGGAGATTTTTCCTGAATCACAATGCATCTTCACCCACATTGTTTGTGTGTGTGTTGCATTGATGGGTTCAGCTGGAGGGGACCTACATGACCACAATGCCATCTGGTCCAGCCACTGCCCTTTGCTTTTAACAATTCTCTGAATATTGGTGGAAACTGCAGGAGAATTTTGATTTTCTGTGAAGATAATGTATGAGGTATAATGCCTTGAGTATTGCAGCAAGCAGTTTTAAGAAAGTAAGCTAAGCCATGTTAACACTGAGACATCTACAGTACATAGTTCTACCTAACAAACCAGAGCCAAATATAATTGCAGCCTTTTGACACCACTGAACAGCATATTCTCATCCTGCTGGTAACCATCCCAAGTGGCAGTGTTTGAATACTTGTATTTGATGGAGGGGTAGTTGGGACCACATGAGCCTTTATGATCTCACTTTTGAGTAGTCAGTGCTGAATGAGATCCAATCATACGTTAGCATTCCTTGAAGTGCATTAGCAGCCATAATAGGATTTAAGAAGCAGAAATACCTTGAGCCAGTGAAGTAACCAGTTTTTCAAATTATGTGGATTTGTTCTAGCACTGTAGCTTAGAGGTCTGCATTCCCTCTCTGATAGGTGTAATAGCACAGTGCAAGGGAGGAACATTTATCCAACCATAGATTACTTTATTTCACAACTCCCCCTTTTCAAATTACTTTTTCCTTGTTTAAATACAATCATACCTGCTGAATTCTCACCTTTAGAAAGAAATAGAAACCTTTAATGTGAGAGTATCACAAGTATACAGGTGCTTCTCTGAGGCTCAAGTTTCTTTATATTTTCCCATGTAAAACACAGTGTCCTTTATATGAGATAATTGCAGAAAGGGATAGAAGTACTGCAATTCAGTTTTCCTTTGCAGGACTGATGAGAGAAGAGTCAAAGTAGTACATTTTGGTCTTCCTCAACTACAGTAAACATAGAGTGGAATGTGCTTCTGCATGTTTGGGCCAGGTCTATCCTCCAGACATCATCTTGTTCATACAGTGAGAGTAATATTAGAAGGGTTTGCCATACATAGCTCAACAGGAATGTTCATCTTGCAGTGACAAATACAGAATTTGTTAGACTTATGATCACTACCATAGATTGGAGAAACAAGACTTGATGGCTTTTACCTTGCAACTTGATGTCTCTGAGTGCATGTAGGTATCAGAGGGTCTTAGAATCTAAAAGGAGTCATTAAGAGTTCTCAGATGACTTGCAGTATGTAGGTGACATGACAAGGCGAGCCCACTGAATGAGACTTGCTAATCAGAGACAGAACATTATTACAGTTTATGTAGATCTAATTATCTGTTCTGTGAGAACTAGTAGTACTGTACCTTTAGATAGAAAAAACATGCTGGAAAAATGCATAGACTAGGCATTTCACAAACACTTAGTGTTACATCCTAAGATAAGTCGGAACAGCTACACTATCATTTTGTGTTCAACCAAGTTTCTTGTTTATGTAACATGGTTATTATTGTATATACTGATGAAAGAATAAGTGGGTTTTTCTTAACAGTTGAGAGTCTTAGTTTACTGCTGAGTAACTGCCTGTGTTCAGCTGGTTTAGATTTTGCTACCGGGAAAACAATACTCAGGCAGTTAAGTATATGAAGTGTTTATGTCAGAATTGAAAGAACAGGATTGTTTTGATGTCTCAGACTCCTAAGAAAGTTTGGTTTTAAAGCATTTTCTTGAAGTTCTTGCTTGTTATGAATATATAACTGGAAGTTCTCAAAGCTTTCTTTCCAGCAGGATACTTAAGGAATGAGACATTAGGCTGGGAGTAATTAATCTGTTAGCAATATTTCTTGAAGAGGTGATAGTGCAATATCTGCTTTGTGATTCCATGTTATTAGGTACTTTGAAGGGAGGTTAGTTAACTTGTTCATTGCTGCTACTACTAGGCTTGGAATCCTGCTGCCGAGGACCAGTGCTTTGACAGGTGCCACAGGCTGGGGCAGAAGCAGAATGTTGTTATTACTAAGGTAAGTGGAGAGATAATCCCAAGAGTTCTCTGGCTATGAATAAAGATTTTCACAAAAGCTTTACTGTATTATAAAAATAATTGTGACATCATAGTCACACCAGTAAACATAAATTGTGTTGTGATTGTTGAAGTGTGGGCTTCAAATTTTAAGATTTTAATATTAGAAGTTAGATGTCCCTGTTGAGCTATTTGGAGTGACTCAGGTGGGATAGTTTGCTCTTACTTAGCCTGGCTATTACTGTTCATGACATTGAAGGTACAGGGAACACTTTTGACATTATTGTAGCAGCTTATTAAGCTGTGGAAGAGCAGCTGGTCTGTCTTGTTAATATGCAGTCACAAAAGTAGTATTTGGAAAATTGAAGACAGGTTCTCTTTTAATATAAGTAGCAAAGAAGAGATGGATATCCTGACAATGAATTTAAAAAAAAAAGTGAAGAAATTAAAATGCCAAACCTTTTCCTTCAACTGCTTTACAACCATTTTCTTTGGGTTTTCTTTACAAAGTAATAACTAAATAATGTAACTGTCCTTTAGGCTGCTCAGCTTCTTAGCATTTTTTCCAAAATACCTAGATTTCTCATTCTTAACTTTTATTTAAAAAAAAAATCTTCATTTCAGTGCATTTTTGTTTGCTTGTTTGTTTTTATTTCAGTTCATTGTGAAGGATTCAGTGGAAGAAAATATTCTGAACATTCAGAACAAGAAGAGGGAACTTGCAGCAGGAGCCTTTGCTACCAAAAAGCCTTCAGCAAGTGAAGTGAAACAAAACAAAATGAATGAAATTAAGGCTCTGATTGATTTATAGCTTGATCCTGTGATATTTTCAGTAAATAATATATTTAATATTTTAGATAATACTGCTCTTCTAGTTACGTGTCCCATGCTAAATTTCAGTTTTGCTCTTTGTGCTCAAAACATAAATGCTTCAAATAAGTTATAAAAACTAATTTTCACCTAAATGTTAATTTAGAAGCACATAAACTCCTGAAATTTTTCCATTGTTCATTTCTTTAAAAGGGTCATTTCTTGAAAAGGTTGCTTGTTATGTACAATGCTTAGTACATAAAAATCCCTCAAAACAGAAATGCGTATTCATGCATTCTGACTTGCAAGCATTTAATCTCTTTTTAGAGGTGAAAAAGTAATAAACGGTAAATAGTGTGTGGTTTCTCCTTCAGACAAAACCCTTTAGAAATTAATTGGTTTTATGTTTCTGTCTCAGTGTTGCCTGATAAACAAACAGATAAACTGGATTCTTTGTCAGAATAGATGGTCAGTGACACTGTAAGGAGTTCTTATTTTGCAGGCTATGTCCAAAGGTGATATTTAATTAAAAATGTAAGAATATTTTTAACTATTTCTGAATAATACACGGATGGAGCAGGGAGCTTCTCTGTTGATTACTTCCCCGGAGCTAGTCAAAGGAAGTACTTAAACATGTAAAACTTCTCTTAACAGAATAGCATTTATTTTTGTAAAAGTGAAAGGTTTTTTGCTTGGATAAAATGCTGGAATCATAGGCATGTATTGATAACACACTGTCTGGTAATTTCAGTAGACACTTTGAACAGTAAGACTGTGCTAGATTCAAAGTAGATTATAACCTATTCACATGTCAGGGAATCAGTCCACATACAATAATTTAAACAAGTTATTTTAATAGCTGCCAGCTTTCTAACAGTTTTCTTGTACTTCTTTTGCACTTGTAGTGGGAAAACTGTGTATTCTTAACTTCCAGACACATGTCTTTGTGGAGTGCTGACCTGCATGCAGCATGATTTATCAAGGAGGAATTTGGTAAACTACTCATGTTCATGTACCACAAACTAATAAATAGCACGGAAGAATCTCAGTTGAGTATTAGTTGAATATTCTTGTCTGTTCCTATCTTTCTTTTTAATTCTGTGCTTCTGGTAAGTGTTTACCTAACATTGTGCTGCCTTCACCATAGTTCAGACTTCAGATTAGAGGCAGAGGTTGTTATATCAAGGTCCTGTTTAGATTTGGGAAGCGTATTTGGCATCTGAGAAATGGAATCTGATTTGCTTCTAATGCCTTTCACCTCTTCTTAAGTCTTAAGAATACTGGCCAGCTGATTGTAAGATGAATTGCAAACATAGGAAAGGGAAAAGGACTGAGAAATAAAAGGAAAATGTATCCTGTTGGGAGAAACAGTGAGCTAATGAAAGGAGTGAGAAAGGAATTAAAAATATGGAACCTAACAAGCTGATGCAGTTTTTGGGGAACCAGCATCTTAGCTATGGAGATAAGTGTGGTTTAAATCTGTTAGAGAAAGAATCAAAAGGGCATGAATGATGTAAGACAGCATGAACCCCACTGACTGGTTGACACTGGAAAGTTGACAAAAGATCAAGAAAAAGAGCTAAACCTGATTGAAATTGGGGATTTTGTTGGGTTTTTTTTTTGCATACAGTTTTTCTGGTTCAGATTCTAATATTTAGAGATAAGATGGAGAAATAATTTGTGATTATGAAGGAAAGATTTGTCTTCATTACATTATTTCTATTTTCTAAGTTAAAATTGCACAGGAAAAAGACCCATTTCTTTGGCTAGACAAACTACATCATTACTTCTGTGAAAATTTGCTGACATTTTGCAGAATGGCTTAGTTACGAGTATGAAAACAATTACTAGTATCTTTTTTCCTCTATTAGATAATGGCTTCTGTGTTCCAAAGCCAAATAAAAACTTACTGAAGGTAGTAGTAAACTATACTGTCTCTGCTAAGAAAGGCATTAATGTATCTGAGAGAACAGATAGAGGTCAAAGATGAGAACAGAAAAGTCCTATCTGATTTGATGGAGCTCTTCCTTTACTCGAGTGGTTAAAAACCCCAGGGTTCTGGTTGTTTGGAATTTATTTCTTCTGCTTTTCATGACCTTGAAGTAGTCTTTGACTATTGGCATTCTCTTTTGTGGAGTTTGACCAGTATGTTCTAGGAATGGGCTTTTGGAATTATTTTTAATTCCAAAGACTGAGTTAGTGTCTGTCATTCTGATTTTTTGGGGTTTTTTTTGGTTTTTTTTTTTTCCCTGTACATAAAATAAAGATATAAATGGAAAACATCTTCTGAATTTGTAAGAGTTGTTCAGAGTTGTCACCATCTAAGGAACACCTTATATTTTATGCTTTATAAGGGCAAATGGAGTTCCAATACTTGAGTTGCAATCTAAGCAGGACTACGAATCTTCTGAATAGAGATGTTTTGAGTATAGTGCTTGGATTCAGTTACTGCTTTGAGTTCCTTCAGTTTAGAGCAGAAAATTGCTTGATGAATCAAGTGATACTATTGCAAGGGAGAAAAAGGGATCTCTGCTTTTCTGTGAATGCTGTCTGCAGAAATTATGAAGGGAATACTGGCAGATAATGACACAAAGGTCATTTTATTGAGAATAGGCTGCATAGAATTTGGTATAGATACTGTTCACCTTCCTGAGGCTGTGGGTAAACATTTGACCGTAGTGTGAGTTACAGAGGCTAACACAGAATGATTTTACAGGTTTTCTTTCTTTACTAATTGTATTTGTTAAACCCAAACATGCAGGTTTTCATCTTATTCAGCATCTGTCCTTATCTTACTGTATTAGTGTAACAAAACTTACATGCTAAACCAATTTTTCAGGCAGGTAATAAGTCACATACATTTACTTTCTTGGTTCTCTCCAACTAAGCTTAAAAAGCAATGTGCCTATTCTCTAGTATGAATACAGACAAGAGGAGGAAAATTAGAACTGCTTAGCTGTCTTTTAAAAGAGTATTTTACTATTTTCCATAGAGCATTCTGTGAGCGAGCAGAACTCCAGTACTTGTTTGATAAAGTGTACTTTTATCATTACAGACTGTAACTAGTAATCCCTCCTGCTTTCACACAACTTCAGATTTATCTGGTTAAAAACAAAACAACCAAACCAAAACAAAACAAACAAAATAAAAACAAAACAAAACAAAAAAATCAAACCCCCAACCCCCCCAAAACACAGCAAAAGAAAAACCCACACAGGAAAGGGCTAGTTACAATTGGGAGTTCAGATACTATGTACTTCTAAATAGCTACAAGCTACTTTTGTTTGGACCTCATCTTTTAGCATTTTTCCTAAATGACTAACTGATCTTAGAGCAATTAAATAGTGAAAACAAGTTAAAACAGTCTAACTCTCATACCCATATTATGTCTTCTGCTTTACCAGCAAATGGTGAAAGCTTGCTGATTATTCATTTTATCTAAGTTAAAAGTTTAACACCCTCACTAGGCTCCAGCCAAAATCCTCCTCTATTCTGGACTAGTACAGGGTATAGCTGTCAAAGAACACTAATTTTGTTCTGTTTAGACTTTTGGCTAAAGGATAGATCTGAACCTTAGTACAGATATCAGTCAATCTCTGCCCATCGGCATGCTTTATTTTTACTGCTTTTCCATGTGTCTTGGAGTATGTGTAGCCTGAGTGTGGCAAAAAACACTTTGTTTTACTCTTTGCACACATGGAAAGAGTCGTTTTTCTAATCAGGGTAGGTACTTAAGCAGCTGTGTAATGTTTCTTTGCCAAAATAGCATCACCATTTTGTTTAAGACTCAGTGTACAGGGCTTCCATTAGAGATGATGGTTTTTTAGTCACTTGAAAGAAAGATGCCCTCTTCCTAAACTCCAGGTTACTAATGCGAGGAGCTTCAGCAGATACTTTCTCCAGTGCCCTGTCTTACACTTAGGGGAAGCTAATAAGGGGATTGGCCCTGAACAGCTCCCTGGCAAATTACTATCTACTCTGTAAATAATTACTGAACTAAAAGCTCGACATTTGCTAATGAGAGCTTGAGGAGCATTAGCAAAGCTTAAGGGTTATACTTCCTGAATATTTTAGTTAGACTGCTTTGGAGCTCCCTTTTTCTTAATTGCTCAAGAGTTTATGGAAGACAGAAATGCATGACAACTTTTTATTTTTGTATCAAGTGCAACATTGCAAGGAACAGATAAAACTCAGTTTACTAGTCCCATAGTATACAGAACTGAAAAATGCATTCTGCCATGCTGTAGACACTGTGCGTAAGAACCTGGTCAAAATTTCAGTGCAATTGTGACTGGAAGAGCAAAGCAGTGCTATTACTGTTACAACTGTATGTATCGTAGTGTCATTAATACATTTATGGTAAAGCAGAATGGCTACCACTCCAAGTGTATGAGCAATCCCATGAATTAGGTTTTACATCTAAAACAGCAAGCAAAGGAATCAATGCTAACCACCTTAATGAGGTGAGGTAACAAACCCAGTTTCAGGAATATGTTGAGCCAATTGATCACAACGGAAGAAATGTTAAGCTGAAAATACCTGGTTTTATCTAGTAGGGAGATTTGGAAATGGGGCAGTAATAGGTGGCCCAAGGAATTCTGCTTCCTAGCTTTTGCTCTTTCTTCATCTGTAGCACTGCAGAGGCTTTCAGCCAAGAAGTACTTCATCAAGCTACTAGCAAGTGTAACTGACCACCATCTAATACCTTTCTAGCTGTTAGTTCTGGAACAAGTTCTTGCATCACCACTGTTTGAGACAGGCATTTCTACTGAAGGTAGGTATCAAGTTTCTTCTTGATGTTGTCAAAGGAATCCACTCCCATATAGTCAGCTTGGCCCTGTTCCCACCGTTCCTTGCGTTCTTCTGAAGATTCAGTTGGTAATACTGGTGATACTGATAAGTGGGACACTGCCTCTGTAACCTCTGCCTAAAAGGAAAGGCAGAGTAAAAATATGGAAATGCTGTGCATGGCTAAAGTGAGCAAGAGGCCATAGAATGGGACAACGAAGTAGATGTTCTCATGCGCAGTAGCAAGCATTGCCAATGGGCAGGGATTGTGCAGCCTTCATAGCAAAATAAAGCAGAGTTACAGATGGTAGCAAGGGGAAAAATAAAAAAAAAAGAAAAAAAGTAAAGTTTAAGTTCTTCATACCTCTCTACAGAAGCCACAAGAGAAAGCCAGAGTATAGACCAAGCCCGATAGCTGCAAATAGTTTGTTAGAAAGATGCAAAATTACCAAGAGAAAGCACATCTTAAGAGATCATTAACTTTAGTCTTAGAAAGGCTGAGAACTTAAACTGGCCCATGTACAAAGCTAAGACTAAGAAGTCTGCAGTCAGATGCAAGCTGCTAAATTCCGAATGAGAATTAGAGTTAGAATCATTACTTTGACTTTAGTAAGTGTTGGGATTATCACTACCATTTTATGTAAGTATTAATTTTCTTGTTATCCTAGGCTTACCTAAATTTGTTTCACCATGCATGATCTGTATGTACATATTTGCATGCTGAACTCAGGTTCTTCTGCTTGAGAACCTTATTAGCTGCAACACATTAAGAGTTAGGGCCCTTCTCTATATATATCAAAAAACTTACTATGATATAATGTCTGGTGCAAGGTTAGCTACTTATATAGTTTGGTTTACGCAAGCATACAGCTATGTTCAAGACCACTATAGCATGTTTTTCTTCTGTAGTGTTTTTTTTCCAAGCTTAAAAGAACAAAACCAAAATACCCTGCATCTCACAAACTAAAGCACACCCATGCTTTGAGTTGGACAGAGGGAAGGGAAATGGCTGCAATGGTTAATAACCCATCATCCATACTTGGGTATGGACATACAAGATTATTAAAGTACATACCATGTTTACACCTGTAGTAGTTTCTTTAACAATTCCATGCTGTTCTAGTAATGGTAAAACATCAGTTATGTAGGTATCCCACCACATGTTGAGGAATTCTGGGTGAACTATTTTAGGGTCATCCATGTTGCCTTTTATGCTTTTTGTTCTGGAGTCATATGTGTAGTTCCATGGCTTTGTGCTTCCCAGGAAATGCACCACTTTAGTATTTGCACCAAACCTGTTGGACAGAAAAATTTTAGAAGCCATTTTGTACATATGTCTAGACAATGAGGTTTGTCTGGCAGACAGGTTTTTTTAACCTGCAGTTTCTGTATTTGTCCAGAAAACATAAATGTGAATATATTTAAGAGGCTAAATGCTAAATGATCAAACTGCCCATGCCTACTGGGACTGAAAGCATAGCTATGAAACAGAAAAACTGAATTCTACATTACACTAGTCAGAATACAGCCAAAACCTAATGGTCTGGACTATTTAAATACTTACAGCCAACTCAAGTCTTTAGAGTGATGTCCATGGCTCAGCAGAGAACAGTCTCAAGCAGCCGTTGCAATCGGAACTGGTTTTAGAAGTGAAAAGGATTCTAATCCAAAGTCAGCAAGCCAGAGAGTTAGGCATTACAGGCATTATGTGGAGAAGGGTCAGCGTTAAGAGTTACCCTTTAGGTTTACAGCACTGTGGAAAAGGATCATTGGAAGGCTGTGCTGCAGGAAGATCGCGTCCCTGCAAAATAATAGCTTTGTATGACCTAGGCATGTCAAAGGACTCCTGATCTCGGTGCAGCAGGGCCTTGCTTGTTTTTGTAAATAACCTTAAGTTTAGCCATGGGTGAATTTGGTCGTGGGATGTTTTTGTTTCTTTTAAAAAACCATTTTAACTCAGTTTTCAATATGGACTTCTAGCCTTATCCCAAATGTTACCAGTGTGTTCTTTTGCATTAAAAGTGTAAATGAGGTGCACCTCTTCTCAAGTAAAGAACTTAACACTAGCAGAGATGACAGTCATTTTATTCTTCTACAGTTCCAGAACTAGATTTCAGTTTGAGTCAATTTTGTGAACAAGCAATATTAGTCTCTCTAGTAACAGCAATTATTTCACCTAGCTCAGTTTATATCACGTTAGGATCTCTTCTCAACATAATATGACTGAAATGGATAATAATGCCAAAGCAGTTTGACATTTTATTAAGCGCGTGCTGGTCATTTTGACCAGGACTCAGTTGTTTAAGGAGTTTTACACATGTAGACAATACAAGTGTGTTTCCAAAGCTGTGCAATATTCAAACTAAGTATGCATTGGAGTCAGAGGGGGGTTCCATACTATTGTAAGATCCTGACTATATTTCAATATTCATATTCAGTGTTTTGGACACAACTGATCTTATTACAGAATGAAGACCTATGTGTGTGTGAAACAAGCCCAAGTATTTGCAGTAACTGCAAGGGAAAAAAAAGTGTCTTTGAGAGGTCAGTTACTGGGCTTTAACTTTAGACAAAATCTTGACATACAGAGTTTAAGAGGACTACGTTAGTTTTATTAGCTGCCACAGTACTAAACGACCTGAATTTTCTTCATCTTAGGCTGCTGCTGTTCTGAAGAATCCTGTCATTGTTCAAAAATCAAGGCTATTTAAGCAAGGAAATGCCTAAGAAGTGTTATGTTACACTTGCTGCAAACAGAGAAGTGTACTCTTAGTATTCTGTCCACTTAGAGCCAGAACAACAGTTGACAGATGCCAAGCTTCTCTGATGTTTTCAGTATCTGCTTTCTAGATACTTTCTGGATCTGCAATACTTTATTTTGACATTTAAGTTCAACTATTAGGAAGCATTATGTCCACACTGGCTTCAGTAACTAATCTGTCTTTCCCCATCTCCCAGAAAAGTCCTTCATCAATGTTTTGAAGTTAGAGAGCATTTGTCATGAATTGGCATTTTCCTTTGGAAAAAGGATTACTGAGACTGCTGTGAAATCTAGTCTCGCTATACAAAGCTGCAACAAAACTTAGCTATTGATGTCAGTAGGTTTAAATTTCAGTATATTCCAACTGCTGATTTTTGAGAGTGTAGCTGCCGATCTAACCCAGGGAAATTGTTGCACCTGTGCCTGAACAGGGAATTTTACTTAAAAGGGCTGCACTTCCAGCATTCTGTGTTTGAAGGTCTGCTGAATTCTGTTAGGCAATTGATTCAAGCAGTTAAATGGAATTTTTGTCAGGAGCCCCCAGATCCAACTAGTGTTTGATGGCAATAAGGTAATTTGTAAAATTAAGGTCATGTGACTAACAGCTAGCCATGGAAAGAGGACATACCTTACAATAGATGTTAGCTTATCAAATGCTATCCAGCCCCTTAGTCATTCTGAGGCTTGCATGTATTTCTTTAAATAAGTGTTCCGCTTTTAGCGTGACAGGATTCCAGATGGTATTCTGATCACAAGACATAGTTTGATCTTGAGCCAGCAACAGTCCTGCTTATGCTAGCTGCTGCTTCAGACACTAGTAACCTGATGTCATTCAGAGATCAGATTGGTTTTATGCAATTGGTACTTTCCCACTCCTTGCCCCCAGCTTCTGCAACTCTTAATAGATAAAGAGTTTCTGCGTAACATTTCAGCTTCCCTTGCTTGCCTCCTCCTTCCTCCTGTGTTACAGCACTTTGACATACCGTTTACTCACATGCCAAGTCTAATAAGGCTAGCTAGGGAGGATACAGTTTTCCTCACAGAGGAAATATGCAATGGTATGCAGTGGTTGACTGTAGACTTTGTTTCGTAATGCTGTTAGTTAAAAAAACTGACAGAGGTCTAGAAAGACTGTTGGGAGAGAATTCTAGCTTTCTACAAGTCTTTGTTCACCACATTTATTTGAATCGTATAGGCTGATTAGATTAACTACTGTTTATTAAATACTCTTAAGTAATTTGATTGAGAAAAGGACAAGTTACCTCAGTGGGAACAATACCACCAGTGACATGCTGAAGTTCAGCTCAAGTTGATTCAAGAGCCTACTGCCATTGGTTAGAACAGTACTAAACTGTATCCCATACTGGAGGAGGGGTTCTTCCTTTTACAAGTGACCTGCCAAAGGTGCTTACTCTAAACTTCAGTGTTACAACCAGGGAGGAGTGGTTTAAGCTACAGCTACAGAGCTCTCTGCATTTATCTTGCGATGACTAATTTGCCTTACGTTAATTCAAGGGGGTTTTTTTAAGGAAGAAACTATTATATATTCATTGACAATAACAGTCTCCTTGAAGAAAACCTGTGTAAGCTCACATCATGCCTGTTCATTCAGTTACAAGAAAATAGTTTATGTAAGCTCTGAAAATCTTCTTAAAATTTTGAACTTACGCTTTAAATGCTGGAAGGTAGGAATATATAGAAGTGCTGCTCAAATTATAAAGAAATGGTAGATGTTTGCTCATGTCTGTTGTTGACCAGCTGCTGAAGAAGGTGTTTAATAACCCCTGATCTGCACCTAAAAGAGAAATCATTAATAGGCTACAAGCATCAGATAGCTGTTTGAGGATCTTTTTTAGTCACTTCAGTAAGAACGAACTGGTAATGCAGTTGTCATGTCCAGTAGAAGTTTGGCACAAAGGACTAAATTTCTATTTGTGAACAATCCTCTAAACCTTGCAGCCTTTGAAAATAAAAAAAAAGCAGAGAATGACATGTGGGGTTACTTTTGCTAAAAGATAGCAAGCTGCTCACAAACTGCCATTCAGTTTCTTTTACAGCCTAAGTTCAAGCTGTATAAGGCAGGGGAAAAAAAATTGACCAGGACAACTGAGTACTGTTCATCTTCAGGAAAGCTGTAGCTCAGAAGATCAAGTGGCAACAATTAGTTTTATTACTTATGCTTACAGATGCATAACCAACATCTCACTGCCAGTTAGGGTATCAGTGGCCTGTTAGACCTGCAATCCCAGATGCATCTACCTCCACAATGATCTGATTAAAAAAGCACCGTTCAGTCTTGGTGACCATCCTAGTAAAACTTCATCAAACCCCACAACAAACAAGAGGTGTTCTTAGTTCTGTACTAAAAAGCTGCTGACTAACTGCTAAGTGAGGATAATAATCTGTGTCGGGAGGGGCCACCTTAGTTTGCAAGTAGAGGTTGTAAAAAGGTTAAGTGAGCCCGTTTGGTATCGCAGTGGTAGAGTAGCTAAAAAAACCCCTCAAAAATAGGTAAAGCCTCCGGGCCCAAACAGTCTAGTTTCTAAGCAGCTACTGCAAAGCAAACCCCTATTTATTAATAGCGATTTATTGTTTATTGCAGTGAATATAATTAGTTTTTAAGTGGTAATAGTTCCCCCTATCTATGAGGTAGAAGGTAGTCCCTCAACTTTCATTTTCTGTATTCCTTTCACTTGTAACTGCATTCACAAGAAGCATTACTAAAGAGTAGATAAATGGATAGCTTCATTAGTAGTTTATTTTAATCTTTAATTTTCTCAAGCACTCAGTGTCTGCTGACTCAGAAAGGGGTTTTTAATGGGTGTGATTAGAGTTAGAGCAGTGTAAAGGTTTACACTACCAGTGCTGTTTGAGCAGAATTTGCTTTTTGCAACTGAAGTATCTCGACGCTGGGCACAAACTTAGATGTACAGACAGTACACTGACAAATATAAATTCTAAGTATCCTGTTACAGCTGTCAGCATACATAGAGATTGCAGAGTGAGAAACTGCCTGAGGACTCAGTCCAGTAATTTCAAATCTCTGACTTGCCTCTCAACCCCTAAAAGAAGGAAAGCACTTTTGAAGGAGTTGTGTCTCTCACAAGAGAACTGAAGGGGCAGCAACCGTGTATTTAACTTAGTCTACAGGACTTTCTGTTGCTCAGATTCTTTTACTCAGCTTTTTTTTTTCAGATTGCATGCATTTGTGCTAAAGCAGACAATGAAAGCAGCATTTAGCTGTCCTGGTCCAGACTTCAACAGTAGTCGTGTTATATAAACTGGATCTTACATGTAAGGTAAAAGAACCAGGCAGTACTTGTATTAACTACATATTTACAGACACCTAGAAAGATACAATACAGCAAGACTGTAAAAGCAATTATTTTGGATCCCAGGCTAAAGAGCCAGAGGATTTTCAAAACAACAGCAACATTCTTAAAATACCAGTACTACTAGATTTCTTTCAAAACCTTTTCCTTCCCCTCCGCTACTTTTAGATGGTATCTAGAGTTAATTGCATGACATATTCCTTTGTATCTAGAAAGGTGAAGTTCAGATAGACAAAGCGGTTGTCTACTTAAGTAGCCATTACTCTACCATTTCTAGACAACAGCATTACACAGAAAGCACCTATCTGCTGTTATAAACATGAAATACTCCCGAAAGTCTTGCATTCCCCTGCTTACTACTGCTGCAGAGGAGGTACTTGCAGCTTGACTTCAACTACACATAGCTTGGTAGCTTGTTAAGTTTGGATCCCTATTAAAAGCAGTGACCCTTGACAGGTTTCTCTTATTCAAAGTTTTCTAGAACCTTTTATTACTGGCTAGATCAATATAAGTTTCAATCCCCTTTCTCCCCACCAAGTTGCTGAGCTTAGCAGTAGCCTAAGTCTCTGTGGTCTCATTACTCAGATCAGTGTTATCATTTAATAAAAACTAAGTAAATTTTAAAGCTGAAGTACAAATTACAGTTCTACAAATTTGGTGTGTTAACTATTAACCCACTATTTTTGCTGTTAAGTGCTGCAACAATTACTTTGCCTTTAGGCCATCAAAGAACTTTCACCATTGTGTAGCTTTAGCTTTCATGTCAGTGAGTGTATTGTGGAAGCAGTTCTACTCTTTTAAAGGACAGGGTCCTTCAACCTAGAAGACCCTGGGGTCTGCTAGCAGTCAAGCACAAAGCTTGACAAAAACAACCACCGGGTCTCACACGTTCCTGGAGCTACTCAGGAGTCAGTTCACACAAAGATGTGGGTTTGTTCGGGGGGTTTTTGGTTGATTGGTTGGTTGGATGGATGGGTTGGGGGGTTTTTGGGAGGGGGAGAGGATTGTCTTTTTGTGGATTTTTTGGGGGTTTCTTTTGGTTTTAATGCAACAATTCAGAACTGTGCTATAGATTTTGCCATAGCTGATGATCAGTTTGCACCCAGCATCTGAAAGTGCTCACAAAGCTACGAACTACTACCTTGTCAGTAGCAAGGTACAGACCCTTCACTACGTGGCAGTACTCATGTTCATTAGAACTTATTCTTATGGTAGGTAGCATGAAGCATCCAGCTGTGACTAATGTTCTTTAG
The DNA here is from genome assembly GCA_013396695.1 of Sakesphorus luctuosus. Lineage (NCBI taxonomy): Eukaryota > Metazoa > Chordata > Aves > Passeriformes > Thamnophilidae > Sakesphorus > Sakesphorus luctuosus. The sequence goes on from VWZD01011603.1 coordinate 708,654, forward strand.
AAGACCACACACAGGAGTTCACACAGTAACAGGGATTATTCTGCAGACTAAGAGTGAGTAGTGAATTTTTACTTTTTGAAAAGTACTGAAAGGTACGTCAACAGGCTGGCTAATTACATTCTACCCAAGAGCTCCATTCTATGGTCTTAATTTATGTAGCGTTCTGTCATTTTTTAAGTTAGACTTTGTTTTGTACCACAATAGTTATATAATGAAATTTAGTGACAGGAGACAGTGATATTCAGAAGCCTTTAACTGTAGCAGTCTGCACCAAAAGGGGTTTTTACTGCAATGGTAATAGATACAGTAGACTTGTAGGACAGCAGAACTTGGCTTCTCGAGCTTAAATCTGGTACAGTGCCCAATCCCAAGTGACCTATATTGGGAAGCAGCCAAGGCAATATGCACTTGATATTGGGAGAGACAGTCATCAGCCTATAATGATAGGAAGCCATCATATGGCATATGAAGAGATATTTGTATCTTCAAATATCTGATTCTCTGAAGCTATGCTAAAGTTGACCAGTGTTATTTTTTCTGCATCAACTTGAGTAAGCACAGAACATTCAAGCCTCGAGTGTTAGGAATGCATGAAGCATAGTAGTGCAGTTTCATTTGCTGATGCATGCACTGTGCTTGCTACATCTTCAGATTTCTTGTTATATGATTTTACACTGTTAATGCTTACAGCTGCTAGTTTGGAGGCCAAACTCAGGCTTATTTCATGAAGTCTGAAAAAGGTAGTTTCCCTACATATTGTAATGATAGCCTCTATTTCTGAGGATACAATTTTTGTGTAGTTACACTGAACTGAATACAGAGTCCTCATAATATGCATGTATTTACTGAGCCATCCCAACTACTGTTACTATTTTGGTCTAACTTATATTGAAATACAAATTAATACATACCATCAAAGCTGCCTTTCTCTGTGGCAAACTGTAACAGCTGATTGTATGTTTCAATGGAAGGTCGGTAAACAAAAACTCCTGAATTAAAACAGTCAGGCCAGCCTGGATCTGGTGCTGCAGACAGCTCTTCTCTCTCAAAAAGCTCATCAATATTTGATAAAGCCTAATTGTGAAGCGGTAAAAAAAATGGGTTTAGATTGTGAATTGTTTTCATGGATTATGACATCAACCTTAAGACATGAAAGAGTTCTTATATTCTTACAGCTACTAGTCCAACTCATAAAAGGCTTCTATTACCCCTCCTCTTAAACAATTAACCAACATAACCAACAGAAAAAAATACCAAAACCTCCATACTGGGTCATTAAGAGGTACCAGGAGACAGCCACTTACCATTGTGTCTGCATCCATGAAAACACACTTCGTAAACTGTGTCAGTTCCCAGCAGTGAAGCTTTGTTAGTGTGACACCCAACTCAGGTCTTTTCATTAATGCCAAGTGTGCTGAATCCCCACTATCCAAGACGTTTACCAATATGACTTCATCAAAGACCTTCTCCAGCACTCTCCTGGGGAAGAGTCAAGATTTAGTTCTATTGTTACTCCAGCACCAGACCACGTGAAAGATTCCATAAAGAGAAGTGTAACAGGGAACCTGCCAGCATTTCTTATTTCACCAGTAAGAGCTGACTGCATATGCTGGAATGCACAAATCCATCTGTCTGCCTCAAAGTTTCTAGTTTATAATGGGCAGATCTTGAGGAAGAAAGAAGTTTGGGGTTTTTGTTCTTCCACAAACAGGACATCGCTACCAAGTCCAGTAAGTCATGGCTATGTACTACAAACTTTCCACGAAGCTTTTTTTCATGCAGACTGATTTTTGGCAACTTAATCTACTTTGCAATTAAGGCAATTAAGAAATGGGAAGCTGTTACAGTAGCTCGAGCAGGACAGTAGCTGAATCCTAACAGCTCAAACAGAAGTTTATGCAATAGTTAAAACAACACTCTTCTGTATTTCTGACACCCGGTACATCTGACTAGACCCAATTGCTGAAACTTTCTTTATCCCATAAAGTTTTTTCAAAGCTGACTTAGTCATGGCTGTGGATAGAGAAATGTTTTGAACCAGTATCATGTTCACTGAAGAGTGACAACCTTTCAGGCAGTGTAGTGAAATTATGTGGCAGATATCCAACCTTTGCTTTACCATCAATAAAGCATTATCATCAGTTCAAGAGAGATTAAGGTGTTCATGCTCTTTAAAAAAGCAAACATATGTAAAGTCTTGGTATTTTACAGTGTATCTTGAATGCTCAGCAATTACCAGCGCAATTTGAGCCACAGAGCTTGTAAATGAGTTTTGGAACTCTGCCTTGCAAGGCTGTCTTTATACTAAGAGTTTAGTGTGGACAGTTGGTTCTGAACTTAAGACATACCTTGTTAGCGGAGATAGGGTGAGAAAGGCAAGTTCTTGTTACACCACTAGGTAGGTGGGTATCAGTCTAAGGGCATAGTACTAGCTGGCTTGCACTAGCACATAAAGCACATTTAGGATTGATTCATCTTAAACGAGCACACTTGCCTGATAGGCTGGAATGGATGTTCCTGTATGTAACATCTTAACATTGATATGGCCATTTAGCTGCTAGGAGATTGCAGAGGGAGTTAGTCCTCTTCCTATTGAGTCACCTCTCTACTGTCTCTAAATATTGAAAAGTCTTTTCTGAAGAACTTTCCCATGTAGAGAATCTGGACCCATCATCTGTAATTTTACATACTATTAACCGTTCGGGGCATTTTCTCCTCCTCCTACGTAAAAGTCGAAAGAGAACTCAGTCTACTCCATACTGAGACTATTCTAGAGAGGCTGTAGGAAGCAGTTGCCTGTGAATTTCCTTTGTTGTACTGTGGTGAACTTGTTAGATGCCTGTTTGAGGTACTGATTTGATGTACTTCATGCTACTTTAGTTCTTGTTCTCTTATAATAAAATTTGATTTGAAGTGACTGCTAGATTTCAAGAGAGTTTGTGTTACATTATCTCCATCAAGAATACTTCTGCAAAACAAATGAATACCAATCCCCTACTGCCCCCTCCACAGCAAACACACAACACTAATGAACATACAGGCAATATTATATTATTGGACAATTCTAAGTAGGTCTATGAAAAAGCAAAGATCCAGCTGAAACATCAGTATCAAGTCACAATTTAGTAACTACAGAGTATTTGTTTAACTCATCATAGGAAAAAAAAGCCCACCGAAATGTAGCAGTTTCATGTTTGAAGAATTTACCGAATCCCAGATAGTATAGATAAGTTGAATTCTGTTAAAATTAGGTGTTTAAATTCCAGAGTTTTGAAAGGTTACTATCAAGGAATTTAACTTGTATTTTTCAACCTGCACACAGCAGGAATTGTAGCAGTTTGAAGTATGTAAGTAACCTTACCTCATAAGATCTGAGACCTGAGGAGTTATGAGTGCAGTCAGCTTCCTAGTTGTTCTGTATTGTTGCAAAGACGAACCAAGTACCAGTGCTCCTTTCACATAGGAGTCATTTGTGGCTAGAGTCACAAAGGATTGGTCTGGAAGAAATGAACTTGGTCAAGTTAGCATGATCCACTACTTTATTGTGAGACAGGTATACTGGAAATCCAGTATCATTAGGTAATCATGCTGTGATACCTCCGAGACATGCCTTTTAACTCTGTATATAGGGCTGACCTACATGGCTGAATGGAGAAGATTATACTTGCATAGCTATACTTGCTATCAGTCACTTGACACATGGCAGAACACAGTAAAACACCTTACGAAATCAAGACCATTGCAGGAGAAAACCAGCTCGAATTTGCCCCCAGGTTAAATAAGTCATGCCAAATGTAGAGACAATCCAGAAAAGTCTAAAGAGCATTACTTTGGCCATGAATATGCTATTTTTAGTAAAAGTGTTTGGAGTCTGTGGGCTTGCGTTTGGCCTAAAGTTAGTAGGGTGTTGTAGACTTACTGTAGATTTAGCTCTCAACTCTGAAGCTACAGCAGTGTAAAACTTGCATTTCATGTTCAAATGAGAGTAAACATTGAATTACATCTTGGACAACAGTTCTAAGTTTTGCCAGCTCAGGATTTTGCAGATGAGTTGTTCTGCAACCCATGGTTGCAGCTCTATCACAAAATGCAAGATTTAAATGGGATATAACTGGTAATACAAAAAGCAATTTAAAACTTGTGGCAACAGTTTTTACTCTTCAAGCAAAAAAGAGGTAAGTTTGGATTGTTTAAGTATGAAGTATAATCTGTTCCAACAGTATCTCAGAAATAGATTAAGGTGTATTGTTTTGCCATATATGCTTATTGAGGCCTTCTAATACAAGCTTTGCATCCTTTCAATTGTCATGTTGTTTTAAACTCTCAGGGTGGGACTGACAAAAGCAAAGAAGTAACTTATAAAAGTTCTTCAGTTCACATTAATTATCGTCATGTTGACCTCCTTTGCAAGCTACAGCCCTTTATAAGGTATGCGCTTTTCTACCAATTAATTTTCAACAGTATCAACGAAATAGTTTCTTCCTAAGAATTTCAAGAGTAGATTTTCAGATGCAAATTCATTTTAGCAACTATGATTTCTTTTCTTTACATCACAGTGAGGATTCTGGGCACTTAAAGGCTTACTATCAAGGCAAGTAATAACATTAAAATACTGACTTCTTTGGGGGAGACTGTTGTTTGGCACAACTCCTAAATTCATGCAGCAGTCATCATTAATATCAGTTTAATTTAATACCACCTTAACAGTTGACGACAGAAAGTCATGTACTGTAATTGTCTATAACCTCTGCAAACCTGGTTTGCAAGATCTATAGACCAGCTGAAAAATCTTGTTTTGCTTAGCAACAAAACCAACTAGTCCCAAGGGATTTAGATTATAGTGGTCAATCACAAAGATAAAAAACCCTTCTATAATGCCAGGAATAAAGATATTTTGTTTCGATTCACTTTTAGCTGCCTATTTGTACTAGTTTATATTCAGCAAGTCCACAAAACAACCTTATGTTTCTTTGAAAGGGCAAGTGTGTAACATTTAAGTGCTGTGAACATCCTCCAAACAGCACGGGGGTTTTCAGTAGCTACTTTGCATGTTACTACTCAATACACAGAAGTCCCACACTCTATGCTCTCAGATAACTCACTAAAAATCCAGGGTAGACAAAGCGGGATTGTGTCCAACATTCATCTGAGTGTTGCTTTTTTTTTTCCCCCAGCAGTGTAAGACTAATTCTTAAAGTGACCTTGCCACTGAAAGACTAGACTTTGTGCATTGACCTGTTAGCAGGTATACTTCTACCATGTCTTCTCGTCTCATTGAAACTGAATATTCCCTCACAAAGGTCTGTCCTAGAGAAATAAAGTCTATTCAATGATGGAGCAAAGGCTAAGAAGCCCCCTATTACATCCCAACACCAGTAGAAGACTTTTCAGCTGCTTGACAGGAGGTGAATATTGCCAACTTGTAGACCATCCAAGTCCGCACAGCTTTCCAAAGTTTTGAATAAACTGTGTTCTATTTCATATCTTCTCTACATACATAGGTACATGAGTCCATGCTACAATTTGGGCAAGACTAGTTCCTGATTATTGTGGAAGTTACATCTGCAAGAGACTAGTCCATTCTACCTCTACCACGGGTATTTCAGCTGTTTGGGTCTCCCGTCTCTGTAAATATTTCCTCCACAGTATCTTATGTTTACACAGCCGCGACTATTGCTCCTGATAGATAATGAACTGTTGGTAGCATGTCTGCAAAAACAAAGAGAATGAAAGACAGTGGCACAGCTTCATAATTGGTTTATCCTGACAAAACCACAATACTTGAGAGGCATCTTTGGCTGCACGGCTTAGAGGCGAGAATACCCTTTTGGCAGGGTCTTCGCGCCAGCCCTTACACACCCAAGAGCATCCTGGAAACTCGAGCTAGAAGCAATCTTTCATTTGACCGCACGCACAAGGTGACTGGAGTGCTTGTCCCAGATCTTTTCAAAATTCCCCTGGAAGCTTTTTTGTAAGCATAGCCAGAGTTCACAGGTGCTTGCCTTTTCCCCTATTCTTTGAGTTAGGTACTTGTACATCTGAATGTTTTTGGGTACGGGATTCCTAGAGAGACAAGAGCATCTAATTAAGACACGCATCGGGAGGCAGGCGCCCTGCAGGCTTCCAGATCTGAAAATGAAGCCGACTCCACTGACAGCTTCAGGAAGGAGAAGAATTGGGGTGGGGGAAAAAAAAAAAACAAACACCAAAAAACACCCCAAAAAACAAACAAACAACGGAAGAAAGAAGCCAAACGGACTGAAAGAGGCGGTAAGGAACTACTCAGTGTAAAGTATTAAAGTCACCGACGTCACACGCTCTCTTTGGCGTTTCAGGAGAGAGCTGGGTTTGCCCTGTGAGCCTCTGAGGCCCCACAGTGGCCCCTCTCGCCCGTCCTGCTCCGCTCCACGCCGGCACATCCCCCGCTCGGGGCCGAGCCGGACACCGAGGCCGCGTCCTCTCGAACCGCGCGGCCGGGCCCGGCGGGACGGCCTGACCCCCCGCGGGCAGCCCCTGCTCCCACCGGCCGCAGCCCTCTCGCCATCAGGACGGTCGCCTAAAAATAGGCGCGGCGGCCCCGCTCCCGCTCCGCTCCCCTCGCTCCCGCGGCGCGTGCCCGGTGCGCACTGACCTGCCATGGTGCCCGGAGCGGCTCCGTGCGTGACAGGCGGCGGCCACGCTCGGGGCCGTGCCGATGCCGCCCCTTATATAGGGGCGGGGCCACGAGCGCCGCGGCCGCGGCCGCGGGCGGAGCCCCCGCCCCGAGGGATCCCCGCGGCGCCCGGGCGGGGTGCCCGCCATGGCCTCCTGCGGCGGCCGCACGTCACCCGCTCCTTCGGCCGGGCCGGGCCGGGCCTGGCCGGGCCGTGCTGGGACCCTCAGACCCGCGTACCCCGAGCGCCTCTCGGATAAAGCGGAGCTTGAAAATGCTGCTCTGCGCGAATAGAGGGTAGGACCGTGTCAGGGAGCTGTGGCTCAGGCTGGCAGCGGCGGTGGCTGCCGAGCCCTGAGAGACGACGGACCAAACCCAGGCCTGGCCCAAAGCCGCCCACAGCTGCAGGGAACGGTTTGCAGTGTCCGCACGTGCCAGACACCCCCAGTCCTCCGGCCACGTTAGGGCCCTGTGGCAGCTGCTGAGCAGCCTGTGCCCGTGCTTGGCCACCCTGGCAGTGACAGTGTCTCCTGATGTTTGCAGGAAGCCTCCTGTGTGGCACTTGCTGCCCGTGGCCTCTAGCCCAGCCCTGGGCACCACTGGGAAGAGCCTGGCTCTGTCCTCTTGGCACCCTCTCTGCACGTGTTTGTACAGGTGGATGAGATCCCCTGAGCTGCCTCTTCTCCAGGCTGAGTGGTCCCAGCTCTCTCAGCCTTTGCTCGTAGAAGAGATGCTTTCTTGTCCTTTTTCCAGCCTTGTGGCCCTTCGTTGCCCTCTATCCAGTACGTTCATGTCTTCTGTACTGGGGAGCCCAGAAGGCAGCGCAGCCCTGCAAATGTGGCTTCAGCAGAGCTGAGCAGAGGGGAGGGATCCCCTCCCTCGACCTGCTGGCTGCACTTCGCCTTGTGCAGCTCGGGATAGCGTTTCCCTTTTCAGCAAGGGCACACTGCTGCCTCATGTTC